>VXBL01005992.1:54203-121252 GCA_013400195.1 Aramus guarauna | reverse complement strand
GATGGATGGAAGGAAGAAGTAGGTCTGGGCAGGGAAGGGACGTGGGAAACTGGGAGGCTCTGCCCAGCCAGCGGCTGTTATTATATAACGCTGTTGTGCAAAGCCAAACGGAGGTGTGTGGGGTTTCGAGCTCCCCCGGGCAGGGCGGGTGGAGCAGCGAGGCCTCGGGGTGACCGCTGTGGGTGTAGCGCGGGCCCCGCTGCGGGTGTCAGGGCGAAGGCGCTGGGCCCCTTCTCCTCCCACAGGTCACTGGGCTCCCAGAGCGGCTTTAGGAGGTCACTCGTTCCGTGAGGTGCGAGTAAAGCCGCACGCCATGGCTCCGATGGCTAGGAAACAACGTCGGCACCTCCACCTTTGGTTTTGGCGTTTTGAGCAGGTGTGAGTTATGGGATTTGGCCTTGAGTCCTGTGGGCCACAGCAGTCAGTTTCAGGTATCAAAATAGAAGCGAAAAAGGCCCCTTTGACTCAAACGGAGCTGAAATAACAACTGTGGATTCATTTTGGTTTGAGCCGTTCCTGAACCAAAGATTTATAACTTTCCAAATTCATAGATGGCATGGGGAAGACTCACAGATGAGTTTTCTCATGTGGGTTTTACTAGAGCATTAACATTACATTTTTGGGAGTTGAGAGATTTTTTGGGAATTGAGAGATACAGGTGTTGCTTGATGCTCCTCATGTAGGACCATCATGAACCATGCATTTGCACCCCTTTGAGATGACGGGGAAATGGTGATATTGCAGTTTTTTTAGTTCTCCCAAACAGAAGTTGTGTATTGCATTTTTGCTGTAATTCTAAATCAGGCCTCTCATTTATACAGGCTAACAGGATCTTGTATGTGATCCATGGGGCACTGTTGAACATGGAGGCAGTTGCTTCTGAATGAAAACTTGCTGAAGCTGGAAACAGCATCTGCCGGATCATGTGGGATCCGGGGCCCAGAGCCCCATTTCTGCTTTTGTGTAAAATTTGGTAGAAAAACTCTTCTCAGCTTTGGAGACATTCTGCCAGCTGCAAATCCCATTACCATCTATTCTCAGACTTGTACAATACACAAACAATAAGGGATCCTGGGTTGAGGCTGTCAGTTTGTGATAGCAGATAAAGAAAATGTTATTTCAGATGTCTTTGAAAATGTCATTTTTGTTGGGTCTCAGAATGTGTATGTGGAAAGACTGGCTCACCAAGAGTAATCATCTTAAGAGACAGCACTAGTGCTTCACTTTGGAATGGAACAAAGACATTAAGTAAAGGCCGAGTTGCGGAGTTCGTGTTAATGAGTTACAAAAACATAGAGGCATCGGTTCAGATCTGCGTTTTAAAGATTCACAATTGCAAGTAACTTCTTTGTCATCCAGATTGGAGGATTAGAAATAGACACTTCAAAGCACCTTCTCAAATAATGTAAGCTTAACTTCAAAGTTAAGCTTTTCTGCAAAGATGAATTTTTAAAAGACTGCCGTTGATAACAAAAACTTTATATTTAAAGGTGCAGAGAAACTATTGTCACACTCAACAAACCACTTTCCTGTTTTAGAAGCATGAACAGAGTTCAAGACCAAAATTTTTGCAAAGGTTAGAGACTCTTTTAGCTGTTGTGGGTTTTGTTCATTGTGCAGTCAGTGGAACAAACTCTGCTGAGGTTGGAAAATTTTACTATCATAGGTAAAGTATGATGCATACATTTAAAAAAATGTAGAGTTACTTCCTGACAGCGATAGAACATGCAATACAGTACTCTTAGAGAAATAAGGTTACCCCCTGTAGTAAGTTTCTGAATGAAGAGGTGATGTTTTTCATCATGTAAAACGTAAGGTTTTTCTTTCAGAGATTTCAACTGGGTGTTCTCTTTGAAAAGTACAGTTTGGCACGCTGTCTTTAGCACACACTTTGAAGTGGGTGTTATGCCTATGTATGATTAGAGGGTTGGATTGTTAAGAAACTTTTAAAATTACCCCTACTTATCTTCTAGAGTACAAAATTCAGAGGTTCCAAGTAGAAAGGTGTTGCGTTCTTCTGGAGGCCACAGATTTCACAGGTCTGTGTTGCTAATGCGTGGGAAGAAATCGCTCTCCTTAACTGCTCTGCTAGAGCATTTGGGAAGGCAAGTTCTTTTTTTGTTGTATTCTCCCCTCACTTAAAGCTTTTGGTTTTGATAGAGTGGCAGGACATTGACAGCTAACATGAGTTATAGAGAGTGGCATAGTAGACCAGCTAGAAGTTTGGGACTTGAGCTCTGTTTCCACACAAAATAGCTCTAGGAGGAACAGGTTGCCACAGTCTTGTCCAGAGAAGATAGAGACACAAATGACAAGTAATGAAAACAGCCCATGACTGAAAAAGTCCCTGTTTTTTACCAACTAAAAGTTAAAGAAAGCATTTCCGTACATGTGGCTAAATCTCTTTCCTATCTGCTAGACTTATGGGTTCATATTTGGCCAGACTGAAGAACCCAAAGTGGTTAAACACATTTCTTGGAAGTTATCTCCATGGGTCAGAGTCTGAGGCGTATTGGTTGGTATCAGATATGGAAGTAGCTTGTTTTGTTACTTGTACTTTTTTGTACTGTACTTTTTTTTTTTTTTTTTTAGGACTTTTGTTTTCTTGGCTTATCAATGGTTGCCCTTGCTAATATAAAATGCATTTAATTTATGAATAAAATAATATTTTCACAGTAAATTAATTTCAAGTGAATAATAATTATTCTGTCCCGAGTATCTTTAGAGTTTTAATAGTACTTAGTACTTACCTAATGCTTTTCATTTTTCAAAGCATTTCATTTGCACTAATCTCTACAGTCCTGCTGTGATGTTGGTAAAGAACCAAGTTTTCAGCTTCCAGATTGGAGCCTTCAGTACAGGTCTGTTCAATGCACGTCACGAGACACCAGCCCTCCCACAGAACTACTAAATCAGTTTGTATTTCCTGAAGGCCTGGTTGTTTCTTATTTTTTAAAACCTATTTGGCTGCAAGAGAGACACAGGTTTTTCTTTTTGCCTCTCCCCATGGTTTGTTAGAACTTGTGTCAGCAAAGCAGCTTCATACCTATGGGTGATTTTGAGTTATGTCGCTGGAGCTGAAAGATAATTCCCCCTCAAGCCTTTAAGACCCGGTGTCACCTGCATACTTGCAGCATCTGTGGATGGTTAAAATCATATTTAGATTAAACTGTAAGCCTGGGTCATCTTGAATGGTGATTGTGGGCAAGAAGGTTTCTCACATGTTGTGTGATACAGTTAGCAGGGAAGCTTAGCTTCCGCAGCAAATGCCAGCACTGGACTTCAGACTGCTCTGGTGTTGAGAATTACAGAAGTAAAAAATGAAGTGTCTCCTGTATACTGGAGGTGGACAGGGTAGAGACAAATGTTGCTGCAAGTTCTCTTGAATCTGTTGGCTCTTCTTGGCATCTACCTATTTGCATGAAAGAATTACTGATGGCTTTATAGCAGATACTGAAACTTCTGAAGTATTTTGGTAGCTTTAACTGATTAGACTGAGAAAAACTAAAATAGACTGCTCTGAAATCAAGTTTTTGTTCTGGTTGTGGGCAATTCTCAGTTGTGCCCTGGCTACTTTTTTTGGCATAAGGTGGCCAATATGCATGAATCCTTATTTTTATATTTAACTTTAGAAATTCAGAATTTATTTCCCATGATTAATCATCGTGACATTTTCATTAGGAGTTTTTTGGTTGTTTTTTTGTTGGCTTTTTTTACAACTTGATAACCTGAATGAGGTAACAGTATGTTAGACCAGGAGTTTGGAGGTCATGGGAAAGGAGCCAGGTTTAGAAGGGATTTAGATTTAAATGCCGATTTAGAGTGGAAGTTCTTTGCAGCAAAGACTCTTACTCCATCTGCACAGTACAATGGGCCCCACAGTCAGCTGTTCTTTGGCACATCTGTGATAAATGATACTTTTTATGTGGGTATTCTAATTCAGATATAAACAGCATTTTTGTTGTTTTGGGACACAAGTAGGTCTTTGCTTTGGTTCCCATATGTCATTTTTAAATCAAATTGTCCAGTCTTGACCTAAGCTGACACATTTCCAACCTTAGTGCTTTTAGGAGAGGCAGTACGTTTGGTTTTAATTTAGAGCTAAGAGTTGTGATGGCTAATAGGCAAACTGGTGCTCAAGACATCTGACCTGGCAAAGTTGCAAACCCAGTGATACAGACTGCTTCACCAACATCAGGGAGGTCTGTTTGTCCATCTTCGATTCCTGACCAGATTAGTGAGGGCAAACTGTGTGATTGTAGGCGATTTGAAGTCTAAGGAGAAAAATCTTTTCCGAACCCCTTGGACAACAATTTCTCATTCACTTGTGAGCCTAAGGAAAATAGCTTTATTTTAGTCTTCAGGCTTAAGGAAAGAAGGAACAAAGCTGTCTTTTGCAATCCTACCATTTTTCTTTCAACAGGTTTGTAAGGGTCACAACTTAAAATCTTTCTCTAACCCCTCAAATCTCACTTAAACTTGTATGGGATTTGTTTGGCCTGCATTTGAGTATTTGCCAGTTGCTAGGCAGAAATAGTCACTATGTGATGTTTCGGCACTGCCTAGTAAATATCAAATGTTAGTGGAAATGTACATGTTTGCTCAGTAGTTTGAATTGGAGTCTCCACCAGCTCTGTGTTTCTCATCGGATCGTGGTGCTCAGTACCTCACCCACCTGCTTGCTGTCTCCCAGCACATTGTTTAAGTAGCTGCATTAACCCACACTAGTTCATTTGGCAAAACTACTTGCTGAACTTTAACAAATGAGCTCATGGTACCTCTCCTAGAGAAGGTGCATGGTGGTGATAGCAGCAGGTAGGTGTGTTGGCAGGGAGGACAAGAGAGAAGAAACACCTAAGGCTGGCTGGTACGGCTTCTGATGAGATGAGTTGTGCCTACTGGTTTGTGTGTAGCAATGGCAGATCAGAAAGGTTTGCACGTGCACTGTACTAAGCTGTGCATAGTCATGCTCACTTCCACACCCGTAGACGTGACACTTGTATAATGATTTTGTTCAAAATCTCGAATCCTGTATGTGATTGAGCTGGTAGCTGTTGCTTCCTAAATTAATGCCTATCTACATGTATAAGTAGTGGCTGTAAGACTGTTCTGTGTTGGCTAGATAGTTGCCTCTCTACACTTTGCAGGGACCTGCACTTTTTTTCTCTAGCTACTGAAGCGATAGCTGACGGCTTCAGAGCACCTGGGAACTCTGCAAGCGTATTTTCATCTTGAACTGCAGCCACGTCTGGCAAGCATGTTCCACTTCACATTGTGCAATGTCGCTGGTAAACAAGCCTTCCAAGTGGTATTGCTGCCACCTTACGTAATTACCAAAGTTGATTTTGGTGCCAGGCAGTACGATGACTAACTTTGTTTCAACAATAGCCCTTTGAGGGCACCTGAGAAATTATTCTGCAGTCACAGCAGCCAGATGGGCAAGCGGAGTTGTACAGACAGAGTCTGTTGGTGTTTATGCTACAAATAACTGATTATGTTTAGTGTGCATGTGTGTAAATATTTCTTCCTAAGTCTCCTTAATACAGTATTTCTCTTAATATATAATTGGAGGAGAAAACTTTTCCTGAGTAAGTACAAAAGAATTAAGTCTGGCTTTGTAGGAAAGTTCTGTATTGTTCCTTCTGAACTTTAACTGTCCTCCTTTGTTCTCTCGTTGATGACACAGATGCTTTCTTCATGCCATCATAATTCATTGCTGTGAAAATGACTGAATCACACTGTAAACAGAGTTGAAGCAATATCACCAGTGTGGAGTGAGAAGCCATAGAAGTTGTTGAACTTGTATTTTGAAGTGTACATGTGCATTTTTTAGACATGTAATTCAAATGGTAGAGGTGGTGAGAAACAAATAGTCTTGCAATGAAAGAAGAAAAGTGGAATCATCTGGATTTTTTGACTTCTATCCAAGCACAAGCCCTGAAGTGTTGTCTAGGTATTCCTGTACTGAGCCAGCTGCCCCCAAAATGGAAAACTTGTTCTGCCAGAAAGCCATTAACTACAATTTTGCCACAATGTACAAAATCTTCCTTATAGTGAAATGTTGGAGTATTTTAGTAATGACCACGGGAGAAGCACACACACATGCACAAAAGTAGGGACTGCAATTAGACAGCCAGTGCTATTGGCTGCATTTGAATTGTGTGTGTTTGGATGTTTGGGGTTTAGTTTGTTTTTTTAAGGATGTTTCCAAATGAGACAGATCTAGTTTAATCCAGAGAAGCCAAAAAGATTGGCATTTAATAGATGAGCCTTCAAAACTCTATGTTAATATAGACAGGCATAATACGGGTTAGTATTACTACTAACAGGATTTCAGGCAATGGTGGTTGCTTAGTATTTATTTAACAGTCGTATCCTAAGGCAGATCACTTGCCTCCCTAATTGCTGTCCATTTCTGTAGACCAGTGTCTCTGTGACTAAAACAAGGTTGGAGAGCCTGCTAAAACACCCCTACAGCCAGTAGTATAAATATGACTTTGTGTTTTTGGATAAAGGTGAAGTCTTGGAGCCTCACTTGAATTCCACACCACTCTAAATCAAATGTGACCCTACTGAATTGAAATCTGAATCTGGCTGCTTCATTATAACAAGTTATATCTGGACTAACATACACTGGTAAACCTGGTCCCCAACTAAAAGTTGCAGCTCTATCTTGAGTCCGTATCAGTCATGTTTTTGTAGTGGCATAGCATCCGTATGGATGTTTCTTGGAAACTGAGTCAAAACCAGGAACTTGGAAGCCAGATGATACGTTTGAGTTGCACTTGCTTGTAGGTAATACAATTATAGACAACTAAAAATAGGACTGAGTTGTAGAAGCACATACAGAAATTCCCATCTCCTTAGACTGGAATATAAGTAGGAGAATCAGAGCTGGTCACTGCAGGTTTATTGATATTATTAGGCTAGGTACTGAAAAAGTACAATGTATTTGAATCCCTGCTGGATGCTGTGGGAAAGGATATGGGGTTTGCCTCTAAATCTTGTCTATTAAGAATGGCTTTTGTCCCATAGAAATTGCTTTGGAGGAGGAGGACTTTGTGTTGTGTGTACATACAGCAGTGAACACCATTGTCTACTGTCTCAAGTCAGGGTTCTGCTATTCTTAACTCTTTTTGGCTTCAGGCAAGTAGCAATCCCTTTCTGAGCTTCAGTTACTGATTTGTTTCAAGGGGACCTTATTTTGTTCTCTCACTTCACGAAGCAGTAGCTGAACAGTTTTTCCTTGGAGTGATTTTCTTGGCCTGATGCAGCATGAGATGGTGAGCCTAGCAGATGTCTAGGAGTTTCCCTTATTGATATGGAGAAATCTCTCTGTCATGCAGTCGGGTATGGATTGGCCTGTGTGCTTTTGAAGGAAGCCTTATGAAGATGGAGCTATTTCCCCACCCTTCCCCCCCAGCTTTTTTTTTCTTCTCCAGATGTTACATTTGTTCATGCTGTTTTGTACAAATCTCTGATTTGTGTGCTGTCCTAGTGCAGCTGGGGCTTAAACCTTTCAGAAAGCAACATCCACAAATAAAATTTGCACGATTCTAATGCTAAATTAATCTTACCAGATCTTGTTTCAATGTGTTCAGCAGTACAAGGCAGCAACAGAGTCTTAATGTTTTGTGATTCCTAGAAGCGATGGGAAAGCTTATGGTACAGCTCTTTTTTTCCATAGCTGTGTCTTGGTTTTGCTCTGAGCTGTGTGTAGGTAATTTCTGGGAAATCACAGTCCAAGTTTGAATTTTCTTAAGTGTCTGCTAGAGATCAGGACTTTATATCTGTGGAGCTGGCTGAGGAGCTGGCTGCTGAGGCCAGTGGCACCAACATGATGAGAACCAGCAGCTGTAGGCAGTGAGATGGAGCTGGAGGAACATGGCAGGAGGTAGAGGAACCTTGAGCTGGCAGGTCTTGAACTGGGAAAGGGAGAGATGTTCAAGACTGGGGGGCTCACAAAGGAGGGAATGGGTAAGGCACAGTACTGGAGAAAGTGTCTGGGGGATGCGATGGTGGGAGGTGCTGCCACATACTGAGGACCTGCAAGAGCCAGAATCTCTGAGTTTGAGGAGATTGAAGGCTCTAGGACAGGAAGGGTTGCAGTTTACTTAAGTATCTGCACAATTTACTTCATTTGAGGAGCAGCAGTATATGTTTAATCCTGTTCCCTGTTCTCTCTGCCTCCATTCTCTCTTTCTGATCTCCAGAATACGGTACTACCACCCAGAAGTACAATCGCTCTTGCTTTCAGTCCAGCATAGGGCTGGATCCCTTTAAATACCAGTCCCCTTACTTGAACATTTTTTCTTCATGACACTTTTCTCCTGTTTTGATGAAGCAGAGTATAGTTTGCTCACTTTATTAAAAATACATTTCTCTTCCATCCTTCATTTTGACACCTGCTTCGCTGCCTAAAAGGAAATAAAATGCTTGCTGGCAAGACTCCACTATTGAGTATCTGAGATTATACTTTCCTCCTCCTAATTACCTTTGAAATGTGTTTGAGCCTAACATTTTATGTTGAGAAAAATGTGTTGTACCACTTCCTCTCTTCCATTCTTCAGTACCACCTAAAATAGTTTGTACTTTCAGCGTATTTCAGCAGTAACAATTGCGGTGTATTCCTGGGCAATAGAGAAGAAGCTTCTTACGCACTGAAAGAATAAGAGCACAAAATTTAGAACGTGGTTGACAAAAAGGTATTATGCAGGATAGCACAATGGAGTTGGGGAAGCTGGCAGAAGGGAGAAAACAGGAGAACTAGCTCCTTGGAAAGAAATCAATTTAAACGGGAGCAGAATGTATTTATCTTTCGTGCCCTCTTTCTGCAAGCGTTGTGAGGATTCATAGTCTTTTGTCCTAGAAATAAATGGGTTTGGGTTTTTTTCCTATACAAATCCTGTATCTGCTAAGTAACTAGCAGGCCAGATGACATAATGCTGCAGAGGCTGACGCCTCCGACGTTCTCTCAGCCCCTTTCCCTAAATGTCCACTTACCCAAAGGCTGGATTATATAATGAATGACAGTCCTCCTGGCTAACCTTGTTTTCTTGTTCTCAGTACTCCTCCTTGTTTCAGAAACTTCCTCTGTTAGTTTCATTATGTTCTTGGAACTAGAATTAAGAGGGAGGAGCTGGCTGGCAAGCAAACCTATTGCTGCATTTCACTCCTGGGCTTAAAAGTGTGGAGAGTCAGCAGTTCCAAAAAACTATTATTTGGAGGGTCAGGTCATGCTTTGAAAACTGATGTGATGTGAGTGAAAAATCAGTCAGACAGAATTTGAAACTTCCGGTCTTCATCTGCTTGCAGGACAGATAAGCTGGTTTAAAACTACATTAGCCCCTCCACCTCCTTGTCCAGTCCTTCAGATATCAGAGCTTGCTCAAAGTAGTTCAGGATTAAACAGTTTGCAATGTAATCGTGAAGCCTTGAGAGTTTGTCCATTAAAGCTGAACTTCTGCAGTATGTGTGTTAATACCCTATTGTGTGTAAATGAGGACTAGCTGATTACTTAATGATGTTTGTATATTGTCTGGTGTTACGCAGGTGTTAATCTTATAAAATGTGTTAATAACTGCTTGGTATTTATGAGTATCGGTTTATTAGTCCTGCTTTGAATATATATTTGCATCTTGAACTCACATTCAGAGCCAAGCTTTGGTAGCTGTGTATTCAATGTTTACTTTCTATGTGAAACTTAGATTAACAGGATCACATATTTTACTTTCCACAGGCTTCAAAATTTGTGTCCCAATTCACAAAACCATTCCTGATCAAGATTGTTCGTAAATGTGCACTCCAGGCACAACCCTGTTACTGATCCAGGGCTTAGGTCTTGCAGTGCACATCCAGTTTGTTTTCATAGGCACATCTTGCTGGAGCCTTCCTTGTACAGACCTTCAAAGAAGTTGGAGCTTTGTTCAGTAATACTTCATATTTTTGCAGAGTTTTGCATCTGTAGATTTCAACATGCTTGATGACATGTGGGCAAATATCACCAGGTGCCACTCTGCAAAATGAAGAAGCTGAAGAAGAAAGATGTAATTGACTGGAACAGAAATTACTCAGTGAGTCAGTGCTGGGAGCGGAACAAAATCCAGGTCTGTTGGCTCCCACTGCTGCATCCCATCTGTGGGATCACAGTGTGGCTGTCCCAGAAGCTGTCCTGAGCTGCTCTCTGCACATCATGTTCTCGTCTGCTGGCAGACAGGAAACATAGAAATTTCATTTAAGCAAAGAATTAACAATGGCAAAATTAAGTGCTCAGAGTCAGCAGTTCCTATTTTCTTCCCCTGCTGCTGACTTCTTGCCATTGTTTTCTCACTCTGTAAAATAGGGTGATAGATTTCACCTACTTTGTTGGAAGAAGAGTTACTACTTTTTATCTATGCTGGACTACGTGGGAGCTAAGTTTTCTTGCAGAGTTGTCAGAACACTCACTTGCCTTTGGTTGGGAAGAAAAGCAGCATGATCTAAAGAAATTATTTCAGAATGAAATCTTGAACTAATATGTCTCCATAAAAATAGAAAAAAATAGTGCTTCCTATACATGTATAGAGGAAAGTGTTAGAATAAGGCACCTCTACTTCCTTTGGACTGTTTTAGGGTGAATTTACTGGTGTGTAGAAATTCTTTGATAGATCTATGGAACAAAATTCTGGATTTTTGTCCAGAACAAGTACAACAAGGACTGTAAGAAGTTGAAAATGCGTAGGAAGTTGGAAGTCACTGCTTTTTTAGAGTAAAGTAAGAGAGGTTTTACTTAAAAAGACATGCCATTCTTGATGTTTGCCTAATTAAAAGCAAAACAAAATAATCCAAGAGAATTAATTCTGATAGAACTTCTACTCTGTAAATCTTGTCATTTGATTTTAATGCTCTTTGCAGTGTCCCTGAGAGAAACAGACCCTCTTGCATTCTGACATTACTTTGGAGGGAACATGGTGGTTGAGATAGCTTCCCTTTTACTTAGGGGATGCATCTTCTCTCAAGCCCATGCTTTCCTAGTTCAGGGACTTGCTCCAAACTGCTAGTCAGATCAGGTCTGATTTTTTTTATTTTTTTTTTTTTGGTAGCAGCTTTCAAGCACCTGGGGTACATAATCCAGCCCACAAAATTGCTGAGTAGCCTCCTGTGTCCCCTGTCCAGCCATCTGCTCATTCTTCTCCTCTCTCCCAGGGGAGTCTGATGATGTCCAACCCCTCCTGGGTCACTAGGCAGAGGGGAGTCTTGCCCCACTTGTTCCTTTATCATTGTTGTCCCAGATACCAACTGTTCTCCAGGGCCATCTTCTTTACTGTTTTGATTATTTCACAAATTCTGTCATTAGGCACATGGAATGGGGTAACTGGTCTTTCAGGCCATCTCTGCATACCCTAGGAGTCAGCCTGCTTTTACACTGTTGAATAAAATCAATTTAACAAGCAAAGAGCTTAATCTTTTTGTCTCTGGTCCTGGTCACAGTAGTTCTAGGTATGGTGTTAACTGCAAACAATAAAAGTCTCCCCAACGACTTTAAACAGGTGCCTGGGATTTTATTTTTTAAGTAGAAGGTCTTTTGTTAATCAAAAGAACACTATGTGTGCAAACCTGACTCAGCTGTGCTGTTTGTTCTACCTTTACATTTCCCTCGGCTTGAACAGTCACATTGCAAACTAAATGGGTGTTTTTAGATTTATCCATTATACAGAAGTAACAGCTTTGCTTTTAAGGATCTTACTGCGAGTGTCTGATGTGCTCCTTTGGAAGGAACAAAGACAGAAAGGTACGCTCTGTGTCAGAGGTACCTGTCCGCGTTTCGTGGAATGCGTATGTATAAGCCTGTTTGGTTTTATTTAGAGTTAAATGGCCTCTGAAGACGTTAAAAGTTACCCGCGGCTGAGTGCCTGGTGGCTTGTGCTGTTCGGTTGGTGTGGTTGACCTGCTCCTACTGCCCAGCACTCAAAGGCTGTTACGGCAGCTTTGTTGACAAAGTGGGGATGAATTGTCCCAAAGCTATTATTTGAGAGCAGTGACCCAAGGAAACAGAGGAACACTCGCTGCCTGTTAAAGGACCTTTTTTGTAAGCTCTTAGCTAAGTGATTTGATTTTTTTGGTTTAAAATCTTTTGTTCTTCTAGTAGCACTGGAGTATTTTATATGCCTTCCTAGTTTCTCTTAGTTTTTCTAGCACCTTGTAAATTTTTTTTTTTTTAAATATCTGTCTCAATTAAAGAAGCACTGAGAGATTAAGTCCTGCGGTAGCAATTTCTTCCATTCTTAGTCTAGTAGCTACAGCCTAAGAATCTTGTTTTACTTCATATTTGTGTTGTGGAGTATGGGGAGTGCTAGTTACTAGGAGTTTCAGTGGGTGCTCTCTGTAAGTCAGCTCTTTCGCTGACTTGCTTCATGAAACCTCTAAAACATGTCGGTGAACACAGACCCTGCGGTACCTTGAGGTGTTGGGGAGACAGGTTTTCTCTTATGCACTTTGTACTTCTGATTGTTAAGCTTTGGTTAGGTTATGGACGTCTTTTTGCCCGAACAGTCAGCAGATCGCAAAGATATAAATGATCCTTGACACAAAACAGCATGCCTTTGGTGGGAAGGTTTCTCTAGAAATACCACTGGGTACTAAAGGAAGGGTGTTTCCCTTTTGCCATTAGTCTCCAGCCTGAATGATTTTGCTCTGACAACAGTCTCTCCATAGCTTCCTTTTGATTCCATGAATTCACATTGAAGATATCCAATATGGTCTCTTTTTTTTTTTTTCTTTTTTTCCCCTTCTACCTCCAAGCTACACTGATTTGGGGGGCAGAAGGAAGCTTCTGAGACAGATGTGGTGACTAAATGCTGATCTCCCCTTTGTAACACCAACGTCCACTGAAGTTTTCCTGGAGGGAGAAAATGGAGTCTATTTGTGCACAGTTGTCTTTCAATGTCAGTTGGACTTAATCCAGCTTTGATTTATCATGACTGAGTTTCTTCTTGCTTGCCATGTCCTCCTTGTAAATGAGAAAGCATTTTATGCAAAGCGAATTGCTGGATTCTGAACTACAAGTGGTATATCTGCTAAAAGCCTTGATAGCAGCAGGTATTGAATGAATCACAGTCCATAAACTCTTCTCTCTCTGGAGATGCTCCTTCCAGAGGTGGTAGAAGCAGTAATATGAGGAAAATAAGTTGTGCGGTAGCTCGTACTGCAGACCGGTTGAAAACTCTTTAGAGCTCTTCCAGCTCACGTGCACTTAAAACATATTTCCTGAAGTGGGGTTGAGGTTGCTCGTTTTTCTCTCCCCACTTCACACCCGCCTTGGTTTCCTGAACTGCTAATGCACCTCTTCTGTCGTGAAATGACAAAATTAAAAATAGATACAGCTATACAGAACTTGTGGGAAGAGCTGGTTGTCTGTCTCTGCATCATATCTATAGCCCCTGTGGGGAACCAAATAAAGGTGACTGAACCAACCATCTCTGATCTTTGAATCATATGTCTGTAATACAGCAGTAAACCAGAAATGTTTGAGGAGGCAAATAGGAAATGGTAGGAGGAAGAATAAAAGTGTGTAGAGTGACAAATCCCAAGGTTATGTCCCTGTCTCCAGTGAAAATTAATCCTTCTCAAAGTTAAGAATTATTCCTCTCTGAATCGCAGCTGAATAGAAATAGTTGGCTAGATTCACTATTATCTACATGAAGTAATTAAAGAGTCTGGTGTAATTCATGAGGATGTGGCCTAAAAATGAATTTATTTAGAATGTCTAAATGGTAGAAGCTCTCAAAGAAGATAAGACACTAGATGTTTTCTAACCTGTTATCAGACAGAACTGCCTCAAGATGACTCTTGCAGAAGATGAAATGGATACCTGCATGGGCTTGACTATCCAAAGTTATGTTTGGCAGCTGCCTTAGTCTTTGTGTATCTTCCACAGTGTATGTAGTTTTCATCGAAAGCAGTCTGAGGTTGTTGTTTTGAATGAGTATACATTCCTAGAAATGCACCGTGGGGCAGATTTTTTTCTGTCCATCTGAGAAAAACCCCAGCAATGGTATGATTAACAAATAGAGTGCTTTATCTTCTTTGACAAACCCCACCTTTTTTTTGGAAGACTGAGTGTCTTAAAAGTTAATGTGTCTAATCTGCATGGGATACTGTGTAGTGATTCTTGACTGTGGCAAGTACATTGTGTAACGGTAGAAGTTCTCTTTTCCACGTTGTAACTCCATTTACTGGTGAGTACGTAATGAATGGACTTTGTAAGGAACAGGCAAGCTCTTTGTTACGTTAGTCAGGAATTGGCGTGTTTGTGGAGAAATACCGACATCAAGCCTTCTCGGATTCTTGATATTTGAGGCCTGCAGCCATATTCTGATTCACTTTTCTTTGGTTTGCAAGAAGGACTTGACAAATAGGAAAAACAACAGCAGTATTGCACTTGAATGTGTCTCCAGGTTGCAGGAGCTGTGCTACTTGCTGTTAAACTGGGTAAGGGCATTACCAGCACACTGGCAGAAGCAGAAGGGGAAACAAGTTTTGAAAACTCCTTTAACCATCTTGCATTCCCCTGTGCAGTGACAAGGAAACATTTCTTGCATGAAATAGTTCTTAAAAGGCCAGCTTAATCTTGTTTCACTTTGTAGAGCAGAGAGCTTGGCCTGCAAATTCAGTGTTAGCTGGTGTGCTGGGTTTTAGAGCTTACTCTCTTGGTATATGAAAGGGTCAGTGGTTTTAGTGTGACACAGTTGTGTTTTTTAAAAGGTTCTGAAAAGTCCTGCTTTCTGACTTAGGTATTACCTTGGGAGAATTAACCTGTACTGCAGATACGCAAATACTGTGTGAGAAGAGGGGATTTCACCAGAAATCTGAGTGACACAGCCCGTGTCAATGCCACACAGCCTCTCGCTGAAGTGCCAACTGCCACTGAAAACAGGGTTTATTATTTCTTTGCTCCTTTGCGCTTTGTGATTTAAACTTGAGCCCTTCACCAAGGGCTTTTGTTGATCCAGAAAGCCATCTCAGCTTGGGAAGGTATATTATTTTTCATTTCTTCAGACAACCAACCTGTCCCTTTGTGTCATAGGTGCCTTGCCTTTCTCTTTTTCAATCTGCAGTCCCTCTGTTTCTCAGAGCAGTTGTGCTTCTTACCAAGAAGGAAACAATCCCGGATGGAGTTTTTGCTGACCCTAAAAGCCCTTTGGGACAGTTCAGGCTACAAGGCATCACCAGTTGGCTTTTTCTTATCTGGGTTTTCCCAGATCTTGGAAAACCTAGGGAGATCTCCCCCGCACCTTTTCTCTTCTCTTTGGAAGACAGTATGGTATCTGATAGATTGTGATGGATATGTTGCTCCCTACTCATAATGCATGAGCATTTGTCCAGCACTGGATCTCCAACATGTGGCACATTGGAATACAAACACTCTGCAGTTCTTCAAATTTCTTATTGCAGTAGCAGTACAATTTTTATAGTGTTTTCAAAGCTCACTTTGTACCTGTACTTGTTAATCCCCATGTAGTCAAATCTGCTGTAAAGTTTTCAGTTATTTGGTTACCTTAACAAAGTTACATTTCTGGTGTTAAATGTGTTGTTCGTATGAGTCACTTCAAGTAGAGTTATTTGTTAATAAAGCAGATCGGTTCTGCAGGACCAGGCCACCTCTTTTTTCGAACAGATCTCAAAGCTACTGATGTGTAATAAAATTAAGGTAGTTGTTCACTGTGCACTGGACTTGTTATTGAGAGTGAGTAATGTCACCAGGAATTAGTGACCTCAACTTCAAATTTAGTATCTGCTGAAAAATAGATGCCACTTCTAAAAGCTGGTTAATATGGGAGGTGGAGAATCAAGCGTTGTTTCAACACCCACATTCTTCTGTGTGAATCACAGCCATGGACCCTTGCTGCTAAGACAAGATGACATGATGTATTTACGCCACCATTGACCTGCTAAAGGTGGAATGTCAGCCATGATACTGATTTTTATTTATTTATTTATTTATTTATTTAATCTTCTTTGACATCAGAAATGTAATTTGCCATAATGAATGATCGTGTCCTCTAAACACCATCCCCTTTCAGTATGTGCTGCAGAAGTACCTATGGTAGAGCCAGTATGTTTCAAAAAGACAACTAATGTTTAAATACTCAGTTCTTCTGAGGAAAAAAACATCATCTGCCTGAAGAATAAAAACATTTTTCCCCTGTCTGTGAGCATGAAAGCTAAATTTCTGAATCATCTGAGGAGTGGAAAGGGATGAAAACTAATCTGTTTGCTGCTGACTTACTGTGCCTCGATTCTGTTCAGTGATCAAGTGCCACACGTGAATGTGTTGCACTTTTGCTTGGCTGCTTGATTAACTGGAATCCAAAATACAGTCCAAGAGCTGCAAAACAATCTTTCCCTTGCCTCTTGGTTAAATAAGTAAAAACAGACCTTGCAAAAGGGTGTGTGAAAACATCCCACTGCTGCTCGCTCCAGAGTTGTGTTTCGGTGCCCCGCAGACAGAGGTAGAGCATCTGCTGTCTCTTTGCGGTGACCCCACGCAGTGAGTCAGTACTACAGGGAGATTTGTGAGCTGTGCTCCGCACGTCTGCCCTGGGTGACACGGCCAGGGCATTGCTTCTTTGTGCCAGGGAGGGTGGGCACGCTCACGGGTTGCAACAGATCCTGTAAACTGAAGGAGGAATTAGTGTTCTTCCTTCTCTGATATTAACTCCTTTAGGTTTCCCTTTGCTACAAGACATTCAAATTTAACCACCATTTAAGTTAGTTATACTTAGGAGTATTAGGGCGTTTTTTATTGCCTCAGTTTCTTTGCTTCTTGCTCATGACAGTTAACATCATCTTACAGAGATGTTACTATAGCATTTTATTGAAGTTCTTTTTAGACTCCAAAGATGTCAGAGAGGATTTTTTTGTTTGGGGAGGTGGTAATATTCAGTGAAATAATGTATTTATTAGCTCATTTCCTGAAATATTTCAGATCCAGACTTGAAGCTGTTCAGGTGTATATAAAGCACGCCCTGGCGGGAAGCCCTGCCCGTAGCAGCTCCTGCTGAGGGAGTGAGCTCATCCCCATTCGCAGGGCAGGCATTTGAACTATCTACTCTAGAAAAAACCTGCAGTGTTTGGGTAGACATCTTCTGCCCTCTCTGTCACCCATCTCACGCTGTCAATCAGATAGATTTGAAAGAAAAGTCAGGAATCGCCTCAGGGCTGATGATGTCAATTTGCTTCGTTCTCTTGGGTTTGACCTACCATTGCGTCTGTGTAGCCAGCCTTGGTCATGATTGATTGTGCTGTCCCACTCAGATGAGCACTACTGCGTCCGGCTCTGACTTGTTAAACGCTTTGATGCTTTCTGTGGCTCTAGGAGATCCTGAGAAGTGAACAGGAAGAGCATACACTTCTGTCTGAAGAAAATACTTTTGAATAGCAACAGCCCATATTAGTCTAGATACAGCTTTTGAAGTCCTAGTACTTACTGGCACTTGAAATCTGCCAATCTTTGGTTTGGCTCCATTGGAGGTGCACCCATCTGCAATTTTACCTTGCTGTTCACTTGTGCAACTGCAATAAGATGAGACCAAACATGAAATTCCTGTGTTTCTGCGAGGACTGTTGCACACCTGTCCGTCAGACAGCAGGAGTTCTGCCTCAAACCTGGCTTAATCGTGCAAAGGTTTGTGAATTCTCTGAACCTATTTGGGAAGGAACCTTCTGCTGGTCTTCTTTACAATGCTGTTTTACCAGTTTGTTGACGTTCCCAACAGGGACATGAGAAAGTTTTTTGTTATGTCCTTTCAGCACTGGATTGAGAAAAAAGTATTGTAGTGTTCCCTCGTGTTAGTTATGAATGTTGGTTCCTGTGAAACTCTGACATTGCCAAACAGATCTCGCTGTATTTCTTTGTCTGCAACCATGCTCTCCATTGAAAGAAAAGACAATAGGTACACTAGATGTGTCAGGAAATTCCTTTGTTATACTGATGACAGCCTAGTTCTATCTTTAGCCTTGTATTCTGGTACTGGGTGGTCCAGCCTTCCCATTATGAGGATACGTATGACCTGGAGGAAGAGCTTTCCTAGCAAAAAGTTTGTTGTTTCCACTCTGCAACTATGTCGGTTGATTGACACAAAGATACTAACTTCACCTTTTTTATCTGAACAAAGGAACAAAGTTGCCAAAAGCTATATATATAAATAACATGCTGGCTGTCCTGTGGAAACTGTATGTGTGCATGCTTTGTAAGCGTCAAGTAATGCATCCCTGCGTGAAAGCGGGGTAGACTGCTGCAGAGTACTGCAGGTTAAGAGAGTTCACTTTGCCGTTACTGCGAGGTGGTGAAAATGCTGTAAATCTACACCCTGGTTTCTCATGGTCATTTCGGATATGACTACCAGACTATCAAAGTGGATATTCACAGTGCAGCACAGTGTGTCTTGCTGTGTTATGAGCTGGTTGGTATAACCTTTCTGAACATCCAGTCTTCCTCCAGCATTAGTAATATCTTCCACTGCTTTGAATGTGCCAGTATCAGAAATCTGTAAGGCAGCTTTTGCAATATGTAAAGCACGAGGTTTGTCTCTGTTCCCAGGGTACAAATACTCATCCAGGTGACCAATGCCTCAGGAACCTGGAGGCTTATTGGAATTTCTACTCTAGGTGCTTGCAGGAACATCTGACCTGAGGGCAAGTAAAACCTGTTCCCCTTTACCATGCGTACAACTCCATGGCCTCCTCCCTCATACATTACAAATCATCTGTGGTGTCTAATCCTCATTCTTTTCTCTTCCCAAGACAGTGTAAGTTTATCCCCTGAGATTGCTTGGAGCTCTGTGACTAGGTGAGAGTGGCAAAAGGAGAGGGGTTTGTCTGCTGGAGGCTAGAAGTTAATCAGATGTTTAACCCTTAGGTCTGAGAGGAGCTATGGCTTTCACAAATCTCAGATTTCTTGGGGCTTAGGGTCTCCTGTTACAATATTGCTTGTCAACTTCACAGATTTGTTTGATAAGTTTTCTTTATTTACTTATTTATTAGAATTATATGTAGTTAATGAGGCCTTTTTGGGGGCTCCACCATCTACTTGTTGCTGGGATCTCTTATCTCTTGTGTCTCACAAACACACTTTTCAAGCTGTCATTGAATCCTCTGCAATTTTTATCTTCTTTTAACTCAGAGTTTAAATCAGAGTTAACAAGATAGCTCTGTTCCCTGGTCATGCCAGCATCTCCATCGTTCTCTTCAAAGTTTGATGTCTTGCTATCCCTTCGGGCTTCCAACTTGCCCTTCTCTGACTGTGTAAACCTAACTACTTTTTTCACCATCCTGGATCAGACTAAATAAATTGTGCTTTCTCAAGCTGTGGCCAGTATCAAATGCTTTATGGTAAGATGCCTGGTACCCTGAAGAGTATTATTCCTTTACAAAATATAAACCCTTCTAATCCAGAGCATGTATTCTCCAGGAAGATGAATGTTCTCCCAGGGCACATGCACACAGTCAGTCTTTTTTCTTTTGATTTGGTAGTCTGTAGGACTTACTAGTATCACGTGTCAGTGAGCAAAAGCTGGCCAGCAGTGTTTGTCTCTTACTCCAAACCTGTCTCTTTGCATCCCTTGCTGTTAATGTTAATTGTTTCAATCATTTCAGCATCCTTCCACTGGCTTAAATATACCTCCCCTGCTTGCCTTCCCTTCTGCTGCTTGAGTCAGGTTCTGGATGTCATCCTTCAGGCTTCTGCATTCATTCAGAAGATCTCAGCTGAACTTTCCTCCTTCCCCCCTGCCCACCATCTGGTCTGCTCTCATTGCCTCTTTTGCATGCATTGTCCACTCTTGATTCTGTTACTCCTTAGTGTTTGTCCTTATCTAAAAATATGTTATTTCTACAAAGAAAAGCTGTTAAAGCTTTATGCAGTCCTCCTGGGTTGTTCTGTGCTCTTGTATGTGCCTCTGGACTATAAGTTCAAGGCTGGGATGCTGTTTGCCTGATGTTCGTTGCCTAGCAAGCTGCGTATGCTTGCTGTGCTCCTATATGAAGTGATACTTCAAGTGCTTTAAGGGCCTCATGTGACAGCTGTTGCGAATGTGCTGTGCTGTGCTTGCAGGGAGGCTTGAGCCTGTAAGTATAGACCCAAGAGTTCTCAAAATTCCAAGCAAATCAGATCCAGAGACTTGCTTAAAGCCCTTTTTAGATGTGTGTCATGGTAGTAGTAGAAGGAGGGAATGTAACATTGTGGTAGAAGAGATGGGAAGCAGAATAGCACAGAGAGCCAAGCGATAAATGTGGCTGGGAGCCACTGATTGCTTTCTGTAGCATCTTCGCATAATCCTAGCTTACTTATGCCATGTAAAACATAATTTGTGGGCTTTGGGTGTGATAAAAATGGCAGTCTGAGGAGAGAACCCTGCCATGACATCAGCTTTCCACTGAGATATTTTAAAAGTTAGGTTTTTTTATTTTTATTTTTAGTCCTGTGATGGGTCATCATTTTAAAACTAGTAAATATTTCTCATTGTAAGAAGAAACTTCCTTTTATAGTATCCACATGCTGCTGTTTTTACTGAATCCAACATAGAGCTATTTCCTATTTCTAATTGTTCGCTCACACCCAGCAGCTCTTGCGTGTTCCTGTGCGCTCTCTCTTTTTCTTTCTCCCTCAGCTTTTTTAGCCTTGCTGATCTATTATTGTGACTTTGGCGAGACGACGCCAGCTTTCAGCATTTAATGAGCTATGAGCAGGAATGATCAGCTCCTTCCTCTGCCTGTGAGATCATGATGTCATCAGCTACTCTGGGTTGCTTTACCATCCGCTGTTGCTGTTGCTTTGGTCTATGTGGAAAGAATGTAAACAACACTTTCCAGATGTTCTCAGGGCAGCTGGAGAGCCATAAATGGACTGCTTGATACAGGAATATTACTAATCTATTTAGGAGATGGCAGTGAATAGAGTAAAAAAAATACAGCTCTGTGTGTATCCTGTGCAGCATGCTCTGTCAAGTGTATTGCAGTGAGTTGTCAGAACAGTTAAGTGATTACATAGCTTGTTCAGGACGTGAGCTGGGCAAGTGAACTGTCTTTATACCTGCTCTCCTTCCCTCTCTTACCCGTCCTTCCTCCAGCTTCAGCTCCTGAATGAAACACAGCAACAATGTCCTGTTAATCTCATGCAAGGCAAGTGCTGTTTTGTTCACCCAAAGTGCCTCCAGGTTGTAAGTGATCTCAACAGATGAAGAGCGAAGAAAAGCAAGCTGATCTAATTTTTAAACTCTCAGTATAATATTTGGTTTAGTAGGAACTACTGAATAAACATGGAGGTGTTTCGTCTTTGTGCAGTATAGAATAGGAATTTGGAAGCTGGTGTCTCTCATGCCTCTCCAGGGCTGGAAAAAGCATCAAATCTCACCCGTTTGTGGTATATCAAAAAAAAAGTCTATTTTGGGGGAGAACCAGTCACTTCCTTCTTTAGGGTGTGTGTGTGTTTTTAATGCATTAATTAATTTTTATTGAGTGGTGGAAAAACTGATGTCAGAGCTGCATTGCGGCTGGACGTGCAGGAACACAAGGTTGTAGGAAATAATACAGCTAACATCATAAGGGCAGTGAAAGTTTAAACATGGAGAGTTTAAAATAGCAAAGCTGAGCCATATGGATATTAAAAGATATGACTGAATCAAAACAACGGTCTAATATTAAACTGGATTTTGCTGGGGGAGTAACAAGCTGCTTGGGTTAATTTCTCTTGTGTATCCAGTGTCCAAGGGTAGGTTTCTTGTCTCAACACCTTGATTCTGACTTTGATATTCTCAGTTTCTGGTTATCACAGCATACAAAAACAGAGGGGACAACATGGGTTGTATCTCACTGGTTTTTTGCCAGGCCTCTTTATTCAGGAGCCTGTAGAGTATCCTTTTCCTTTTACGGAGGTCTATAAACTTTTCTAGCACGACTTCTTCTCTGGCACCTCTCACAGTTCATATTGCACAGATCCATGACAGCAAGGCGGAGGGAGGTGAAGTACTTTGGGAACTGGAGCCAAGAAGGAGCACAGTTACATAACTGTACAAAAGAAAAAGGATTTTTTTTTGTTTGGTTTTTTTCCTTTCTCATATCCTTCTGCAAACTGAAAAAATGTTGTTGGAAAGCTGGATGGAAAAAACTTCAGCATCATTCATCCCTGTGGGGACATGAAACGTATTGAAATGTTCCACCTGTTTTATGGCTGTTGCTTTTCCTCTTTCAGGTTTGACATCTACAGGAAGGTGCCAAAAGACCTTACACAGCCAACCTACACAGGGGCTATTAGTAAGTAACACTTCTTTCTGATGTCCTTGCATACCCCTGGTCTAAAATTAAAGATTGTTTGGCTTCTCTGTCTCCAGGGATTTTTTTAAAGGGATATTGAACACTGGAAAAGGTATCCTTTGTTGCTGAGACAGCTGATCTTGCCCTGTCAGGTCATACTAAACAGCAGAGTAGTTTGCATGGATTCGGAATCTCAACAACAAAAAGTAGTAAAGATATATTGTCATGAAAGGGAGCTCCTAAAAGCTAGTGCTGAAATACCCGCTTTGCTAGCTACTGAAGTAGCTAGACAGCTTTTTACTGGTGTCTTCCCATGAACAGAAGCTGTGAGTCTGCTCCAAACGCTGGTGGGGGGGGTGACTGTGGATTTTTTTACCTCTCTCTGATGGGCATCCCCTCAGTTGGTGTGAAAACCAGCTGGTAACAGTTGCATTCATAGTTAGTGTACCCAGGCGTTTGCTTGCTGAAGGGCCTGAGGAATCCAACTGCTGCAAACAGGGAATCCAGATTCTGGATCAGCAAGGAGCAGCGTGGGTGGCAATATGCGGTGGCCAGCGGTGAAGATGTTTTGGGAAACATGTGTTTCTCTCCCAGTGTACTCAGGGGATTCATCTGATGTTGTAGGTGGGACTAATGAGCAGAGATCTTATTTTGTTGTTATTTGTCATGCTTTTAAAAAAGAAAAACTGCTTGGTCAGAAACCACCGATAGCGATCCACTCTCACTCCCATGTATCAATACATAGACTTTGGCTGATATAAATCTCTTGCCTTGGGCCCCTTTTCCTTCCTTCCTCCTCCTGAGGGAGGCTGTAGGCTGAGTAATGCAATTTCACACAATTATATGCAGTGAGCACACTGTGTGGAGTGGTAAACATTGATCAGGTTGATCCTGCCAGGCCTGTAATTAGGCACCTAATGCAGCTTTCCTGTTCCATTGAACAGTGACTTCCTTTGATCATGTAGCTGTGCTCCATTCATCCATTCTTGTAGATGGGTCAGTAGCCTTGTATGTCATTGCTGACGTGAATGATGTCATATCCCTTGGTGGCAGCAGGCATCAAATAGAACTGAGTCAGTAGCAGTGAATCAATGGACACAAAGGAGAGCTCTTTGTGAGCTAAAGAAACTCCTCGCTCCTTACTGTGAGGGTGGTCGAAGACTGGAACAGGTTGCCCAGGGTGGTGTGGAGTCTCCATCCTTGAAGATACTCAAAACAACTAGACATGGCCCTGTGCAACCTGCTTTAGCTGACCCTGCTTTGAGCAGAGGAGGTGGATGGGATAATCTCCAGAGGTCCCTGCCAGCCTCAACTATTCTGTGCTTTTGTGAAGATAGCACATTACTCTAAATATTTACTGTCCGAGAGTCCGTGTTCTCCTGACTGCTGAATTACTTGTATGTTGACTCCCTTTTAGGTTTGCTGAAACTGTGAACAAAGGACTTGAATAAAACTGTTTGCTAATTTAGAGGCGTATGAGATTTAGTGTTTTGAAAGAACACTTTGAACTGGTTAGTGATCCTGCCTTTTCTTCTGTTTTGGAAACTAAGAGTTCCCACACTATAACTGGGCTCCCTTTGAGAATTTGTCTTGTTATGAATCACCTGCAAAAGAGTATGTTTTAGAAACAAAAAAACCATCAAAGGCCATCCAGCGTTAGGCTTTCGGATCTGCAGTAAACAGCTCAACTGATAAGTCTGTTGTGGGAAGGCTTGAAGGCTGTGACTCTTACTTAAAATTATTAGCTGACTTATTTCTCTCTATTGTTATTTGCAGCTTCGCAAGCTTTGATTTTCTTCTCTAACTGGTTCTCCTTCTTTTTGTCAGAGTGTTTTTAGACAGGCTGATATAAGCTTTTGAACCACTCAGGCAGCCAACAAGCTGGTGGCTTTGCATGTGAGGATTTTCTGTGCAGCTTTGCTAATGGGCTTTCTGTCTGACCAAGCCTGTGACTTGTAATTTGAAGGCCAATAATCTTGCATGCTGTAGGAGGCCGTGAATGAGACAAGCCCATTGCCATGCCAGTTTGAAGCCTGGGAAGGTTGCATGATTTCATGATAAATGCTTTAGGCAAGTCAGCTTGTAATAACACTGGGGGCCTTGAGGGTAGGGAAAGGTTCTGCCTCTCAAAAAATCTTTTAGGGTCTAGTAAATATGTGAAACAGCCATGGCTGCAACTGTATTTTGGCTTTCTTGAAGTCCTCCAAGTTTTACAAAGCAGATATAAAATAGCCCATAGTAGCCGACTATTAATTTAGGCCCTTCCCACGTGATTTCTGCTGAAGCTTTAGTTTAACATCACTTCTGGTGCTGAAGGGTTTCTGGAATAGCAATGGATTTACTGCAGGATTCCTACAGTTGCTTTTGGATTGTAAAAAGGCCTTTTTTTTGAAAATTTTGAGGTTTATTAGGGAAGAAGGCATAGATCAGGTTACAGAAGAAAATAGATGGAAAGTACCAGCCCTGCTTCTGACCACCAGGACTAAAGCAGTCAACTCCTCTGGGAAAGCAGCACAGGGACAGTGTGTGTTAGGGTGTTTTGGTGGAGAAGAGCAGGTGATCTCGAACACAAGCAAGTTCAGAAGCCAACTGGAGTGTTATCAAGGCTTTCTGTTATGTATGGTTTTGTAATTTCAAAAGTTGCAGTGAACATGGCATACAAAATATTTCAGATGTGTATTAGCAACCCTTCCAGCTGCTAAAAATTAATAGGAATGAAGGAACCAAAACCAGTCCACTGCTGTTTACTGGAGTGAGGTTTGTGTGGAATCACATACCCACTGCTGTGGACTTCTCTGAAAAGTATGCAGAAGTTACTCATTCCTTTTTCTCAAAAAATCTCTCTTCTTTCAGGCAGCATTGTGGTCCCTGTGCCACTCAGCCAGTCATGCCATTGCTGTCACTCTTCCCCCAGACGCTTGTGCCAGTTTTTGCAGGCCTTCTCACCCCTGTGTAGGGTGTCTGTGATGCCAGCGCACGGCTGCTCTAACAGACCTGACTAACATGGTGACAACTTGGCCATGTTTGGGTATGCAGGCAGCAGCAGCACATGCCCTGGCTGGCTGACAGTTGGCATCTGGCTGGACAGGAGCAGTCTGACTTCTTGAGAGAGGGGTCTGCAACTCAGACAGCTGCTGTAGCAATTCTGCTATTTAACAGTCAGTGTGGATGCATAGTTTGAATGCACATGTTGTATGCACACATGGTAATGTTATCCAGAAATACTCTATGCTGTTTGGAGGCTGGAGTTTTAAATACACATCAGGAAATATCAAAGTTATGATTCACATGGCATCTGTAACAAGACCCGTTCCTTGCACTTCATAGCCGTTTGCTCCATTGAACAATAAATACTATTAATTTTATGCCTTAATATAGACATGGATCCACATTCTCAGTCTGTATGATGCATTAAACACTGTGTTTTTTTCATTTCTTGTGAGGTGGGGAGGAAGAGTCAGGAATGTACATAGATAGGATATGTATCAGAAGGCATATGTACAAAAAGGTTAGGTTATCAAAACCAGTGTAGGAAAAAAAAAAACCTTGGGAGAATTTCCCATCCTTTTGGGATTATTGGTTAGCCAACAGCAGTGTGTTCCAGTGTGTCTTAACACCAGCAACCTTTGATATATTGGTTGCATTATCATATTAGTGTTTTAAGAAACCTGTCTTAGATGGTCCTTCAGGCTCTGTGGGAACATTGCAGTGCTTTTGCAGTTAAGCTAAGCTTTATGCATGAATTGTTTTATTCTGTCTGATCCTAGCCTTTAATCTACTTTCCCAAATATAATATGTTGTCAAATGTGGGTGGCAGGAACTGCATTTGCATTTGCATGGAACCAAGTAAAGGCCTTCACTATGAAATAAGTTGCCGAAGCACTGTGTGCATAAATTCTTATGCTGGGAACGTCGTATATGCCTGCAGGTCCACGCTAAGGAAAGGAGCTCACGTTCTGTGTCTGAAAAAACATAGGCTCAAGAGACAGTTTAACACATAAGACCTTCACGTAAGTCTCATGCCAAAGACACCCCCCGCCCCGAAAATGTGTATGTTCAAGAAGAATGCAACACAAGAGCAGCCATGCTAGCTAGGTCAGTGCAAACGTCCATGTAGCCTAGCATCCTCTTGCCAGTAGTGGTCAGCAGCAGATGCCTGAGAAAGAGCGTGAGGTCAGGTTGAACACATCACCGGGCTTTGGTCAGTTGGCAGTTCTGAGCTTCTTAAGCTAGAGATGGTTCTTTTGTGTTTAATAGCTGTCAATGGATTTCTTCTTCAGGGCATGTCTTACTCCTTTTTGAAATCTTACAGACTTTTTTTTTTTTTTTTTAAAGCATCCCCAACATCCGTAGTCAAGAATTTTCAGAATTTAGTTAGGTGTTGTGTAAAGGAAAACCTTATCTTGTTTTTAACCTCCCCCTTCCCTCCCATTCCCATACTGGAAGAGAGAGTGAGTGGTTGTTCCCCATTCATCTCCTTCAGGCTGCTCATGATTTTATATACCCCTCTCATGTCCACCCTCAGTAATCTCTTTTACAGGTTGAAAACTGACTATGTAGTTTGAAGACTGGCAAAAGCATTGAGGAGCTTTGAAAGTCAGTCCCTGCCAGGTGTTTCAGGACATTCTTACAGGATTTTTTACATATAGGTTAGTGGAGCTTTACTGCACTGTATTTGGTAAGTATTGACACAAGTCTTCACTGCAAGAACTAGATTGGAAGATGGACTTGAGGGAGCAAATACTTTGTATGATGGAAAAAGAGCAGATAATTTGATTATGGAAATGGCAGAGAAGTAAGTTTAAAAATTGGAAGGGAGAGAAAACTCTGGGAGAGAATTTACAGTTAGGACCATGCTTGCATAGAAGTGCTGGAGAGCAGAGAGGTCTAGCTGATGCTGTGAAAAGCCTTTACAGGATGGTAACAAGCAGAGAGGAATATGAGAAGCAATTAAAGAAGAAAGGATTGTCTCTATGTCAAATGCTTTCCACTGCATACTGCCAAAGATCAGAGATCTTGTGTCTCTGCTGTTTGGTGATTAACAGTAAGAAACACTGGATCAACTAGTCTTGTGCCTAGGTTGCTTTTCTGTGCTCTTACGTAGGTGTATATGTTCTCATAAGAATTTGCTGCTGTGCTTTAAGTAGACCTTTCTCCTCCCCTAGGCCACATGGTGCACCGTGCCAGTGGCTTAGCTGGGTTACAGCAGTGTTCATCTGTGTCTTGACAGCCAAGACTTGGAAGCAACTGTGTGACCATCTGAGGTTTCTCTTAAGAAATTAATATCCCCTCTTGCTTCCCCTTTTCCTACTGGTCTTTGACTTTGATTTTCCCTTTTCTCTCTTTCTTCATCCTAGCTAATGGATTTTTTGGCATCTCTTATAATCCCTTGCACTTTTCAGAGGGTTAGTAAATTAATCCACCCTTGAAATGACTCTGATGAGGAAGGGGAAGCAACGCATTTCTCTTTCCTCAGAACTATAAACTGACTAATCTGAAGAATGAGGCACAAGGCTTTAGGTCACTCTAGGGTCTGTCTTGGTATTTGCCTTAATTACCTCCTCTTTCCTTCCCTTGCCTCTCACATTGTCTACCAAGGGAGTTTGGGCAGGCTCAATTGTACGATAACATTGCTCCCCAGCCAGTTGTTGCTTGAGCTTCCTGAAGAAACGGGTACTCAGGCTGTGTGGGTCATGTGGAATAAAGTTGAAGAACGGGGTATTTCTTAGGTATTTCTCAATCCTAATGAGTGGCTACGGTAAAGTGGTCATTTCCAAAGAGTGCTCGGTCATTGTAACTCTGCTGGGATTGAGGGGTGAGCCATATTGTTCTCCTGTTGTCACAGCCCTGGGATAGCATGCCATTTCCTGGTTTACTCTTTCGTATAGTGATTCATGGTGAACTTGGGTATTTTATTTAATACAAATACACATTGCAGCCCTGTCTCCTTGACTTGGCACATCGTTGTCTACTCCAATCATCCTTGCTCAGTAGGATTTACAGCCATCCTTCCTTCCAGCCCTTCCTGTGTGGGCCAATGGCTCTGTCACTGCTTTGTGAATGTCACTGTACAATGTTTTGAATAGTTTCCTGATGAAGAGTAACCATCAATATGCCAGTTACTTTGGGTTACCTCCTTTTAACTCGAGGTTGGCATTCTTAGAAAAGACACGGGACTTGTTATCCAGGTACTTTGCAATTCCTTCACTGGGAAATTTCCCTCTGTGAAGAGTAAAAATATCAGCAAATGGAGAAATTAGAGAAGTATCAGGCATTGGCTAGACTTGTCCATTATTGCCATGTCTCTGCTGTACCAGCTGGGTAGTGCAGGCTGTGAGATGACTTACACATAGCCTTAGACCTTGACGAAGAATCAAAATGTCTCTTAATCCACAAAACACTGTGTAGCTGACTCTATACTTTTGAAGCAATGAGATGCTGATTCTTTTTACTTTCTTGAAGTTTTAGTAGTAATAAAATTACGTTTGGAGCAAGGGCTCCAAATAAGTCATATTGTCAAGCAGCTTTGTCAAGAAGGAGGGAGAGCTGGCAGACCAACATTGTGTGCTGGAAATAAAGAGTGCAGGAGCCATGTGGGAATGGAAATGATGGAAGAGGTGGCCCAAGAATTAAGATACCCAGCAGGATGTTGGGTATTGGCATGCCATTGAAGTCACTGCTCTGATGGCCCCATCTGGGTCATTGTCTCTAGAGAGTGCTAGTTCTCAAGTGTGTCTGGGTGACATATCCATGGGGGGAATAATATGCCTGTGTGAAAACCGTTTGTCTTTGTTGGAGATATGAAGCTAACCTTTTCCTTTCCTTGTCTCTTTTCCAGTCTCTGTCTGCTGCTGTCTCTTCATACTGTTTCTCTTCCTGTCTGAGCTCACCGGATTCATAGCCACTGAAATGTAAGTAAAAATCATGTTTTCTTTTGTTTGAAAGTATGTGCATATATGATTCTTTACAGCTTTAGTCTGTTATCTTGAAAAAAGTGCCTGTAATTTCACTAGGTCAGTTAGTTTTCTAGTGGTTTTTTGATTCCTTTTGATTGAGTCTGAATTCTCACTCATTCATTCAGTTTTTAATTTACTAAAGTATGCTAGGCAAACTCGATTCTAAAATACTTCTGCTAGAGAAAACAGTTCCAGACCTGCTTGATCCTTTATTAGCTGCATACTGGATTTCTCTGTTGAGCACAGTGGATATTTTTCATGTGACCACAGATCCCATCAAAAGCTTCTGACCCTTTTCAGTTCTCTGGTGATCAGGTGTAAGGCAGCGTAAAATGCTAAGACCAGTGTCAGTCAGTTGCGGTTTCCCTCTTCCTCCTTTGAGATTTGTTTCCCCTCTCCTCCTGAAGAGGCACTTGCCTCTGTACTTGTGTGATTCAAAGTAATTCTCAAAAATTAGTGTATTTTTCATCACTGATACCGTATGTGTAAATGTGTGGTGCCTACTGATTGAATCCACGTGGTCTGTACTCTGAGACTGTGGGGTCCCGTTGCAGATAGGGTGGGATCTCTGGCAAGACATTTTCTTTTCCCCTCACTTCCCTGTGGATAAAATGGGTATCACATTGAGCCAGTCTTCACTGGATGTTTTTGGAGATGCTTTTTGGGAAAATGAATTGCATAAAATATGAATGATTATCAGTTTAATGTTAATAATAGCTTTTTTTAATGTCAGAGCTGAATCTGATACATGCAGATAGCTTTACTCACACATGAGTTTTATGTCCTTTCTTTTTCCTGTTGAGCCTTACTTGGGAACTTAGTTGACAGGTTTTGTGCCTGAAACTGAGTTGTCCCAGGTAACCTCTTTGGGACTTTGCTTTGAGCAAAATGGAAATAATTTCTGCTTTAGAAAATTGCTCATAGAAAAAGTATTTTAGTTAATCAGTTCCACCCCCACCCCCCCCCATTCTCATGCTCCTCCTGCCTTGAAGTAAACTTTTCTTAGTTAACTATTAACACTGGTACCTTTGTTTTGGGTTCTAGGAAACATTCTCCATCATCTCGCTGATGTGGCAGTGAGCTCACTAGACTGTGATGCACAGTTCCTGGATAGTTAGGAAGGGTGGAACTTCTGTCAGACTTACGTGATGGTCCAGATAGCAACACATGTCACTGCTGAGCAAAAAAGCTCTGAAACGCATTGGGCTCGTGTGCTCTATTTAGATTAACCATACTTTACATGGTTTCTGTGGCTTTTTCATTGTTTTTCTGCAGTCTGACTTGGGTCAGGAATATAATTTCAAGAATAATTTTAACCTTGATTAATGTTTAACCTTAAGACAGTATTGTAATCTAGCTGTAGCTAATTTTTTATGCCTATTGCACGTTTACTTCAGAGATAGTATCTTAGGTTTCTTACTCACTCGGTGTTTCTTTGAATTCAGTTTCGTGCATTTGCTTGTAAAATAATAGTGGGTCACCTTATCAACCCACTTCTCTCAGGAGCTGAGTTTTCTTGGTTTTCTTGTTTAAAAAAAAAAAAAAAGAGAAAAGCTAGATGAATTGCTACAAGTAAGATAGTACTTCTTCTCTCTCTCCTCTTAGATCTCATTCTCTCATCTGGTTTTTCTTTTGGTTAATGCTTTACCAAAGGAATTAGTAATACTTACCTAATTTTAATCCAATGATTTGAGTGCACGTGCCTTTATGTAGTGGTAGTTTCCTGACTAGAGATTGCTTTCTGAACAGCAAAATTGTATGATTCTCTGAGGCCTCTTCATGCTTTTTTCTTAACAAGATGATGCATTTTTGTCAAAGATATTGGAGGTGCTTTAAGTTCCTGCAGTCAGCTGACAAGTTTCTCATTAAAACCTCAGAGAGATAGTAAACTGCCTTTCCCAGCAGGAACCGTGTGGGGAGGAGGTGTTTGTAAGCAATAAAGCAGTAAAATTTTAGAGAGGATGTCACGGAAGAGACTGAGGCAAATGAATGCAGGAAACTGATTCGTCATGGACCGTCCAACACAATAGCTCGCAGAATATGAAAACCTCCTTCTGATGACTTATAGGTCATCAAATTCTCTCTTGCTGGGAACAGATCACCCATAGCATTTGTGATTAGGCTCCCCTTGTAACAGCGGAAATACTGCAGAATGTCGCATAACAAAGTGCTTCCCAGTTCAGCAACTTTTTAAGTAGAAGTAAACTTTTCTTTTTCCATTTCTTAGTCATTGCTTTCTCTTCCAGGAAACCCAGTACCTTAAAGGTGTTCAAAGATGTTGCTAACCTCTTGTGCTTCCCTTTCATGCATGTATTACTGGCAGTGCATTGCGGGGCAGTAGTCTCATCATTCAGAATAACGGTGCAGAAGTGTGGAGCTCTGTGGTCTGGAACAAACAGTGTGAGAACTCTGTGCCAGCATTTAAACTGGGTGGTAGCAAAATAACAGGGGAGATAATATCTCACAAAGATATTTTGAGCCTTGTTTGCCCATGAATTAAATACTTCTGAAGATATGGAAGATTCCTTATGTGCAAACTATTCAATTCCCATCAGCTTTTATTGCAAGCTTCAAAATTCTTTTGTATTAAGAGTCTCCTACAACAGATATCTCTCCCAGCTTGAAGTTTCTTGGTGTCAGCCAGGATCTGAATGATTAAGTAGAGTGTGCACTTACATGGGGTGAGCTTTCCTACTTTGCCAGTGCCAGCTGTGCTATAAGACTGCATCAGTGTTTCTCCTCTTGTGTAATATTTCCCTTAAAGCAGTCATGCACTTGACAAAAGCAGGATTGCATGGGGATAGCTGCACATTTTTGATGGCAAGGTGAAATTGAGAGCACTTGGCCTGGTGCCTTACATCAGAGATGTACCAGGTTCGCTGATGTGGACTCATGCTTACCTCATAGCCCTGTTACGCCGAGTAACTGTGCATAGTGTGTGTGCATTGACAGCCTGCTTCAGGGAGAGTCAGCAGCAACCTCAGCAGCAGTGGTACCCGCAGGATTAACTGTCTGACTCTCACCAAGGGGAGGTTTCTTTGGTATCTACATCTAAAGTGAGAGGTTGGTGTGGTTTGTTGAACTCATGCTGTAACGTGAGAAAATAAGGTCTGCTCCACACCACACTAACCCTTAATACTAGCTGGCTTCTGCCCACTGTTGGACTTTCTTGCTACAGTCATATGACTGTAGCAACTTAAATTCCTGGTATTACTAGAAATCTCAGTTTGGTCACTCTTGCCCAACTTCAAAGCTGTTTTCCCTTGACCAGCCCATTGTTTTAGCATTTATAGTCTCAACTGCTAAAGACTTGTCTGGGTGGCAGAAGGCCAAGAAATTACACCCTCGTCTTGAGGATAACAGTCATAACACTATAACCAAACAGATTACCTATGTAGGGAAGACAGCGTTCATCACAGTAGCTATGTCATAACTCGTGTGAGCATTTCTAATGAGCAGTAAGATTGCGTCTGTGCACGGGAGCTTACTTCAGTTAGGAAGTCCAACTAAGACGCTGTGCGCATTACAGTGGACATGCAGGAAGTTCATGTGCCATAGGTGCACTATAAATGCACATCCTATTTTGCTGACTAGCTTCCTGTGTAGATGAGCCCTGAGTAGGGTAGAAAACTCCTAGTTTCTCATCTTCTAGATTTATTGCGTGACCCAAACAGGCAGTCCTCTGAGCAGCCATGAAGGGAATCAAAGCTTGGTTCTTAGGTGGGGCTACATCCTTTTCAGGAAAAACACAGTGAAGGACTGGTGAGGAAAGAGGTTTTTCTTTCTTTGCTCAGCTACAACCTATCATTGCAGTTAAGGGGAGGGTGAGCTTAACTCTGGAAATCAAAGATCTTCCCTCCCCCCCGCCCCCATCCAAACTGAGAGTGACTGAAGACTTAGTCCAAAACAAGAACCTAGATCAACCTCCTCAATACTGTAAAAGGCAGATGAAGGAAAGGAGGTCCATGCTCCACATTTGAACCTCTGCAAAACTGACAGTATTTAACACAGTTGTCCCACTGAGCAAATGACTCAAATGGCTGAAGAAATGAAGCTAAAGTGTTAAATGTGTCTGGTATTTCCTGGGCAGGATCGGTAGTAGGTTGAGAGTTGAGAGCAGATTGAGGGCTAGAAATTGCTCAGCATACCTGTAACAGCCTTCCTCATTCATCTTGCTGTTATGTTGCAAATCAAGAATGTAGAAATCACCTATCTCTTTTCTAATTAACTCAGATCAGTGCTAGAAGTTAATAGCTGGCAAGATGATAATCCTGCAGTTTTATCACTGTAATTAGGTCATGAATTATGTTCTGTAGGATCAATAAGAGTTTTCCAAGTATTCCATCATTAAGGAGGAAAGATGTAATTAACTTAACTAGTCTACCTTACATCGGCAGCCAGGGGAAGGGGTAGGAGGGTATGAATGTGATACTTGCGGTATGAATGTAGCTGCTCAACAATAATTCATCTGCCACAACACACTGTAGAAAGCAACAGACCATTCCTGGCAGTGTTTTCTTTCTTTTTTTTTTTTTTTTTAATGAAGTAACTGGCACTGAACAGGCTGAAGTGACCAGTTTGCTACTTGAGAGGCTGTGCCCCCCTGCAAGACAATTAATTACTGAAGCAGAATATCTGCAATAAAAATACTGCCTTTGCATAAAAGCATAAATCATCAGCAATGTCCAAATCATTTGTTCATTTAAGGTGACTGGATCATCCACTGGAGACACCTTCTTCTTACTTTAATTTTTATAAAATTACCTTGGCCAATCTATGAATATCACACAGCCCAGCTGCAATGCCGTAGTCGCATCACGTGCAGCACAACTTGACGGTTCATGCAGGTTGTCAGGTACCTTGAATGTCGGAGGAAACAAAATGCCAGGAGCTTCTGAGACCAACATTGCTTGTTCACATGGGATTCATTTGCATGCCCAAGACTGATCCTGCAGTGAAGCAGAATTGTTATCATACCTGTCTTCAGAGCTTTTTTTATCCCTTAGCTCTCCAAGGTATGTGGAATGTGTGGCTCTTGAACCATGAAAATTTCTCATAACAACCTGCAGGATCAAGCTGCACCTACTGTAAGCAGCAGAGTGTGATCCTGGTGCAGCAAGAGTTCCTTCTGCTGGAAACTAACCTTGGAGTGTAAGTCATCTGCACTGGGAACGCATATGTTCTGATCCAGGTTCCAGACATGAAGTTGAAGATGCTACTCCCAACTCCAACAGCTCATCCAGTTGAGACAGATGAAATGCTGGAGCAAGCTAGACCAGCACAGGGAATACAGTCAGAGGGAATGGAGTTGTAACCCTGCTCTCACCACAGACTGACCTTGAGACAGACACTTTTCTGTAGAAGGATGTAATACTTAACTGCCTACCTCTCTGGGGTGCTAAGAAGCTTAATTAATGTTTGCGCAGTAACTTGGAGATTACCTAATAAACGGTGTTATATTTGTGAAGTGTTGTTATGCCGTTTGTCCTAATGTTCATGTGTGGGTTAGCAGGAAGCAGAAAGTCGTGTCATGATGTCATTTGCAATTTCTGACTCAAATCTACATTGACGTCTTTCGAATCCTTCTCCTTCTTCCTGCCTTATGGAGAACTATAATTCCTTCCTTTGTAGGACAGTGTGTTTTCTGTGCTTCCCAGCTGAGCCAAGACCTAATCTGGCACAAAGACCTTCTCAATGAAGAACTGATTGAGATTCAGGGCATAGAAGGAAGATTAGAAATGGCAGAGCAATAGACACATGCACAATTTATTACACACTAGAGAATTTGCTGACCTGCTTGTTGTTTCTTTGCACAAATTGAGAAGAAGATGAGTTGTTTATCCTATGTTGAGTCTTCTCTGGGTTGACACAAATGAGAAGGTGGTAGTGCAGGAATCTCAGCTTTGGATGTTTGTGTTTCTGGAAGGTGGTTGATTAGAGATGAAATGGCAAGCCCAAGGCCGCTCGCTGGAGAAAGTCTTTTGAGAAGCTTTGGGCTCCCTCAAGAAAGAATAATTATTTTCCCTCTTAGGCTTACGGTCCTGGAGACCAGAGAGTGCCTCCTGGGAGTTGGAGGACAAAGTAAAATGCAACCTGCAGGAGTAAGTGGTTGTATTTTCTGTATGGCTGATGACTGGGGAGGAGGGTTGTTTGCTTTGAAAGAGGGAGAAAAAGGGCTAAAACTTGAAGCAGAGACTAGGACAAGGAGGACAGAGGACAAGGAAGATATGTTTAGAGAGCACCCAGGCAGCGTCTGAAGCTCTGAAAGGTCAATGCAGTGTGTCTCCTCCTGTATTCACACAGGACACAGGCTCTTCAGCTATTAAAGTGCTGAAGTGCCTAATGCTAGTGGCCAGGGCTGCTGTGTGGAAGTAAGTTATTGGGGAAGTTTTGTTTCTGGGAAAACAAACCATTGTGTCATAAATCTAAGTCCTAAAGCATGGGGAACAGGTCTGGCTTTCTTTGGATAAAATCTTAAAGAAATGCTGAGGCCTCTTGCTGCTATTTTTCCCTTTCATTCTTTCGCGTGCCATTTGTATGAGCTGCAATCTTAGCCAAAGAGTCCCTCCAACTTTTTCTGTGTAATGCTGCAAGTTTGTAAGCAAATGGGATAAGCAACTGAGAAGCCCAACAGCACTGCTCAGGAATGTGAAGTATTTCAAAGTGGCTCTTTCTAGAAGTGAAGCAGATTCTTTCTGTGTGGATCAGAGCTCCTGCTACATGGAGAAACTTTCCTCCTTTTCCTTGAATCAAGGTGAGAGGCCCCAGGGGAAGCAGGGGAGGAGGTCTACCCCTCACCTGTCCTATTGCCCTTGTTGTACTTTCATAGCTCTGCACCTCACCCCTGCCTTATTGTGCCGCTTTTTTTTTAAATAGTCCTTAACAGCAACCAGTAAAATACCAGCTTCTATGTGCTTACAGTCTTTGGAGGAGGTACGTGCCATCTTTGGAGTCACAATACAACCCTATACGCTGCCTCTCTAAACAGCCATAGGAACAGCTGCGTTTACAGTGTCTTTCTGCCTGAGCTCAGGATTTATTTCCCATCCCAGATTCACTGTTAAGCACTGTTACTCCTGGGACACTTTATTTTCCAGGAGGTACAACTATAAATTAGAGCCACCTTCATTTTTTCCACTGGAGACATTACCCCTTCAGGCACAGTTGCTAGAGGTGGTAAATAGTGCTTTTCCCAACATCCCAAGATTGTCCGATTAAATAATAGGAAGGCTATGTGCAATTTGGCTCCTTGGCCCTGGAGAGGCGAATAGCAAAGAAGGCATGAGTGCCAGTTCTCTGCCAGCTCCATCCAGACTTGGGTGGTCATAGTTCACGGGGGGATCCTGGAAGGAGTGATGTTGACCCTGGAAGTTTGCTTTACCTGTGAGGTTTCCAGAATGTGTTTTGGGAGTCAAATTTCCAGTTTGTTGAAAATGATGATGTTTCTTCTGATGGTTGCCCCAGCAAGCATAGCCTGTGGTGTCTAGTCATTGGGCTCTTGATTCCCCATAGGCAGAGGGAACCTCAGTAACAGAGCAGGTCAGCACAAAGGGTGCACTTTGGAGCCCCTGATAAGAAACCTTGCTGAGTTTGTTAGCTTGGGCCCTCTGCAAGAGGTGATACTGCCAGAAGGAAGTGGTGGCCAAAGTTGGGGGGGAGAAGCAGGGTTCAGCAGGCAGGGTGCTCCATGAAAGGTGATGCTGTGGTTCCAAGGGGGGGAAAGGAAGGACAGACTGTCCTGAGCTGTTTGGTGTCTAAGGAGTGATAGGTAGGGTTATGAAATTGGGAACGTGAGTAGGAGAGGGGCAAGGGGCTACTAGGTAAAGAGGAGGAGGAGGAGGAAGTGGCTGTGAGCCTTGCCCAAGGGACAGGTTGGGAACCATTGATCCAGTGACCAGAGAGCAGAACAGGAAACCAGTTTCCTTTATCTGCGACTAATGGGCTGTGTGACGTGGACAAACTGGCCTACTTCTCTTTGCTTCAGTGATCTGGTCCGCAACTGAGTGACCTCATCCCTTGCCTTCCTATGGTAAGAGCTTCCAGAGACTCTCAGTGCACAGTTTGTTCTTTGCTGTCTACCAGCAACCACTTCTCACTCACTCATCACTGAAAGGCTTATGTGCTTTTGCTTACAGACCACACCTGACCACATGTTTCCTGACAGGTTCAGCACTGGAAATCGGCAAATACAAATATTGACCTTCCTAGAGCTTTCCTCTAGAGAGCTGGGATGTTCAGCTGCGCTGCTGAACCTGATGCGCTTCTCTGCCAACCCCAGCGCAAATGCTCCATTTTGCCAGTAAGGTCAAGTTGCCCGTGGCACTGGCTGGGCATGGCCCACATCTCAGACATCAAGAGAGCTGGGAAGAAGCCAGGTGCTGTTATGAAACAGGTTGGCTGGCAACTGGGATCTTAATGGGAAGACTTGGGAAGCGCAGAAAGGTGCATTGCTTTGGGGGATTAATGCCTGTCCTGGCTGGAGCTGCTCCTCACAACCGTATTTGGACATATGACTTAATCCCAATCGCTACCCAATCTGCCAGTAATAAACACATAGAAGATTTAATGCATTCCACCCAGAAGGAGAGGCCTCAGCCAAGAAGCTTCTAACTAGGTCACTGATGAGCAATCTTTCCCCTCCCTCTGTGTCATTTTTATTAATCACTTGAAAAATACGTTGAGTAATGATTGCAAGCAACTTGTCAAGCCAATTAAAAACAGAGAAAGGTAGGGCTGTGAAGCTGAAGACAAATGCTGTGCTGGTTTTAAATGAGTGTCTGTAAACCCCACTGACCTGTGAGTAATTACCTCCAAAAAAATTGGTAGCTGTGTGTTTCTCAGTGTGAAGGCTTGTTTCTTCTGAATCCACGGGGCAAACAGTTCATTATGGTCCAGAGATGTATCACCAGAGCAAAATCACTTTGAATCTGTCTTGTAGCTACCCTTAGTCTAGTTTGGCTGTTAGCATATAGACTCTTCAGCAAGGGCTTGTCAAAGGCTTTCATGCACTTTGAGCATTAAATAAAAATAATATAGAGAACTTACTAGGGAAAGTAGTTTATGTAGCTTGAACGTAAGTTCCCATAGCTTTGTAATCTGTCCAACTGGAAGATAAATTGTCAGATCTTAGGGTTTGATGAGGCTGAACAGCGTTGGACTTTGAGGGAGAAAGAGCTGCTAGGTAATCTTGCCATCTTCTCAGTTCAGCGTGGTGGGTTTCCCTGGAGTGGATTCTCTAGGACCATTCAGCTAAGTCTGCTGTGCTTGCATTGGGTTTTTTTGGTTTATATTTTATGTGTCAGATGGATTGTATGTGCCAACAATAAATATTTATGCTCTTGTATTTCTTTTACTCCGTATCTGTATTTTGTCTTTGTGAAATATGTGCCAGCACTGTGGGTGCTATGAAACATTACTCTTGGGGAGACTGTTCCTTAGTGTGTTAGATCCTGCTGTCCAGGATGTTTTTTCCCATCTGTTCCTGGCTCAGATCCGCTTCTCCTCAATTTTAGTCGTTGCTTTTGGTTACCATTCATAGATTGAAATGAGATACTAAGGAGGGAGATACAAGTATGCCATGCTGCCTTCTTTTGCCGCTGCTTTGTCAACTGGACGGCAATAACAAATGGCAATTAGTTACACAAATAAGGTTTCCTTTGGGATTGTTGAGAGCAGCCTTTCTCTAGAACGATGAAACAAAGTGAAAAGCACACGCTTCCCTCTTTCCTAAAAGGAGTAGCAGCCTAGGTATGTGGAGGGCTAGCACACTAGCCTGCTACTTCTTCAGCATTAGGTTCTTGTTTTATATCACCTCTGGACGCTCGGGTTAGGGAAGGGTGCGGGAAGCGTAAATCAGAGCAGGAGTTTTGTTTTCTGCTGGTGCAGGGGACTTGTTTAAAGCCTTCTGCACTTGCCAAGCAAGAAGTAAAATTAAATCATGAAATGCCCCCATGCAGTTGTGGAGGGCTTTTCCTCCTCTCTGTCTTGTAACTCTGTTGCAGCTGTCACACAGTCAGACCCCCTGCTTCAGAGTCTCCTTTTTTCCCTTCCCGTGCAAGTTGTTGTTTTCCCGTGGAAAGCAGTGCCTGACCCCCCCTGTGTTTTCTGTCCTCCAGTGTTAATGAGCTCTACGTGGATGACCCAGACAAAGACAGTGGAGGTAAAATAGAAGTGAATCTGAACATCAGTTTGCCAAACCTGCATTGTGAATGTGAGTACCCCTTTTCACTTACCGGTTTTTCTTTGTATTTTAAGTAATAGTTGAAATGGGTCCAAACTGGTACAGTGGCCCTTCTTCTGTAACAGGGTGGATGGAGATCAAGTAGCTGCAGCCCTTGCCAATACCCCATCGCTTTCTGTTCCAGGTTAGGACACCTGTTTTCTTGGACCCTATGCTCACTCTGCAGCCTGTGTTAGTGGCTCACCTCCCTCACTGGCTTCTTTCTAAATCTCATTTCCTTTCTTCATAGTGACCTTTTTGTCTCTGGGAAAAAGAAACCTCCCAAATTTCATTTATAACTCTGAATGCACCAGCTAGTTGTTGGCTTCTCACAAATCACCTGAAGCTTTTCTATTTGTGTAAATGAGATTGCAGTCACTGGCAGGGTATGGAAGGTATATTTGTGTCAAATGGGCAGTCTGAAAAGTTTGGTTACAAAGTTCTTTCTGAAGAGTTGGTATAACAATTAATATTTGACAAATGACATTACTAGCCCAGTTTAGTCAAATGTCAGGAAAAAAGGTGTGGATTTTTTTCCCAGTAAAGACAGTGCATGCTTTTCCTATGCAACGTTCCTGATATTTCTTCTGTTTTGATTTTTGTCTCCTCCCCTCCTACCCACGCAGTGGTTGGACTAGACATCCAAGATGAAATGGGAAGGCATGAAGTGGGTCATATTGACAACTCGATGAAGATACCTCTCAATAATGGGGATGGCTGCAGGTTTGAGGGCCATTTCAGCATCAACAAGGTGAGTAGGAATGACAGTGGGTGAGTGGTGCTGGCTGGGGAAGTGCTGGCAAGATCCATTTGGAAGATGCTCATGAAAATCTGTGTGTCAGTGTCTCTCCTGTAGAGTCTACGTTCATGTCCCTAATCAGTGGTAAGGTTAAGTCTCTCAGTGCTGCAGAACAGTGTGGGCTGAGGTAGCTGCATAGTTAGACCCACAGAAAATGTGTTAGATCAGGCTTCTTAATTCTCCAACCTAGGTAATGGAGATAGCGTTGCTTAACAGCAGAGAGCAGCTCTGTGTTGCGGCCAGTGTTGTCTGTTTCAGTGCAGTAGCCTAATGTTTAGGGGATATATGAACTCCCTACAAATGCCGAATGGCTTCTGTGTTTACTCATCAGGACTTCTGCACCTCTAAAATGTGACTCACTGTGCAGAGGTCTTTGGCAACGTCTCTATCCAAGTGCTCTTTTGTTCCGAGAGCCGCAGAATGACAGGAATGTTCCCTACTAGAGGGTGCCGGCAGAACAGAAGTGGCTCCGTGCTGAGATGTTTCGAATACATGCACGCGGCCTCTGCGCATGCTTTGTCGGGATGCTCCGATTCTGTCTCAAAGAATGAAAATCCAGGCCTGGAGGAGGCTCCTCTCTGGGATGGGTGTGTTCAGAATTGAATAATCTTGCTATGTAATGCTGGAGATGACTAGCTGGGGTGGGGGAGGCAGTGGTGGGGCCCACTGATGTCCTAAGAAGGGCACACCCTTTATTCATGCCTCCTCGTGTACCACAGGCTACAAAATCCTACTTCCTTCTTTTCCTCCCAGGTCATGTTAAATCGCATCTAAAAATAACAGGCAGAACCTCTTACCGATTCTGTGGCATGGAAAGGATTAGGGACTTAAAAAGAGGACGTTTCTTTCCTCGCCTCTAAGCCACCAAGATTACTGGCAGCTGATAGTCCGCAAAACTGGGAAAGGGCTTCTTGAAAGGTAGTTCTTGTTCTGTTAATTCCCAAGGCACAGACCTGAAATACTTGGCGTTTTGTCTGCTAGATGTGGTGTGTTCTGCTCACCAGAGCAACTCAGAAGAGGGTTGCTGTATGTGGCAGTGAGGAGCTCCCTTCACTGCTTAATTTGTAAAAGGCCACTAATTGCATTGTCTCACGTAGTGGTTGGGACTGCTGTCAGAGGTAGGGGACCTGCCCCAGGACTTCTGGCTTTGAAAACCTGAACCTCTCGTGTATGAGCTGGAAGTCTTCAGTCCCTTAGCAGAAATTGTACAGGCTTTTGTATGAGCTGGTATCTGGAGTGGGGCGGGCCAGGCTTTGAAATTTGACCGACAGTTGCACTTGGGTGTTATTCTCAAACCTGAAGAGGGAGGACAAGGTAACAGTGAGGTGATTGTGTGTACGTCTTACTGCAGAGCCTGCCACCCTGTTTACCGAGCTTCTGTATGACACAGCTTGTGTCCTCACCTGAAAGTGTTCCTAGGAGTGCACTGGTGTTCCTCAAGTCATTTAAATTAGCTTTCCTGAAAGCACATGGAACCGGCATGTGGCCTCCCGTGGCCCTGCCAGTGAGGTGTCTCTGCAGAGAGCACAATGGGCACCAGTTGTATAACTGTCCTCCCACTCTTGTCTTAAGCCGTGTCAGATTGCTCCTCAGTGTTGCCAAAGGGTTTGTAAATCAGGACTACTTAATTTCCCAACCTTTTCTTGCTAGGAAAAATTCTTTCACCCTCCGTAACAGTGATTGAGTTCAGTCTGCTGAAAGGCTTCACAGAGTAGGGCTAGTGACCTGAAAAGTGTGTGCATGCTAGAGTGATCCCATCAGAATGACACCAGTGCTCTTTTTTCGTCCTGGAACTGAGTCCTTAGGTGAAAGCTGTGTTTTTCAGCACTTTGTCTTTCCCTCCTTTTAAAACATTAAAACCAGAAAATCCTGTACTTGGAAGGGCCATTATCAGGGCTGGAAGCTGAAGATCTAACTTAGTTTGTATAGGAAGCCCAATAGTGCTTGATGAGATTTTTTCTCGTTTTATATACAACTTATTCTTATGCACAATCTTCTCAAAAATAAGGTTGCTTATGATGGTACTACAATAAGAATATATTCACAAATTTCTTGGGTTGTTCTGCAGCAGTGGGTCCATTTACAAATGCAAGCTGCAGGAGTAAAACGTTAAGCAACTGTTTGTCCTATCAGAGACATGAATCTTATTTTAATGGGGATGAAAGACATAGCCTTAAGTGTTAGGAATCCCTAAAGTTGGGAGTGATCCACTCATCTCCTCCTAGTCAGCACTAGTACCAATGTGAGGGTGCCAGACTCTTGGGCTGCGGGATGTAACCAACCTCTGCTCCAAATGCAGTATGGCGGCATTGGTCAAGTGCTGGAAGGTATTTCAGAGCCTTTGTCTGACATGCCAGAGGTTGTCCACTGTTAAGGAGATACAGGTTGCCAGGCTGGATGGATCCAGGCATTTCCGCTTAATATCACAAAGCCTAGCAATGCCTTGAGGGGTAAAATGTGAAATCCTGTCTTCCTTGTCTTGACTAATTTTAGGTCCCTGGTAACTTTCACGTGTCAACGCACAGTGCCACTGCGCAGCCTCAGAATCCTGACATGACTCACGTCATCCACAAGCTCTCATTTGGGGACAAGTTACAGGTGAGTTCTCTTCCCTGAAAATTCCCTGGCTCTGGGGGAATGAATGCAATGAGAGTGACTTTAACATGAGATACTTTGGTTCTATGGAAGGGCCATGTGCAGTGTGGGGAGGACATAAGAAAGGACTGCCTGGGTAAGCAAACCCATCCCTTGCATTCATGCAATGTACACCCAGTCCAGAAAAGTTTGCAAACTTTATATGCCATCACTTCAGGAAGGAGCAGTGTTCAGTCATACGGTAACTTTGCTGTTTTCATCTGAAACTGAAAGTGCTTTTGGAAAACTATGTGGCTGTCTTCCTGCAGGGACTAGAAATGAGGATTCATGGCTTTGAAAAATCCTATGCAATACTGTTTTCAGTATTAAAAAGGCAAACAAATTTGACTGCCTTTGCAGAGGAGCAGTGAGTATAGTAAGGGAAGATGTGCGCTCGCTACTGTCTTTACCATGGCACCAGTTAAGTTCCTTTTAATTCTCTTCACTGTACTGGCGTAGCAGACACCTATTAGTCAAATTTGTTCTGTGAAACACAAGGTAGACTTAGAAGCACCATTTCTGTGCTGGGAAGAAGCTGAACATGTGTACTTGCCCTGTGGATAGAGTTTCACCAGGTGTTGCAAGTTATGTAATAATTCCTGATTTCTCAATAAGGACAGATTACAGCACTTCTCTAGCCTACTTCCAAGGACCTAGCATCATAGGTGGGAGTTATATATGTGCACACCCAGCTTGCGACTCACCCTAAACATTGCTTACCTGTAGTCTCTCTGTAATCTTCTTTCCTCAGCACAGACATCTCATTAGTCTGCTTCTTGTACACCCACTTCCAAAACTCTTTTTCATGCTAACAAGTCTAAGCGTTGCTTTGTAGTCTTCTGACTCTGCTCCTGGCTTCTTTTAGGAAATATCTTGTGTGGGAACACTGAAATATTAGCATATAAATAAGCTTGGCTTAATGTCTGTAAAGCACACTGAGATTATGAAAAATATTAGGTAGTTGCTAATAGGGAGTTGTGCAGCTTGCGTGGGAAATCAGTGCTCTAAGGTAGCGTTCCCATTGTTTTATCATGGAGTCTTTAAGTAATGGAGCTAAAGTGCGAATCAGCATGAATGAGATGAGAAGCCTGGACAGTTGGGGGCAAAGGAGCAAGCGTCTTCAGTTCTGGTGGTGAGAAACCTGTCTAGCAAACATGTAGCTGGCTCCTGTTTTGGACAAGTTCTGATTAGTATTTTCAAAGCTCAAAATAACTACTCATCATCTCCGTGCACAAGAATGGAGCATGTAGGTGCTGCTGATTTTGTAGGCAAACATGAGTTCAACAGCACAAATTAAAGAAGGATATGTTCACTAAACAGGTGCTACCAAGACTTTGCAAGCAGTGTAGAGAGCCAGCAAGTACGGAGAGCTTTAAATCTGTCTAGATACACCTTTGAATATTTTGGGTTGTCTCCACCTGCTTTGATGTAATGTATGCTCATGTCTTAAAGGGGGTGAGGAGCTTCTCATTCGCTTGTATCATGTACTGGGAGTTAGTTCTTTGTAGGTTGTTACCAGCTCTGCCAGAATGATCCACTAAGGTAGGTGCTGTGTTCTCCAGAAAAAACAGTCTGTTTGAAATAGAGATTTAAATCTCCTCTGGCAGTGAATGAACTTCAATTCTTGAACAGTAGTTCATGCACAATAGTGGCAGACTTTTTGTAGATTTTTCCCTCGTGTAGATGAGACCAAAATTCAAACCAATGAAGTTCTTGCATGTCAGGTAACCCAGTAAGGAAAGAGATGTGGAAAGTAGGAGACTATATGTTTTTAATCATAGAATTTGCTCGAGTGCGAGATCATGGTGTTGAATAATCCTCGTTTTAACCTTTGTGAGAGGTCTTGTCTTCCCTTGATAGTTGCAAGATTGGAAGTTATTTTAGCCTGCTGTTGGACTCTGCCTGGGTTATATGTCCAGTTATATGTCTTTGCATGTGTTTGTAGGGGGTAAAGCCTGGGGTGTTTGAGGCCCTGGTAAGCATCATTTTGAGGTCCTTGTTGCAGGAGAATAAAGTGTCGGCACTGTTAAACCACTGCCTAGCTTTCTGTGTCACTACTCCAAGCACTAGATTTGCCCTTGGTAGTGCAGCAGAGTCCTGAGAGTGTCTGGCTAAACTGGCTTGCTTAAGTTCTCTGTTGCAAAGCAATTTTGTTACTGTGGCCAAAAGCTTACTGCTTGTTGAAGTCCCTCCAGGTACTTAACAAGGTACAAACAAGTATGTTCCCCTAAGGAACACACCTGTGTGCTTTGTAGAGCAGAGATTAATTAGCGATCTATGGACAGTGAGTATTGTAATGGGAGTCCAGAATATTCCACAAGGGAAATCATGGTAAAACATCAGACTGAGAGTTAGAAATGCCATCTGTGTTGCAAAGACAAGAGAGGTGGATGCACCAAAGGACCTGATGGCACAGAAACAGGCAGTTGTGGAGATGCCTGATGCCTTTGTCTGTGTGGAAGCCCCGTAACTTACAGCTTCGCAAACTCGCTGTGTGGAGAGATGCAGAGCAGACAACTTTTACATGTAAACAGAAGTGTGGATGCTGAGGAGCCAAAGACAAGAATGTAAGTCCAAATATACAGGTACCTCCCAGGATAGGCACAGTTGTTTGCTGAGCAACCACTCAAAGATTTACTGTTAGAGGGTTTGAAGTGGACCTTGAAGTCTCTTGCCCAGATGTGCTATAAGAGACTTAATTCTCAGCTGTATCAAGAATGGAACATAATACTGTAGCCTAGTCCAGGGGCTTCTCTTCGTATGCTTTTTACAATGAGTAAAGAGTATGTACAGTTTGCATGTGTAGTTTGGAAATGGTTGCTGTTGTGTAAAATATTTGAAATGCTGGCAAACTGAAAGGCACTGTAGAAGGTTCAGCTGTTGCTTTTGCTCTGTGTTTGTTACCAGCACCTTGATGATTTTGTCTCTCTAGAATTTCCTTTCTCAGGAGAGAAACAGGTTCAGTTGCTGCTTCCTCCTCACCATCATCCACTCCATACCATTCAGAATAGGGAAACAGCCATTAGGATGAGACAAATATATGCACATGCTGTCAGTTGTTGAGAGGGTCTAGGAAGTAGATTGCATTGCCCTGCTAGTGAGGTGAAATTCTGTTCACGCCCGTGACCAAATACTTCTTCCACACTCTTCTGTTGTCTAGCTTAAGGTCAGGAATTTCTAGGTTGTGCAGTTATTTATCTTACTGTACATTATGTGAATGATGCAACCTCTAATCTACAGCTGTTGCTGTGGGGTTTTCCCTGTCTGGAGAGTTCACAAATCGATTATTCTATCGGTGGACATCAGACTCCAGATCATTGTATGTGGAAGGCATGGGATGGAAATCCTGTTATTCTGGGCAAACAGATACTTGCATGCCTGGGACCAGCTGCAGGAAAAGCTGAATGGATGGCAGTGTTGGCATGTGTCCTTCCCATCTCCAAGGGCATAGTGTGCATGGTGTGAAAGCTGGGCTAATGAGTTAAAGCTGTACAAGCCCAACTGTTCTGACATGAGCTATCTGTACAGGAGAACTCTTCAGTTTTAACCTGGATATGACTCCCATTTATGTCCCTTTCAGCCTGATAAATTAATTTCACAATTAACTATGCAAAGCTCTTAGGAAATATCTCACAATACAGTTTCACAACTGGCCTCTTCCAATTGCAATTCCTTTAGCTTTGGAGTGGTTTTGGAGTTTCATCTTGTAAGACATTGTGAAATCAACTTTTTTACTTGGAACCAACCTCTGTGGTGATGGTCACTGAAAGATCTATCAAGTCATCTTTTACTGGGTTGAGGCTTAGTTTTCAGAAAGGTTGAATCAGGCTGATCTCCTGGTTACAGCATAGGATAGGGAAGCAAAGATCAAGAGTACCAAGTCAGAGCATAGTTTCTTCATACGCCTTTTTGCTTTCCAGGTCCATAACGTTCATGGAGCGTTCAATGCCTTGGAGGGAGCAGACAAACTCAGCTCAAATCGTATGTATCCTTGGTGATTACGGGTCTTAGCCACTCTCTTCAGAAGGGAAAACTGGGCCATTCATGCAACACTGGTGTATCCAGAAGTCTTTAATTTGGCTCTTTAACCAAAATGATCCAGACATTGCTGACTGCCATTTCCATTTCCTCCAGTACCATAGAGAAAGCTTAGCCCAAAAGGTTCTTTGCAGCCCTACTGCAACCTGGACATTGTCTCCAGCTCTGTTATGACTGACTCAGAATTACTGAGTTTTTTATCCATAACCTATTCCTATAGCTTTCCTTTGCTGCTGTCACTACCACCAGAACTTGTTCTTGTGTTGCAAGTTAGCTCTTACCTTAAGTTTTACCCTGTGGCTGGAAGGACAGATGTTTTCATTGCCCTTCCTTATGAGCAGCAACACAAAAAGAAATTTCCAGTGCATGCTACAATTCAGTGTAGTTTTTCTCCTTCAAGTATTCAGGCTCCCACAGGATATCAGTCTTGTCTACTTCTTGGAACAAAATTTCTATGGCTGTACCTGAAGCTAGGCAATTGTGTTTATTTTTTTTTCTCCAGGAGCCAAATGTCATTGTGTTACACTTGGCCAAAGGATCCTGCAGAGAAATCGTTTAGAATTCTGTTTTCAAACTGTTTCAGCAGACACAAAAAATGGCACGAGCCATTTAATTAATGAAAAAAATATTAATACTTGTTAAGCAGCTGTAGAAGAAGGAAGAAGAGAAAGGAGGATAGATGGGTGCACAAGAAATGAGACTATGCAGGTCATGATGCCTCAGCTTTTTCTGTCAAAAGCAGCTCAGTGGGCTGCAGCTCTAACCTTAGCTAGTTCTTGAATTAACCAGGACAGCTTTTTGTGGTGCTGAGAAGTCTTATCATTTATAGTTGCAAGTAGTTAGGAACGCTCAAGTGACCCAAACTCATCTCTGTGAGTTGTGGTGCTACAGAAGTCTTAGAATGGTGGGCAGGTTCTGGTGTCATCCAACTACCTTACAAAGTTTTGTACAAAGGCCATAAATGTAGGATGTGAAATTGTCACTTTGTTACAGAACCTGAGATAAGGAGGAGGTAGATGCCTGTTCTGTGATTTGTTTTAGTTGGTTTGGACATTTACTTTGAATTGTGTAGGCTGTGATTCCATTCTCTGAATGCTAACATATACTTTCCTTTCCTTTCCTGACCACAGCTCTTGCATCTCATGATTACATATTGAAGATAGTCCCGACGGTGTACGAAGACATGAGTGGCAAGCAACGATACTCGTACCAATATACTGTAGCAAATAAGGTAAAGAAGCAGGTAGTTCTCAGAGAAGCTCCTCATTGCAGCCCAGTGGATGCATGGAGGATCTTCAGTCGTCCTTCCTCCTCCCTCTTGCTCCTCTGCTCTGCAGCCCTGTACATTTGTTTGTAAGTGAGCAGTAGCCTCTGCTGGGAGAAGGAGGAACTGAAGCTCTTCAGAGCAGGGCTTCCTGTTGCTCCTGGTGCTGGCGTTTACCAGGGTTGGGATTGTGAGGGCTTCTCGGTGGTGCTGTTTTAATTCTAGAGAAAGGTATTCTTACTCCTGACTTTCTCATAGGTCAGTTTAACTGATCTATATTTCTATAAATTGTGTGGAAGATTTTACACACTGCAGGAGCTCTTGTGATTTGTGTCAAGATGCATCTGGATGGCAACTGCAATCCAACTGAACATACAAAACAGTACTTACATGTGATTTCATTAATAAAACAGTCTCAGTTGTGTTGGATGTATCAGACAAGTAAGTTAGCAGAGTTTTTAGCTGTTTACAAATGTTGATTTCAAATATTAAGCCACTGAACCTGCAACAGCAAATGCATACTGGTTGACTATTTCACAGTGCTACTTTATTATAGTGGATTATGATAATTATTGTAACTTTATCATTCTCAAATTAATTTACATTAAATATGAAGATATTTGTATTTTAATAATACAATGTACTGAACTTTTAAAAAAAAAAAAGGACCTTATTTACTTTTTAAGGTAAAAAAACTCTTTCAATTTAGAATTATTTGCTAAATGAAAGTCCAGAATCTGTTTATATATCTAATTACTGCTAGTTTGCCATAACTGAGAATCAAGCACGCACTCTCATAGACTAGTTCTCAGATTAATGTTCCTGTCTAGTGACTTTTGGGCTTGCTTGTACAGTGTGTCCCAATGATTTGGATGTCTCCCTCTAGTCAGATTACAATGTATTTGTTCTGCTTAATGTCACAACTGTTGTTCTGATAAGACTCTTGCAACGCAAGTTCTGAAAGTAATTTGGAAAATAGACAGCAGGAGCTTTTGACACTTCTGTGAGCATGGTTGCAAATTGGGGCATTCAGCCAACACTGACTCATTAGGGCAGGATTGTTGGTGGGGAAAAGGGGAGAGGAAGGAAAAAATGAGATCAGTTCTATCAAAACTGAAATGCAGGGAAACAGTGTTGCCTCTGCGTTTTCTTCTCCTTAAAAATAAAAATTCTGTTATCAGTGCTTTAGTCCTTGACACCCATACTGATCGGTGGGAAACAGAATTTGGAAGCCATAGTCTGGCCCAGATTGAGTAGTGTGAAGTGACGAAGAGAGTCTTAAGTGTGGACGGTCTGTCTCTGCTCCCCTTTTACCTCCTAGACCTTCTCTTTCCCTACTTCCCCACATAGCCACTGTCCCAGGATATGCTGCAGAACTTCTGCAATAAAAGCCCTGAAAATATTATGACTAGGGACTTCAGCCACATTCTGCTTCTCTTGTCATCCATCCAAAAAAAGCGTAGAGGGAAATTTGGGATTTATATGAGATTAATGAAGGAGACAGATGCTGTTTCACCAGCTCCCTCTGAGCTCACAGAAAGTAAAATTATCTTTTTTATATTGTGCTCATAGGTGTCCTATTGCTTGTCCTTTCTTCATCTTTCTGAAGCATTTGCAGTTGTCTTTGCCTCTTTGTGAAGGAGAATTAACACAGAAGAGGTCATCTGAGTTGGCAGGCATGTCACAGGGCTAAAGAAGGGAAGAGCAGCTGGGTAAAGAGGCAGTGGGTGCCGTGCCGGTGCTGATGGCTCCCGTTGGGTTGCTGAGTCTCCAGCCTGCTTTCCTTTGATTTTTTTTTTTTCTTCAGTCTGTCAAGATAAATGTCTCAACCCTTGAAACTTGATATATATTTCCACTGAGAGCACAGACAAAATATTAGCTCAAAAAGATGTGACTTTTGATACTAAGTTGATGTTAGTATCTGTTCTTCATTGGCATTGAGCAGTTTGCCTTGTCGGGGTGTTGTCCTGTGGCTGGCTGATTGCACTGTACCTGTTATTAAAGAAATGGATTAAAGGAGATTATCACTGGTAATCTGAAGATGTCTCTCCTGAACCAGCTTGGAATATTTTTTGAACCTTTGCCAATATTTTTCTGTTTACAGTTTCATTTTGGCTTTCACCATGATTTTTAAACACGGTTTAAACATGGCTCTACTGACTCATACTGAGTGGGCAAAGCATTCACATAGTTGGTCCCAATGCAAAGGGGGCCTCACAGAGCCGAGCTGCTGCTTGCTATTCTGAGTGCATGGACAAGAAGGGATTTTCAGGTTCTTGCAAACTAAATTCTGTTTGTTTGATTAATATCCCAGTATACGATTTACATACTGACAGTACAAAAACTTCACCTGCAACCATGTAGAGACCGCTTGTATTTAGAGCAGATCTAAGGCAGAAAAATCGGTACAGCCTTCCTGTTTACTTCTCTAACTTCAAATGAAAGTGAGAGTAAGCACCATTACTCTGTTCCCAGCTATATCATTATCAGACTGTAAAGAACTTATTTTCCTATTTGATAAGGATGGGGAGTGGGTAGTCTACAGGACTTAATTGTTTGTTCCTTTCAGTCTGATCGTTAGTACAAAACAGTGGAGTAAGGCCCAGATCCACCGAAGCAGTTTTGTTGCAGACACTCTATCTGGAATGAGATTGCTCACATTTTCTGCCATTTTCCCCCCACTTTTCTTTTCTAGGAGTACGTAGCCTACAGTCACACTGGCCGCATTATCCCAGCTATCTGGTTTCGTTATGATTTGAGCCCCATCACAGTGAAATACACAGAGAGGCGACAGCCTTTGTACAGGTTTATCACATCGGTGAGTTACTCTAAACCTCTAATTATCCCTTCTGCCTGCCTTTCATTTATCTTCTGAGCCTTTCCTGTCCAGAAGAATTGAGTTTCTGCTTCAGAGCGTTGTGACATGATTGAAATAAAGCAGTATATCACCACAATTGTACTGAAGTATACATGAGGTAACTGGTAAGCCCTGTGCTCTGACAATTGGATTTAATAGCTAGGCACAAGACAAAAGAAAATTATCCTATTCCGAAAGCGCCAAACTCCGTCTAGGCAGGATGGGCATTATTGCAGCATGTCAGAAACTGGGAAGTAAAGCTAAGGTGGTATGCAGTAAAGCAGGCTGCAATAAACTGTCTCTCTAATGATGAGATCTAACTTGCAGAGAATGCAGGGTAGTTGTTTTACTCAGTGCTGCTGCTTGGCTTAATATGAGTACGCCAGTTCCAGGCATTTAATTCTGGGTAGAAGTGAAGAGGAGCTGCATTATCAAATTCTGGAGGTGTTTTCCTGACGAGTTATGTTGTGATCTGTCCAGATAACATCCTGCAGTACTGATCTCAGCATCTATAACAAAGCTGTACTGTCTGAACTGCTAGCTAGGCAAAGAGCTATTTAAAGATCTTCCAGAACTTTAAAAAATGTGTCCTGAGGGAGCTGGCTTAAAATTTAAGCTGCAGTCTGCTGTGCCAGTGAGGCATGGTAGAATGTAAAGTAGTTGATAAATTGGCTGGAATGAAGACCTTGGATTTTGATTTTTAAACTGTTTGAATATTTTAATTGGAAGTAACATAAACAGTGTGGCTGTGTTGCACTTAAAGATTTTGATTTTACAGATTCTGATAAACACCAAGTTCCTTTCACTTAACTTCAGAAATGCATGTGATCTCCAGGATACACAAATGCCAAGAGAAAGGGGCTTGAAGCAAAGTCTAAATGTCGTGGTTTAAGACTTTCTCTTCTTAGCACGTCTGTTTGGTTTCGAAACATAATCCTAAAAAAGGTCAAACATCAGGATTTTGTGACTTGGCATCTCATACTGCCTCTACTTCTTTCCCTAATAACATGCTCTCAGGTTTGTTACGCATCTTGTTGGGAGTGAGGGTGTGGAGGTGTTTCTAATGGGAAACAGTGTTTGGAGATGACTGATAGCTGGCATTATTCTTTGTCATGTCTGTTGCTAGCATTGATTTGCTGCTGATATGCCATTATATGCATATAAATAACATCTTTGTTGAATTTGATACTGTGCTTCAGAGTTTATGCAAGGAGTCCACAGGAGAGGCTTTCCTCACTGGTTGCCACAATGACCTTTTGGATTTGAGATGACTCCAGCTAGAGTTTTGCCCCATGCTGTCTGTAAAGTTAGCCAGGTGCGTGCTGGCTGCAAGACTGCTGAAGAAGAGCTTTAGAATTGATTTTTGTCTGCTTGGTTTGGTCTTATAAATGTCTGTAGTCTCAAGCAGCTCACTTGGGGCCATTCCAGTTGAACATCCTTCCTATGGAGACACGTGGATGACACTGCTATCTGCAGTAGCTGTTACGCAGTATGTCAGACAGGTGCGCCAGACCCTTTTCTGACTTGCCTGACTTAAAGTCAGATCCTTGTTACAGATGCTATACTGTGGCTATCGGTCTGGACCATCTAGCCCTGGTACAGATGACCTGCTCTTGCTCTCATTTAGGCTAGGAGTGCTTTACAGCAGGGCAGCCGTGGCTGTGTATGTGCTGCACTGAAAGCTTTACAGCATTCAAGGTGGCATTGAAAAGGCTGGAGGAGGGGAGCAGTGCTGCAGAGGATCAAAACACCTTTTGTCCTAGGTTTCCTTGCCCTGTTCTGATGACATGATGTGTTCCGTTGTCCTTTCCGCTGCTTTAGCCCCTTCCTGTATCTCTAGCGTGGCCTTTTGCATCACAGTTGCTCTGGAGACCAGTTAGTGATTATCAGAGGCCCAGACAGAGATTGTGCTGGGGCATCTGGAGTTGTTGCCGAATGGGGCTGGCCACAGAAAGCATCAGCTTTCTGTTAGCAGCAGCTGCTTAATTTAAAAACCACAAGAGGGGCTGTAGGGTGGGGGATTACCTGTGACTCCTTTTAGTGAGCAAGTTGTTTACTAGGTCACCCATGTGGCTTTCAGTAAATTTAGATGTAAATTTAAATTTAAATGATGGGGGAGGATCCTGTGGGCTTGAAAGAGACTTCAGCAGAGTTAGGGGTGTAACACAGTGTGTGCCTGTGTGGCTGCCTGTCAGGGGAAACGGTGTCGATGTTGGAGGGAAGGATACACTGTGGAGGGACGATCCCAAGTGGAGTGATCAGATGAGAGAAGGGTGTTGGCTGTTCAGCAGAGAGCCAAAGGAATCTCATTCTGCTGCTGGGAAGGTTATCTGATGCTCTTTGTTAGTAATGAGTTTGCCCCCAAAAATTTCAGTGATGCTAGGAGCAGCATTATAGCACCATAGCAGTGTTCCCAGTTCTTCCGTGTTCCCAGCAAACCCACTCTAACTCACGCCCGCTCCTTGGGATTTTGTGGGATGAAGAATTATTCTAATTTTCTGTACCATGTGAGAGGTGCTTCCCGTGCAGGACAAAAGGCATTAGTTTAGCATAGATTTTACTTTACACATCACGCTTCAAAAAATTCAGAGGATAAGATTTTGTATTGCTTGTGGGTCAGTGCTCCCACTGTCACTGTGCTGTGAATTTGCCACGGATCCTGGGGTTAACCACAGACACGTGGCGCAGTGTTGAACACAGTAGTTATTGCCTGTTAAACCGTACTGCTTGAAATCAAGGCATCTCCCCATAAAGAGTAGCCATTCATGGCCTCATGGTTGAGGTTATAGAGCAAGGGGGAAAGTTTCACTGCTGAAAATTTATGAGTTCCTGTAAGAGGCCAAACTGAAAGAAGGTTTTATCATGAAATCAATCTAGGGGCTGGGAGGGGAGAGCAGGCATAAAAAAAGCCAAAGTTCTGGTGAAGCATCCAAAAGCCAAAGAAAAGAACAGATTATTTTTTTCCTGATATGAGAGGACTCATCTGCCCTATAGGTGTGAAAAAAATTAAACTGGAAATAAGAGAGTGGGGTGGGGGAAATGGTTGCAGGGAGAATTATTTCAGCCATGGGAGCTGTTACCAACAGGTATCATAGACTCAGTCCCGTGGCATTTTTAAAACCAAGACAGTGTTGTTCTGTAAGATATACTGCAGGTCAGCCAGAAGTCCCTGGGTGGGATCCTGCAGCTTACCTTAGTAGGAATTACCTGGGGGTCCTACTGGTCCCCTCTGTCCTTAAAAGTAAAGTTCAGATTTTATGACATCCCAGAAGTCCACAGTCATGTATCTGACACTTGCCTTTCTGTCATCGTGCTTGCAGCCTTGCCTCCTCCTGCATATCCACTGGTGTTTTCCTTTAGACTTAAGCCTGCACCTCAGCCACTCTCCTGTATCGTATTCTGTTCAAAACCTTCATGTGTACCGCACGCTGGTGTCTCACTGCTGTAATTATTACACTTCTATATTTCTTTTCCTTCCTCCTTTAATGGTTGGGCCTGAGTCAAACTGTAACCTCATGGAGCCAAACGCAGATCATTTCCAGTATAAAACTCCATTAAATATAAAGAAGTGCATGATGCCTAACCTCCTTCACTGCTTCTAAGGAGCAACGCTCCATACGTCTTAGAACTGTGATGATAAAGGAACACGATGGTGCAGCTTCTGTGCTGACCTAGAGACCAACCCTGGCACTGCCTTTTTTTGTCGCAACGAAACAAGAGGGCTGTGTGCGTGCTGGGAGGCAGGCTCCAAGCGAATGCCAGGTGTGTGTGACTCATAAACAGCAGTACAGAGCTGTGCAGATGAATATACATTTTTTCTGTTCCCCACCCCCTTGCACTGCTGCACTGAAATCAGATTTTCCTACCATATGATGCAAAACCTTAGCGTTGGACGGTTTTTCTGTTGTTTGCGGTATAACATCTCCTATCAGCTGAGCTGCTCTGGACTGAAATAACCTAACTCCATTGTGGTCATTTTCCCTGAAAAGTCACCCTGCGTCATGTTCCGAGGGATAGCAAGGAGGGGGGCACAGGGGGCAGGAGCTGGACTTGTCCCTGAAAATACTAACTTTGCCTCAGGCCGGTGCTCGTGTTTCTGAAGCCTTTATCTCCTGGAATGCCAACTGTCCTGCAAAAGCCATGTTTGCTGCAGCTCCTCATTTCACTGAGCTCACTAAACGCAAATATCCCGGTTATAAATACGCATGTAAATGAGTGCTTTGTTTCTTGCTGCCTTCGCTCACCATTAATGAACTGTTTCTTCTGTTGCCACTGCTAACTCCCTGCTGCGCTGAACACTGCTGCTCTTACGTTACTCTTTTGTCTGTGACTTTGCCCGTGGGGTGTAGTGCTGTGTGGGAGAGGAGACATGGTACGGTGGGTCTAGTGTGGCACCGGTTCCCTTCCATGTCAGTTATAGTGCATTTCCCTGATCCCCTGCCACAATGGCTTACTGATTTGGGGTTCCCCTCTCTCTCTTGGCTTCTCACTCACAGCAAAATCCCCCTTTTCCTAGGCGGGCCCGTCTCAGGAGATAAGCTCTTGTCCCCTTGTCACTGACCCAGTGTCTCTTATTCTCAGAGCCACCTAATCCTACGCAATGTAAAAGACCAAATTAAAAGAGCATCACAGTTATGAAGTCAAAAATGTGGGAGTTAGGAAATGCCAGGTCCTGTGTAATTATAACTTGGCTGTTAAACGTTATTAGGTTACATTGCTGTGTATCATACTTTCCATGTGAACCCTGCCTTGTTCAGCGCACAGGATGGGGTGGCAGCCTGTGAGCAGTGTTTCTTCCCATCCTACGATGTGTGACTGCTGCCTTGTTACTAGCAGGTGGTTTGTATTAACCCGGTCCTGAGTACAAGTCTCATATTTCCTCAAGGACTCTGAGACAGCTATTGTCATAGGATTGAACCCTTCAAATGCATTTTCCCTCACAGCTTCCCTGGGAGGCAAGTTTGGCATTGTCTCCATTTCATAGATAAGGGATTGAAGCTATGCGTTGCAAAGTCCATAACTGGTGCCCCCTGATTTTGGGTGCTCCAAGCCAAGGTACCCTTGGTTTGACATGTCAGAATACTTCTGTGGTTTTCTAGCACTTGAGAACTGAAATACGCTGTTATGCTAATCAGGAGATTAATTTTTTCCCTAACTCTGTTCTTGAAAATGATTACGTGTTTTTACTGATGTTTAAATAATTCTACCCAAGACATCTTGCATGGAAAACTCTGGCCCACAAAGAGTTAAGTTGGCAGTGCTTTTGTAAGCAGCCGGTGTAATGGAAAGTGTTAGACAGCCTTAGCTGTAGGTGTCACTGGTAGCTAGATTTCTCTGTTAGTCACTGTCCTTCACATGCTATTTAAGTGTCTTTTGCCTGTTTGCAAAGCTGTATCTTGTGAAATAGGGAAAAGACCACAAGGCCGTGGTATTTATAATAGAAAACAGCAGTAGGAAGATATGAGCAACACACCGCTTCTAGAAAGCTTTGTTAGGTAGAGTTTAGCCCAGAAAGGAATAGCATTCACGCTGTAGGCTCCTAGGAGCTGGGATTTAACATTGGCTCAGGCTATGATGAGTCCAGGATAGCACTAAGTTATTCCACTGGAAGGAACGGTTTTCCTGAATGACTGTCATGTAATTACGTCCCCAGTGCTGTTACCCAGTTCTTACTATGCTTCCAGAAAATACCCGAGCAGTAGGCAATAATATCCTTCCCCCCAGTTTCAAGCTGCATAAAAGTTTCCCTCATCACTGACAAACCTGTTTCCTCTCTCCGTGCATTTCAGATATGTGCCATCATTGGAGGAACATTCACTGTAGCTGGGATCCTTGACTCCTGCATTTTCACAGCATCAGAGGCCTGGAAGAAGATCCAGCTGGGGAAAATGCAGTAGCGGTGAAACTCTACTCTAGTCTCCAAGGACAGGAGCAAAAATTGAGAAATCTACCACTACCTATTTTTGTCTTTATTTTCTATTTGATTGAATCAGTAAGTTTTTCTCCGATCAGGCTGTTCAGTGAAGATGTCTTCAACAAATCAAAGAAATCTCCATGCATTTCAGAGCTCTGAGAGTGAAAAATCAATGGAATCAGGGCATGGATTTCGATTCTCTCCCCCTGGAAAGAGAGGTTGAAATGCCATATATGAAATACGCTGTTAGATCTAAGTAAGGACGACAGTCTGTTCTCTGGGAGGTTCCTATGGCAGTGTACAAACTGGGTAGTAGATTGCAAAGAGTTGAGCTGTCTTGTGGCACTTTTTGGAATTCTGTTGGATTTGCATGATTAGACAATCGACTTTTGTATAAGGCAAAATTATACGTTAGGAAGAAATTCCACCCATGGTGCCAAAAAGGTGATGTATCTGTTGCTGAGGAATGGAAAGTGTTAGTCCCTATAGCAAACTTTAGAGACAGAGGGCAGAAATATCATCAAGAAATGTTTTGTGCATTTATTGAAAGCTCCTTTGTTCAGATATGACCTTTCTAATGAAATGAGCAAACAAGAAGAGGAAGCCTTCCCCCAGCTACCTTTTCCTGGGTAATCTGTGATCCAGGCAGCGGAGGGCCTTTCTTTTATTCTGGATGTAAAAGTGGTTTCATTTCTTCCCAGAAACTAAATATCCAGTCTTGTGTTTACAGGTGGCATGAAGTAAAAACCAAACTGAGCAACACAGTTTTATGTGGCCTTTGCTTTGAAAGGGAATAGTTGTCTTTACAGCATTAGCTTTTATTCTTTCTTATGTTTTTTAAACACAGACCACCCAACAGTCTGGATTCTGCACTTCTGCTTTATTATTATTATTATTATTATTATTGTTGTTGTTATTTTGAAAAGAGGTTATATATTCTATGTGTTCAGAAAAATGGTGCAGTCTTCTGGGTGGATGATGAGCACAGCTTACTGTCTTGCTTTGTGTGTGTATATTGAATACACCTGTCAAACACGGGAAGTCTGTCTTTTCAGGGTTTGAGGTGCCTCCCTTTTCCTTTAAAATTCAGTCCGGCATCTTTCCCGAGCCCTAGACTGACGCTGTTCACCCCCAGGTACACCAGTAGCAGGGCAGGCGTTTCCCACAAGCTGGCCCCTGCTAGGAGTTGTTTTGTTTCATTCCTTAAAATGGTACCTGAGCTTCCGTGCCCATTCATTCAAGCCTTATCTTCTGGGGCCTCCAATAAATGGAGGCGTGAGGGGAGAACTACTGCCAGTTACGGCTTGCATGTAATGGTAGACATGAGTTCACTAAAATTAGACCAGTCCCCACCAGCACATTTTCCATAGCCTCCTAAATGTTCCTTGAGTAGTAACGGTCTCTGCATGCTTTGTAAATGTCTGAGCTGAGGATACACAAATCTTAAATGTTCCAGGATGGACAAAAATCATAAAATAAAATTCTGTAACTCAATCAATGCTGTAAATTCTAAGACGGGTGCAGGATTTCTCTTGGATAATATCTACTGCCCACTGCCCTTTCCTGGAGGCAAAAGTATCCAAACATTATGCTGTAATAGTATGAATTTTTGAATATTCAGTGTTAATGCTAGAGTCAGATGCATTTCAAAAGTATTCCTAATCCGTGTCTGTTGAAATTGTCTCATTGCTTTGGAAGTAGGGAAGGTAGCCAGTTTTATCCACACACCAAAAAAAAAAAAAAAAAAAAAACAACAACCCCCCCNAAAAAAAAAAAAAGCAGCCAACCTCCCTCCCGCTGCCGTCCTCTGCCTCGTAGTGACATCGGACAGATTACAGCATTGGAATTTTCCCCCTCTTCTTACTATGGACTGATTGCTATTACTTTAGGTGTAAACTGGATTGTGTAACTTCCTGTATCTGTTAATGTATGGATAGATTTTATACATTTTTTTCCATTTACAAAAATCAACTTGAAAATGAGATGCTTGTCTTCATTTTGGTGTGTGCGTCTGTGTGCCCGCGAGCAGTACCCACTGGGTGGCGGCAGCCGCCTGGTGGAAGCCGGGATTTTTCCATTGCGATTGCTTTTCTTGCTGGCTGAGGGATTTCCTCTAATCCACTGTGACCAGCTGAAGCTTACAGCAAAAATGTCCTAGTTTTCCCTCTTGAATTTGTTGAGTCTTTGCTCGCAGCTTGTGAACCCGGTGGATTACAAGGCTGTGATTTTTAATATCTTAGCAGTGCGTCCTTCTCCTGAGGATCCTCTCTCCTGTGCAAGAGAAGATCTTTGTAGCGCAGTGGATTGTACTGTTAGTTTTCTGAAATTTCTTCCCTGGTACAATTTCTTTGACCCGAACAGGGAAAGCTGGTTGCAGATTCCTTGTGTCCCCTGACACGTTATTTCTGCCCTTCTCCTTCTCCCCATCCTGTGTCTGAATTAACCACTGCCTTCTGCGCAGTCCGGGCCAGTTCTGTAAACCAGACCAGTGAAATCGTTTGGCTTTTTTTGGAAGTAACAGATGTGTACTTCACTGTGCCTGCTTTCTCTGCCAAAATGTCCACTGCAACAACCTAATAAATCACCTTTTTTTGCTAGATGTGGAAACCAAATTGTACTGAAGTTGTGGCAAAACTCTGCTAAAGGAACAGTCCGCAGCTTAGTCCTCTAAACCAGGGCTAGGCCTTCGAGGAGTGCCAAGCCAAGGCCACCTTCTGGGTCTGCTGTAAGCTGTGGTGAGCTTGTCCTTCAGACACGGCTGGCTTGGGTCGTGTGATGATGCTGCATCGCGCGTTTACAGAAGAATCTGCTCTTCATCTCCAAATGTGAAAGCGAGGTAGTTACTGTTACAGCAGCCCTGCCCCGTGCATACGTGTCTCATTTGATTTCACTTTTATTTTCAATCACTTTCCAAAGACAAAATGAGCTTAGTTAGGCTTGTAAACATTAATGCAAACAAAAATAATTTCAAGCCATAGTGGAAGGAAAACCATCAATTGTAGGTGTTTGTATTCCTGACTTTGCTCTTTCAAGTCAGTATTTTGACAGAAGTATTTGTGGGTTTCCAAGAAAGGCATCCCTGTAGGAAGTAAAATATTTAGAACTTGTATATATTACGATTTAAATAAGTCCCTCTAAAGCTACGCTCCATCGTACGGTGAGAGCTTGTGGCGTGGGATGCTTTGCAATGTTCGAGTTAAAATTTTTAGCTCTAGGGAAAGTTGTGCTTAGGTATATTCTAGGCAGTAGGTGGACTGCTGAGGATTATTTTTTAAGGAAAAAAAAATGGAAATGGGTCAGAAAAAAATTCGAACACATACATTTGTGAATGTTTGATCAGATCTATCAAATACTTGCATTCAATTACTGCTGTGTAAAAAGTGAAATCTGCAGTGTAGATGGTAATGTCTAGTTAATTTCTGAATATTTCTCATTTAAAGTTGCTTTTTATTCGTGTGATACACAAACTGTTCAGGCTGAAAGTGACTGTGATGAGTATCCTTTAGAATAGCCGTTTGAAGTTTCAGATGAAATACGTGAATGAGGTATTTCTCAGTAGTCCTTGGAAGAAGGGAGAGAGGGGCAGGGGAGGGAGGACGTAGCCCTGTAGTATGTTATGGCGATGTTTAAAGCACAAGTCTTTTGCATTTTTACAGTGGAAATTATTAAGGAGTTCTGGCATTTCCCTTTTAATTTGCTACCTTATGTTAATAAATATTAGCCTTTTCAGTTCTATAATTAAAAATAAAACTCTCATGTGTTTTGATTGGCTTCTTATTGCACTACTATTGCAAAATCAATCTAAAAAGGCTTTTTTCTTTTGTTTTTAATTATTATTTCAGTGAACTAAGCGTTATCACACAATGAAATCACTGTAAGCCAGGTCACTGTGTAGAAAGTTAACACGAGGCTCTTTTGTAATCGGCACTGAGTCATGTCTGGACATTCAGTGCTCCGTTTTGAACAGTACCGAGTGTCCTAACCTCCCTTTTTTTAATGGGAGGTGAGTGGACTGTGCTTGGAACTTGCTGGGCTTGGCTTTAGTCACTGTGCTACTTGGTACATAAAATAACCAGGTTTTTGTTCCCCCCCTCCTTTAATTTCCTTCTAGCCTTGCTTCACTAAGTATTTAGAAATAAGTGTCTGAGGCAATTATTAAAGATTAAATAGCAAAGGGTTACAACACGGTGAATTTGGGCGCTATATATCTGCACCATATTAAGAAACCTATTCCTTTTAAGTTCTTCCTTACGTTGGTATCTGCCGTACATCATCCTCGTCAAGAGATCCTGCCGGCTTCCAGTTAACCTCCAGTACAGACTGGGACTCACATTTCCAGAAGTGACAGGACGGTGTGAACATTNCGGGTCCCGGGCTCCCACCCCGCCCCGGTGCAGTTTTAGCCTCCGGCCGCTAGGGGGCGCATGCGAACAGGATGTAGCCGGAACCCGGCGATCGTGTTGAGGAAGCGGAAGTGCTTCCCCTTTCCTTTTTCCGGGAGCTCGTCGCGGCGGTAGCAGAGGGGGAAGGGCGGAGAGGGTCGGTCTGTNTTTAGTCACTGTGCTACTTGGTACATAAAATAACCAGGTTTTTGTTCCCCCCCTCCTTTAATTTCCTTCTAGCCTTGCTTCACTAAGTATTTAGAAATAAGTGTCTGAGGCAATTATTAAAGATTAAATAGCAAAGGGTTACAACACGGTGAATTTGGGTGCTATATATCTGCACCATATTAAGAAACCTATTCCTTTTAAGTTCTTCCTTACGTTGGTATCTGCCGTACATCATCCTCGTCAAGAGATCCTGCCGGCTTCCAGTTAACCTCCAGTACAGACTGGGACTCACATTTCCAGAAGTGACAGGACGGTGTGAACATTCCTTACTCTGCGTTAAAAAAAAATAATTAAAAAAAAATAAGTAAAAGCACCGGGAAAGCCGTTTGTCCAACTCTCAACCTGCTCCAATTCAATCCAGAAACTTTTCCAGCCTCTCTTTACAAACCAAACCCCCACTCAAGTGTCTGTACCGCTTTCTCACGCGATTCATTCGTTCATTTCTACCAACGCCATTTTCTGCCGTNTGTGGAGGTACCGCTGAGGTTCGCTTGGGGAAGCGGGATGGGTGGCGGCGGGAAGGGGCTCGGGTGCCGCGCTCGGAGCTGTGAGGCGGCGCAGCCCAGGCCCTGTCGGTGCGGGAAGGGGCAGCTCGCTGCCTGGGGAGGGGAGCGCGGTTGGCCTGGGCTCGCCGGCTCCGAGGCGGGGGTGCCCCGAGGGTGAAGGCGCTGGTGCTGCTCTGGGTCGGGCAGAGCCGGCGGGTAAAGCTGGTGTGGGAGCCCGGCCCTGCAGTCTGGCTGCGGGGGGGGGGCAGGCCTGCCCCGGAGCTGTGCTGGGGTGTGCCGTTGGGACTCAGGTAGAGTTCATATTCCTTTGGTCTGTTGTTTGGTAAGGGATTATTCGGTTAATACAGCCCAGGCAGCATACGGTGTGCTGATTTACAGCGTGCCCTGGCTTGCCGAACAGCCCAGGCTAGCGTGCACAGGAGGCGTAAGCGCACAGTGCCTGAAAGTTGTGGGGTTGAGCAGAAGCATCGCTTAACGGATGTACCTTTGTCCGTCAGGGTGGATTGTGCCATGACAGACAATCGTGTAGGGCAGCTGTTAAGATTTCGGGAAGGCCAAAGCTGTCTTGGGTTTACAAATCTGTTATGTACACCAGTCTGGTGTGGGGCTTTATTGGAGATACCTAGGCATGAGTTCCCTGCCTCTGCGAGTCCAAAATACACATTCTCTTTGTAAATGAAGGCTACAGCGCAAAGTTAAGACTAGTCAGTCAGATGCCCTGACTTCTGAGAGCAGTGAGTTTCAGATTGGAAAGAACGGTCTGATGTGCATGTGTGGGACACCTGTCAATCACGGGGTCTTGTCGATTAGGGAAGAGGCTTAAACCTTATTCGAAGTCCAGCTTGTAGAGGTATATGAACCACATGTGGGATTAAAAATAGTTACAACTGCTTTTTTATGTCCTGGCATACTTTGGGTAGATGGTAAATCACAGTGTGTTACAAGCATCTCTCTAACAATTGTTTTACTTTATGCAGCCAAAATGAAGTTCAATCCATTTGTGACCTCAGACCGCAGCAAGAACCGCAAACGGCACTTCAATGCACCTTCTCACATTCGAAGGAAAATAATGTCCTCCCCGCTCTCCAAGGAGCTGCGGCAGAAATACAATGTTCGCTCTATGCCCATCCGAAAGGATGATGAAGTCCAGGTAGCTGCTCTGTCTGTCTTTTGAGTTGCATTGTCACACCTGAACTTCTGTCTGTGTTTTGGTTTTCATGTACAGCCTGTGCAAAAGGGAAGGGCTGGACAGATTCAGACTGATGCTGGAGCTTTGCCATGAGTCTTGCAAAAATAATTTAAGTTAACGTAGTCGTAAACTTGTCCTGTTGCGTGCTTCTTGAGATCGCATTAGTGAGAAGGAAAATACAAGGAACACAAGCATGCTGGCAACTTCACCACGATTCGGTTATGTGCATTGGTTGTCACGCTGGATTAAAGGCTTTTAACAATAAAGCCCAAAACAGAGAATCGTTTCTTTTCTTTTTGTAGACTCATTGCTACGTGTGGTATTTGAAAGATCAGTTTAGAAATGAATCGAAGTTAAGTGGCTTTTTTTCATTTAAAATGCAATGAGAGGTGAAAACCTGATGAAAAACTTTTGAAATTGACTATTATCCTTCTGGTTGCAAAGATAGGGAGTTCCTCCATTAAGATATACTGCAGGGGAAATGAGGGAAAAGCAGGGTTCTGATCTGTTTTATTTTCCGTTTTAGTGATGCTGAAATTGCCCGGTAATGGATGTCTTTGTAGCATATGTGTACAAAGACCAGGGTTGGGATTTCAACCTGTGCAGTTGTGGTTTTCTGTTGGGATAATTATAATTAGATAGTGTTTCTTAAGGTCTGCTAATTGTTCAAGTGGTGGTTTTGAAGTATGGGAATGTGTGCTTCTTATGTTTGTGTTTAGGTTGTCCGGGGACATTACAAAGGACAGCAGATCGGCAAGGTGGTCCAGGTGTACAGGAAAAAATATGTCATCTACATTGAACGTGTTCAGCGTGAGAAGGCTAATGGCACAACTGTCCACGTGGGGATCCATCCCAGCAAGGTATGGCACGTGAAGTGACATCTGAAATGCATGAGGAGACCTTGTTGTTGGCAAGTGAGCACAGTGCTGCTGGCATGAGTAGAGCCTTGTTACAGCACATGGAATAACAGATTGAGATACTACAGCGTTGAGGGGAGTAATAAAGAAGGAAATGTTAACGGTGTCATGATAGTAGAGAAGTGACAATTGAAACCAGGAAGTCCTTGATGTTTCTAGGGCTTATTTAGTGGAGAAGCTGCTAGAGACTTTAGAGTCTTGCTAAAATACTTTTTTGAAGAGCTTGGAGATTTTAAAGCACAAACCAGATCATTTCAAACAATCCCTCATCTTTGCTATGTAGTATTTGCAGTGTTCTAGAAAGGTTTAGGTAGACGCTCAGAATTGTGATTTGTTCTCGTGGGCTGTTGTGAACTAAGTTCTTCTGAATCTGGTTTTAGCCTGAAGTGATTTACAATGTTTAGAGTTCATGAAAACCAGGCAAAGCCTGCTTACATCATAACAGGAAAACATTTCAAACTAAACAGAACAACTAGCCAAAACCTAGTTTGAAGCAGATGAAATTAGTCTGCTTCAGCCTTGCCATGTGGGCACGCACACTCAAGTGTTGGTGGAAGAAATCCAGTTGTAACAGGTTTTCTGGTCTAAATGGTTGGTATGTTCAGCAGAGGGAGAGCAGAATTACTCCAAAACAACATAATGGCTTGTGTGCAGTAATAATACTTGACGGACAAGGTGACATTCTGATGAAGCCAGTGTGCGTACATGTGTGGTGAATAGCAGTGGAAGAAATTTAATTCTGTGCTGCTCCTTTATTTCCGTGTAAGTTTTCTGTTAAGTGGGCATCAGACCTTGATAAAGCTTTGTGTAAAGATCCTGGGTTTTAACGTAAAAGGAACAGAAAAATGTTTAGTTATGAACTTGCAGTGAGGTGGATGAACAGTTTCTGCCTCTCCTACGTAAAGAGGTAGGAATTAGTTGCAATTAAGAGAGACGTAAATGCACAATGGAACTGAGGAGGAGTGTGGAGCAAGTACTCCGTTCAGTAATACCAACGCATTTATTTCTTTGCCAGCTTGAGGGGGCACAAAGAGCACTGAGGGCTGCTTATGGGCTGAAAATCAGAGCTTTGGCTTGCGGCTGCTTGGTTAGCAATATCATTAAGGCTGTGGCAGCAAATGGTCTGCACCATTTACCTTTTATGTGTCTGTGATACTCCGTAACTGCTGGCCACTCGGCAGCTGTTCGCTTGCAGATGTGTTCTTCAAGTGTCTTTATACCAGTCGCTGTGGTGCATGAGCTTTTGCTGTTGCCTGTGGTTCTGCCAGATGCATTGGCTGTTCCAAAGGGTACAGCAATGATGGGATAAAGGCCAGCAGCAGCAGCATGGTTTTCCAGTGGTGCAAAATTTAGGTGATGCTGCTTAAAACATGGAGAAATTCAAATTGTGATCCATGACTTGCCTTTGTGGTGGTGGGATCAGCTGTATGCTGTGTTTCGGATGGATGTGGTATCCATCGTGTTTGAGCAGTATAATGGCAGTTAGGTTTATTCAAAGTAATTATTTTATTATGTAGATAAATAGAAATGTGGCTGCTCTTCCGTTTGTGCAAATGTTTTGGCTGTGCATCAAAGCAGCTGTCCACGTACTGTGATCCCTGAGTGTCTAAATTGTCTGTGGAAATAAAACTTGGGTGATTTGGTGCAGTCTGTCAGCGGTGATCTTCTTGGGCTGTGCTGTGTCACGACAGTTCTGTCAGGTCGCTGTACTCTAACACTGAAGTGACTAAATTCTTTGTCCTTTTTCTAGGTGGTGATCACAAGGCTAAAACTGGACAAAGATCGCAAAAAGATCTTGGAGCGTAAAGCCAAATCTCGCCAGGTTGGCAAGGAGAAGGGCAAATACAAGGAAGAAACAATCGAAAAGATGCAAGAATAGATGGTTTCCTCTTTGACACCATTAAAGAACTGCTACAATTAAACCTATTGTTATGTCTTCTCCTTTAGAAAGTCTTGATATGGTGTGTCTGGTTAATGCTTAAATATTCATTCTCATATTTTGATGTTGGCTGTGTAAAAAATACTTCCACTAAACTAAAAAGCTTTTTATACTTTTTAGTTTTCTTAAAGGTAAAAAAAAAGAGTTTTTCCCCCATAAAGGAATGTTTCAGCCGTTAGAAGGAGTAGTGCAATCCTGAAAAGGTGATAACCGTTCTGTCTCTTCCGCTGATCTTTAAGACTTGCTTAGTGGTGTCCACAGTTTTAAATGGATGTGTTAATTCTGCGCACCCTATATATTTAATATTTTATCAGGCATTTGAAATAAGCTGTTTCTGGCCGTGAATCTCTTTCTGTAATGCTCTTAAATTATGTTTTTCCAACTATCTTACAAATTTGGCAGTAAAGGATGACATTTTGGAGATCCACCATGCGTGTTGCGGCCAAACACAGTGCTGAATGTGCTGTGTGATGTCTGGGGGTCTTAACGCTAATGCTGGAGCGTGAGGACGGGGGGGTGACCTCACCGGTGCTCGTGGTTTGAAGGGGTTATGAGCAAAGGCTAGTTCGGATGAACTTTTCTGTAAGAGGAAATTAGGTTTTTAGCGCTTTGTACGTACGTAATGGCGAGGTGCCGCGGCTGGTTGAAGGCAGCCCTGCAGTGCAGTGAATTTCCTGGCTCGGTGAGGGCCCCTGGAGCCCNCAGGCGCGGGGTGGGGGGGGCAGCGTGTGAGGAGGTCCCCGGCGGAGGCGGGCCCGGTGCCCCGCGGCGGCCTGGCCGAGTCGCGCCGTGCCCTTCGGGCCCGCCGGGCAGCAGCGGCCTTGGGGCTCCGGCTCTCTCGAGTTCCCCTTTCCCCCGCCGTCGAGGCTCGGCGGCCGCCGCGGTGCCCTGCGGCGTGGAATCTGCCGTGCCCGCCG
>VXBL01005992.1:40393-53954 GCA_013400195.1 Aramus guarauna | reverse complement strand
GCAGGCGGGCTGTGGACGTCGCTGTTACGCAGGCTCAGCGCTGTTGCCCCTCGCGGTTGGGGCGCGCAGGCGTGTCTCCTGCCGCTGTCTCCTCCTCCTCCCCGTGTTTTGATGGCCTCAGAGCCCGCCCTGGTTCCCCGGACGCTCGTTTCCCGCCGCGGTGGCGCTGGGCCCGGTTNTACTGGCGCAGCGCGGAGGGCGGGCGGGCCCGGGGCCCAGGCGCCTGTGCCGGCCGAGATCCAGGCAGCGGCGCAAGGCGGGAGCAGACGCCCGTCAGGCTGCCTGAGCGTGGGACCGAGGGCCGGGGCCAGGAGCGGTGTCTCCGGGTCGTAATAATCCGTCACGGGTTCGAGTTTTTCCCTCAAGCCCTGTAAGCGTCTGCATACGCAGCGCCCTGCGGCAAGGAGATCTGTTGTGAGGTTAGGTAGCGGTTGAGCAATAGCTTCCCTTTTGTTTTCTTATTTGACCTCTTCTAACTTATTCCGCCATCCTCTAGTCTGACGCTGGATGGGACTGAAAAAGTTGCTGTAGTGGATGGCCGTTCTGTGCTTAGGTGCAGGCCAGTGGCCTTACTCTGCCTGTGTCCTCAGGCACCACAGCTACGTCTGAACGGAGACATTTTTCCTGCAGTGATTGTAGCTGCTCGGATTAAAAAGTAGACAAGGTTTTGTCTTTCTCTTTTTCCCTAGGAGGTAATGACTACTTAATCTCTGTTCCTCTCTCTGACATCCCCTCTACTCTACAGGTACAAACTGTCTTTTCTCTTAGTCGTTTATCTAAACTTGGAGGAATTTTCCTCAAGTTCTATTCAGCTCTTGTATTTACTGCCTCAATTTCAAACCTGAAGTGTGTTTTATGCCTGAAAGTCTGCCTGTCTTGAGAAGTGCCTTGGAAATATGTCTTCCAGGCATGTCCTTAAAGTATGTGGGTCACCAACAGATGATCTGTCGTTATTCCAAAATGTGATTGTTTAACAAATATGAATAGAACAGTGTCATGTTCTGATTTTTGTAGCATGTCTATAGGGACACTGTGTAGTCTGTTAACTTCTCATCTTCTTAAAAAATTAAAAAACAAACAAAAAAGCCCCTACAAAAACCAACCAATCAAACAAAAAAAACAACAACAACAAAAAAAACCCACACAATCTCTCCCCAAAACGTGTTTCTGAGTAGGATTGTTCATTTTCTAACAGAAGTCATCAATGCAGACTTTGACTGACTGAAGAATTCACATTGCATAGGCTAAAACTCCCAGACAATGACTCTGGGACTCCTTGGAAAGGAAGGGTTCCTGAAACTTAATGTAGGCTACGCTAGCTTTGTAGTATTCGTTTGAAAGATGACAAGATGAATGTATATTGATGGATGAAAAATATTGAATGTTATTCATGTCATGAAAGGCTTAGAAGTTGCTGACCTAGCGTGAGTTTTTGTTACTCGTTTTGGGGTGGAAATACGTAGAGGAAAATCCCTTTTTATAAATTTTTTTTAAAAACAAACTACTCTACTTTGCTGTTAAGTTCCATGAGCTGCATAGATCACTTGCTGTTAGAAAATCTCATTTCATTCTCATTTCGTGTGTCTGTGTATAGCTGCAGTTTTACCATTTTCAATTTCAAGAGCTGCTTGGTTCTTGCTTCTTTTCAGCTTAACTGTGGTGTCTGTCAGAGTTTTCTTTCAGCAAGAAAGGAAATCTTATCCTATAGAAGATTTCAAGTGGCTTTGATATTTTATTTTGTATTCAATTTGCAAAACCCTCATTCATGATATAAAATTAAAAGATACCTTTTGATACTGAAGTTTTCTGTCAGCAGAATTTTGCAAATGGAAAAAATGTTTATTGTTTACTGTTAGTATTAGAACACCCAGCTTCAGTAGTTCACTAACTTGCTGGTAGAATTCACTGTGAAATGGAGCAAGCACACTGACTGCATAAGATTTTGCTCCTTTTCAGAATGAATTTTGTTAAATCCAGCTGTATACTTCTGTTTGCCAAAGCTGTATCAGTTATTTTGCAGAGCCTTAGCTGTGCCTCTGCAGCTTACTCAGCTGGAAGAAGTCAGAACACTCATGTTGAGTCACCTTCCATATGACAGAAGTTGAACCTGTTCTTGTTTGGGGTTTTTTTCCTATATATCTTGTGGTCAGTCATAACATGACATTTAATCAGCTGTTTCTCTCCTTCCTTTTTTGCAGTGTTATCAACACAATGCTGGTGACATGTGCTGTTTGCTGCTACCTGTTGTAAGTATAAATAATGCTTTACCTCTTAATCAAGGTACAGTTCTGATGTAATAAAAAGTTCCTTTTTTCTATCTTCAAGACATTTAGGAAGAAGCTTTTCAAGTATGTCACAGAGATTTAGGCACATGGTATTCTTTGGCAACTCTTGGAACTCTTAGTTCTAAAGACCTTCAGCCTGCTGAAGAAAACATTTTCCTGTTGGTGGATACTGAATTAAAACAAACCTGAATTCCGCTTGTTGTCTTCTGACACATAACTGTTGAATAGAGCTCTGCATTGACTTGATAGCGCTCCTTTCCAGTTCACTGGCTTGTTCACTCACAAGTATAATGGCAGTTTGTTGATTCTAGAATTTTTCTGATTCACAGCAGAGGAATGACTTTCTGCCTTTTTCATTCTTTACACCCTTACATTTATTTCTAAAGTGATAGCAATTTAAATGTACTGATGAGTTTTGTTTCATTAGTTTGGTTCAATATATGCTCAAAATCTGGTAGAGCAGTGGGTGGAAAACCTTATATGGGGAGTTCTTGCTATACGAAATAATTTTTGTGACAAACTTGTGATGCTTTGATATATTAAGACTGTTTCTTTTTAAATGCACACTATATTTTGAGGCTGACTTTTTCTGTAAGAGAATAGAAATAACAAAAATGACTTGTTGGGGAACTCTCTTGTCATGTTTGTGTTTTTGGTGTTTGTCAAAAGGTAAGCCAGCTGTACCTGGAGTCCGCAAGAAAAAGCATGGTTATTGTTTTCTCTATATCTTTTTTTAAAGACTGTAGAGACTGATCTTGTCAAAGAAAGTGCTATGCAGAAATAACTTTGAAAGGTGTTTGGGAAGAATTTGTTATGCAGTGTAAATTGGTAAAAGCCTGGTTAGCTCTTTAGAGTTAACTTGAAATAAAATCATTATTCAGAGCTCCAGTTGAAGCTGAGTAGTATTTGTACTTTCCTGAAGTATTTGGACATTACTTATGCTACTCTAAGGAGCTTAACGTGAATATTTAGAGAAATGCATCTCTAATCTCAAGACTCCTTCTTAAGAGCTGGCAGCCAAAAGCCATATTATAAGTGTTGGCATGTTGCAGGAGGGGCCTGTGGTACAGGCTTATGCAGGTTTGATCTAGTTTAATTATGTGATACTCAGGTTTTATACAGGTGAGGCTTTTTTTTTTTTTCTTCTTGGAGCATTTGACACGTGAAATCTTAAGGAGTCATTCTTCTGGATAATTGTAAAAGTACAGCAAACTTGGTTCTGTGTTTTGTCTGCAAGACAGTTTTTTAAATTAAAGTTTTGCTGAGCAGACATAGAAACTTGAGAAGAGCTTTGTAGTGCCAGCAACTTGAATTTGGGCTTGAAATTTGGGAATCACAGTGCTATGAAGGTCTCCTTGCCTGCACATAAAGTATGTAGCAGCTGAATCTCATGGTAGGTCCCAAATGCTTGGCTAAGGAAGCTTAAGTTTAACATTCTCACTTAAGTTCTTCCTACCCTGTTTTAACAGAAATAATGTCCTACTCTTCTAAAATCCTCAAAGCTTAGGGTTTGTTTTCTTTATTGGTTGAAGAAGGATGGTTTCCTTGAAATCGAGGTCACATGGCATCTGCAGAATCCTCTGGATTATGATAGGGAATGTATTTGTTGTCAAATTTCATAACTTTGAATGCAGTGAACTATTCAAATATACAGTGGTATTTCACTTGTAAGTTCAGTGATTTCTTGTTTGTTTGTGGGGGTTTTTTACTGAAACAGACCTATTTTAAATCTAGTGTCATTAATGTGATTTATAATCTGTTCTTGCATGTCCAGTGAGGTGGTTCTTCTGTAATCTTGTGGGCTCTGACTTGTTTTCTGTATTACCTTTGGTTTTCTCCAATTACACAAAAAAGAGAAGCAGCAAAATCTTACTATGTTTTAAACCGTCAGTAATCATACCCAACCACATAAATTACATATATAGTGTCTGCTTGCCAGAATAAAAGAAAAATCAGATTCTTCTCCTCATGTTCCAAGATAAAATTTGCCTCATCACACAGTCCTTTTTTTCTTTTTCTTATTTTTCCTTCTCTCTCTCCCCCATGAATTCTGTATAGAATCCTAAACAGCCCTGGTTGGAAAGGACCTCAAAAGATCATCTGGTCCAACCTTTCCTTCCTCTGTTAGATTCAAACATATGTAAGTTTGTTCTTGCCGCATCCTTTTCCTTTTTTGGGGGAGGTACTGAAAAAGTTTTAGACCTTAATTCCGGTGACTAAAGAGATTACTTTTTCATACTAGGCTTGAAGGAGGCCCAAAAGAATGGTTTCAGAGAATTCTTTGCTGGATATGTTTGGGTTAAAATAAGTTGTTGTGTTGTCCCAGGTCTGGTCCTCTGTGTGTCCTTAGTAGGTGGCTGGTGCTGTTATCTACCTCTTTTTAGAGGTGTTTAGAACTCTGTGAGACTTTCTTTCATACTGCTTGAGTTACCTTTCCAGTTGAAATAGGGAAAAAACAATTTCCTGGCTTCATTAAACACCACTTGATTGACAAATTGATTTGCATCAAACTGAATTTGTGCTAACTAAATTTTAAATGTCAATCCCATTTCAACTTAAAGCTGTTTCTTCTGTGTTTAGATTTAACAGTGATCATTTTGAATAACCATATTGGTCACATGGTGCTAATTTAGTTGTTCTATGGAAATTTTTTGCATGGGTAGGTGCATAATTTGTGTACAGATAATTGTACCCAGCAGCCTTTTGAGGGAGAATACATGAGCCTCTATAAAATATAAGGCAAAGTACCAGGAGTTACTGCTGGAGAAATTATAGGTTACATCATGTTGTAAGCTACCGTCAAAGTCTAAATCTCTTTTGCTGTTTACAAAGCAGCTCCTGAAACAGTACCGTGATATTCTCCTCACAGAGGACAGGGTGCTTGAAAAATGGTATTATTTGCTAGTGATTCTAAAGGGATTAAAATATGGTTGCCCAAATCGACATTTAAACAGGACCTTAATTTGTAATATGCAGCACAGACAGATGGCAGTTATGGTAGAAAGACCTTTTAAAAAATCTTTCTGGTAGAACATAAGGGACTTTAATTACCCAGCTCAAACAAGGGAATTAACACTAGCTGTTGTAAGTGGTATCTGGTAGAATTTTAAGGACCCGTGGGTGGCTCGAATGCCGTACCTGATTTTAGCAACTCTAGAACATTACACATTGGATACAGAGGCTTGCTTTGTTTTACTTTGAATGCCGTGTTTTGTTTTGCGTTGTCATGATAGATTATTGTATAAAAGCATCATTGCTTAAGCAAAATGTGGGAAAAGCTTTTTCATTACTTGAATGCAAGGGAGTTGTAGAGTTCAGTGCCTAACTACTGCTTTAAATTATTAGGCCCTAGCAGAGCAGGGAGGAGGAATATACTATTGACCTGTAATGGCACTATGGCTCAGAGCTTGGGTATCCAGCATGGTCCCAACAAATAGCTTTTGAAAACTGCACAGTGCTTGCCTAAAGCATGGTTATACAGCTGGGACACGTCAATATTTTGAATGTGCTTCCAGCTCATTTAATTCACAACCATGCTGGGTCTGAACTCAGGAAGCATAGAGAGGTGAGATATTTGTGCATAGAGTTCCTTCCTTCTGTACAGTGAGAAGGAGAATAATGTGCTTTAACAGGCTTTTAGTGTTCCTACCCTCCTCCCACTTCTGTTAGTTCAGGATGCTAAAGGCAGATGGTACAGTGCTCTGTCACCCTATCTATCTGTCTTCTGTATCTGAAAATTAACCCTCGCAAAATAAACTCCATGGTATTTTTAAAAGCTAATTTGCTTTTTCCTTAAGTAAATTTAACATAATGATTAACACGATTTCAGAATACATTGTTGTCATCACTTTGGATAGCAAAGTGGAAACATGTCAACCTAAAGGTTATTGGCTCTTCTTGGTGGTGTCTTGCTGATGTTTTAATTGCTTTGTAGAGCTTGCATATTTCAAGGCTTGCATGACTGATAGACTGCTGCAGGCTCAGCACATCGTTTTAACTAGGGTCGTACTTTGTGCAAAACTGAAAGCAGCATTGAAAATAAATATTTGTAAATTTTAAGAGGATTGATGTGTTTTCTTTAAGTCTGGCCCACATCTTTTGCCCCTGGCTGTTCTAGCCATTTTACAGCAGACCTGCACTTCATTTGCTGGTCAAAGCATCAAGGTTTGTGTGGAATTTTCCATTACTGCCTAAGCACTCTGATACATTTGTGGCAGCTCCCATTACAAAGCTGCTCTGCTTTTTCTCCTCCTTACAAAGCATTCTAGAAATAGCAGACAGATGAGCCAGTGTGTTCGCTGAATGTGTTTATATAGTTAGTATTTAACATAGATTTAAATCCATGGAAGCATCCATTGCTTTTTCTGAATCTTATAATATTTACAAAGCAAATATATCTTTTAACAGTGGAATATTTATTTCTGTTTAGCTTTTCTGGATACTTTCCACAAGCTACATTCCTCCTGTTCCCAGTTCTGGCGATGGCTTCTGCAGTGTTAGTTTGTGAACTGCTCTAATGACAAGGCTGCTGTTGCTGATGATCTGGGGTTTGTTGTCATATTGGTTTTGCTGGTTTGTTTTTTGTTTTTGTTTTTTTTTTTGTGCTATTGTACCATTTTGCTTCGAGTTCCTGTTTCTTGATCTCTGTGCCAGGTTTAAATTAACTTTTGTTCAATCTCTGATGAAAAATACACCATGTCTGCAAGTGCAGATTGTCATACACTGAAAACGAGCAAATGAGAGAGTATATGTTTCGCACAGGTTCTTGTTTAAAGGATGCTTCAAAGGCACTGAAAAAAAGGTCGGTCTCTCTTATGTTTCTGTCTTCTGAGCCCACAAATACCTGAGTTTCCTATGTCTCAAAACACTTTCCTGTCAAAGTACAACAGAAATGCTGTCAGGTGGTTTTGTGTTGTTTTAAATTGAACGGGTCAATTTGTTTCAGATGCAGAATGATTCAGTACTAGATCTTCATTGCTGGTGTCTGGTCTTTGTGTATGAGCTTGAGTAAAATTTTGATTTGATCCTAGACCTTCCTGAAAATAGTCTTTTCTTCTCTGATAGTATTCGTGCTTTGGACAAGCCTTGCCATTATCATAAGCTTTGTGATTTGGCTGATGTTCTCTCTTTTGGGTTGGGGGGTTGTCTTGCAGTTGGCTGATTGCGATTCTGGCTCAACTCAACCCTCTCTTTGGGCCACAGTTAAGCAATGAAACAATCTGGTATCTTAAATCTCACTGGCCTTAAGGATGCCTGTCCTCTGCTGCAATTTATTGACTAGGTGAGTATTATCAGATTTATTAATGTATTTGGTATGCTGCAGGAGAAATCGAACAGTTGTGTAAGCAGTGTGTTCAGAATTGCTAGCTGTTTTGCAGGAGAAATCTGTCTTTGTATAGCCTGCAACAAAACATATTCTGGATGTTAATCTTGACTGGATACCGTGAAAAGCTTGGACTGAATTCTTGTACAGTTATTTTTCTCTGTCGTGTCATGTAGTGCTGTGTTCAGTAAGGAGAACAGTACACTTCCTACAAAACCCAAAATTGGGCTGGGGTGTCTTTTAATAGCTAGCGTAAGTGTATTTTCCTAATCTTTAACAATTGTTAAACCTCTCTTCAAGCCTACTACCATTTCATCCAAGACTTGTACTGATTTCCAAAGTAATGTAGTTTGCCTCATTCATCTGGGACATCAGAGTGAGAACTGCAATTAAAATAGTTCTTTATCTCCTGTCAACGTATAGCACTAACACTGAACTTAGAGATTAATATTATTTTTTTTAATGATAGCCTGTGTCCAACTTTAATCATAGATGAGCCTGGTGGTGGTGATCTGGGTAGTGCTATTGGAATGCTGTTGTTACAGTTCTTGGGCATGCTTTCTGACATGACCAGCAAAAATAAAGAGTCTGTACTAAAAGTACCATGACAACTTCAGGTTTCTCTGGAATGGCAGCATTTGGAGGTGAAGGTTCAAGTGAAGGATAGCTGTGGAAAAAAGTGCCCATGATTTCAGTTTTTATGCTGGTAGCTGAATAATTAGACACGCTTGGGTTTTTTACCTGGGTGGTTTTTTTGTCCTTTTAGGTTTAACTGCCTACCCCCTTGCTGTTACTACTTTTAACTTCTGTTTACAGAAGTCCAATATCAGCAGACAGATGACAGTTGATGTTATAGCTCAGTTAAATGCTGTCTGTAAAGCATCCTGAACATTTACCCTGAAGCAAAGCTCCACTGCTTCAAAGTAGGCTTCATCTGAACTGTGGTGTTGTCAGACTGTGGTGTGTGTATGTGTCTGTATCTTCTGTTTTAAGCAGCAAGCAGAAGCTGAAGGTAGACTTGGCCCTGCTTTACATAGAGGCCCGTAATTAGCTAAGTCAATCAAGCTGAATTTCTGAAGTGCATTTTCACTGCTCATGTGTTAACACATAATTAGTTATCTAAAACAGAGACCGATGTATTCTGGTAATGGGCATACAGATCCCTGAATCCCATAGGGTAGTTCAGTTGCCTGGGATTTGAAATGGAAATGTAGTTATCTAGACAAGTGGATGCCTTGGATATAAAAATTGGGCTTCCTTCTGAGTGATAAATGGTCTGTGTATTGCAACCAGCAAGGACAAACTGGAGATGAGATAAATCTACTCTCTTTCAGAGTCTAAGAGTTGTATGTGAGGAGCTGTCATTTTTAAATTTATTAATGGAGAATTTGAGACCTATATAGTATGATGTTGTCTTATATGAAGCAGTTTGTTTTAACTTTTGATATATCTGATTTCATTGGCTTGATTTTTGGAATAAAATTAAGATTCTTGTCTTTGTGAAAAAGAACGGTTTGAAAAAGAAAGCATAAATAATAATCCTCAAATATCATACTTAATATTATGTTTTTTCTTGCCTTTAGATAGAAATGTGCTGTTACAGGACGTACCATTCTCCATGATCTTGCTTGAATTGCTCTTGTAGTGTTGAGTGATCCAAGCTGCAAGGAGGTGGCTACCTTGATCAGGCTACAGTGTTTGTCTCTTGCTGTTGTGTGCTTCGGCACTCAGAGCTTCCTGTTGACTTTCTCACTAGACGCAAGCTGTGAACTAGACTCCCTCTGAAAGAGTTTGGATATATCTCTCTGCTGCATGGAATCCCATAAATATAGCTACCACTTCTTGTTTGACAAGGGGGGTTTTCTGGCTTTTAAAAAGTGCTTTTCCAGCACTCAAGGTGCATGTACTATTCTTTTTTGTCTCCCATTTCTTTTTCAGTTGAGGTTTGGATGGATTAGTAGAGACAATGCAGAGAGTTAAAGACAATTAAATACTAACTCCCAGAGTGGAGATCTTATTTAAAAATGAGGATAGTCTAAGCAAACCCATTTTACTTGACTAATGGAGCAGGCTGAAAATGCACGCAGGCAGCTACTGCGTTCTAGTGAGGAGCTTCTACAGAAGCTGACTTAATTGAAATTACACAAGTTTGGTGTTCCTTTTCGGTCAGTATCCCTCCAGTTCAAGTGATGATGATGTATCAGATGACTTGTCTATATAATCAAATTAATGGCTTGGATGGCAGTACATAAGAACATGCAGACTTCCGTAGCCGTGCTAAATACAGGCTGTAGCCTCTTTGAAGCAACATGATCTAACACCACCTTTTCTCCTTAAATTCATCAATTTATAGTCTGTGTTCTCAGACCAGGAACTTTCTTCACACAAGTGCAAGAAGGGCTATCATCCAGATGACTGGATGCTGTTACAGCATTGAAAACTCACTAGTAAGCTGTTCTACCAGCTTATGTAACTAAAAGTACTTGTAACTTCAGAAACAAAACGGCTAATAAAGCGAGGAAGTAGAGATTATTTTTCAAGCTCCATAAAGATGAATTATCTACAGTTCTTGAGCATTTCTCAGTGTGTTCGTGGAATGGAAGTAGTTGTGGTTAACAACCAGGTCTTCAATTAGTAAATTGTCTCCATGGAAAGGAATAATTAAATTGCCTCTTGCTTTGCAGGTAAAGAAGAGATTTCCTCCAGATGAAAAACTCCACTGACTCAAAGATGCCCTTAACATAGTTGGTTGGATACCACGTCTGCATTAATGCCTTAACCTTTCTATTCTGCTTCAAATGGCTTGTTCAAAGCCCTATATTTTTTCCTACTATACTGTTCAACAGTGTGCCTAATGCAATTTATACTCCTCTTCAGTACTGTAAATTTTTGTGTGTTAACTTCAGATGCGATGAAAATCTCTAAATTTTTTATGGGTCATAGACACAACTTTCCTGTTCATTTTACTCACTCCGTAGGAACACTGTATATATCTCACAGGTCTTACGTTGTTTGTTGCTGTGCTGTTGACCCTTGCTCTGTTTGACTGCACTTGAAAAAAAGTGTGCAAGGAAGCTGTATGAGGAGAGGAGAAAACAGTGGTGCCACATGTTGATGGCACTTATTTTTTAGAATGAGTTGTATTCTTGGGAAATTTGGTCTTAAAATTTCTCATGCCTGGAAATAAAACTAATCCTCTGCTTTATACCAAATGTTCTTGTGCCATGTTTAGCTGTTATGATGTGCTGTTCTGTGGTTTTAATCAGACTGTAGTTAGCCAGAGTTGAGCTGAGGAAACTTAAGTGGATAAACTGTCATACAGTCATAGTGTGATGAGATGAGCGTACTTGCTACCTGCATCAAGACATCTCAGGTAGTTCTAAAACAGAACTAATTTTTCTATCTAAATTGCTGAAAGGTCTGCAGGAAGAAGTTGGCACTTAGCTCGAGGGCCTCTTCTCCATAAACTTCCCATTGTCCGATACTAGGGGGACTAAGTAGCAGAAGTAACATGGCTGGTTTGAATGAAGCATAAATAGTAATTCTGACAGGAGATTGATTTACTGCCTGGTCTTTTGGGAGGATACATATAGTAACGAGCCGTTTGAACTGAACAGAAAACATAGCAATTGTTTCATACTGACTTGATGCTTGCACATGGAGTTGCAGACCTGATAAAGCCCATGACAATGTCGGCCGGAGATGAGATTGCTGAGGCTCCTCAACATCAGTGCGTCTGTGGGGTTGGGAATGAATCTAGTAAGTCACTTGCTAAGGAATAGCTTCACAGGATGTAAATACTGCTGCGTGCACAGGAGTCTTCAGGTATACTTTCTTACCTCCTTACACCATGTCCAGATGAATTGCAATTATTCCTTACTGTGTTTTACTGTTACGCACGAGGATGTAACAGAGCAGTTCACTTTCTTCCTTTTATTTCTTTTGGATAGCACTTAACTTGTCCAGTGGGACAGTGCTCATTACTATACAGGAAATTCCGAGATCCTGACAAAATGCTGTAACTTGCAGTGATCAAGAACTGGACAGCGTGAATCGCAGAACAAATAGGAATGTGTCTGTTATTACAAATAAGTATAGCAACTGTTGGGACTGGAATAGTGGATTTCTTTAAAGTTACCAACTACTGAGAGCTGTATTTTAACATGCAAGAAGTTGTACACCACAATGCTGTATAGTCTGTGGCAAATAATTCCTAAGAAAATTGGAAGCCAAATTATCTTAAAAAGCTTAGGTGGTTGTTTGTTTTTTTTAAAGTGTGTGGAGGATAATAACATTAACATCGTATGAGGAGGGGAGGAGAAATGTTTCCAGACACTGTTGACAATTTTGAATATGTAACAGTTTTTTAAAATATTTTGATCTGCCTGTCATATTTACCCTGAAGTGAGAAATCAAAAAAGAAAACATCCAGTGACAAACAATTGTATTAGTATATTGGTATTATCACTTTCTTTAACAAGCTTTCTGTTTTAGGTTCTACGCCATCACTTATCACTTACTGTGGAAGATGCAGGAGAAGTAAAGCCAGAGGTCACATGGTGTGTTTCATTGTTGGTGAATTTAATATAGAGAGATACTCAAAGCCTGGACAAACAAGCCATAGTTCAATCCTTAGGTGCTTCCCAGATAAAGGAATTTCCCTTTATCAGAATCACTAATATTTTTCTCTGAAACAGATAACAGGTAATAGCATGATTGGAAAAGCTGGAAAAAAATAATGTTGTTTTTCTGTTGTGCTGAATGTTTTGTGACCTGCTGTCTGCATCATGATTATGGAATGGTCTGCTCCATGTGTGCAAGGAATTAATGCTACTTCAGATTTTTTTTTTTTTTTTGCATGACTGCAGGAAATTAGAGCAGACAGGTTCAACCATTCAGACAAGGGGGGGTATGAAAGCCTTGAACATTTCCTCTTGTTTTGTGACAAGAGAATGCAAAATGTTAAAGTATATATGAAGGAAGCTTGGTAGTGCTTGAAATAGATAGAAAGCTTGAGTCTGCAGGGAAACTGTCTGATCTGTGTACTGATATTTCGAGGGAAGGTAAGAAGTGAAGGAGATCAAGGAAACTGACTCCATAGTCAAGTCCTGAAGTCTTCAAGTCATCAACACTGGCGCAACATACAGAGGAAGTGGTTAGGTCAGGGTCACTTCAAATGCTTTTAACTTCTTCTGTTCAGGAAATTCAAAGACCTGCATCTGCGCCCCGCTCAGGAACCCCTTCTGAAGAGTTTATGGCAGTTTGCTTTTCTTCTGCTGGAAATGATGGAAGTATTTTACTCATGCAAAAGGCTTTAAGTTAGTGGTCAGGTGGATGCCTGGTCTGTTGTTTCCAGAATCACATGTTACAAGGGCTATGGGGCAAAAAAACCCTTTTTTTTCTTTGCATTGTGAGGCACGATGGGTTTTCGGTACAGCAGGAAGAAGTTTTGTTACTAGAGAGGGGTGAAATGCAATAGAAGAAACATTCTTTAGTACGATAAGAATGGCTGGGTTGGGGGTTCTCCAGCTGTGGCTGCAGTGGTGGAGGCCAGCCCCTGGCAGGGCTGTGGTGCACCGGCGGCCGCAGGGCCAGCGCCGCGCTCCCTTAAATACCCACCGCGCGCCTCTCCGCCGTCACGTGACGGGGGAGGCCCACTCCTGGGCGGCGCCCTATTGGCCGGCTGGGCGGCGGCTGGCGATTGGCTGGCGCGGCCTTCCCCCCCCCCTCTCCCGCCCTCCCTCCCCACGTGAGGGGGGCGAGTCACGNCCGGGGGTGTGGCTGCCGGTGCTGCGGGAGAGCGGCCGTGCGCGGGGGGTGTCCGGCTCCGACGCTGCGGGCCCGATGGCTGAGGGGGCAGCGCCGATGAGGCTTGAGGGCGCGGTGAGAGGGGCTGCGGGGGGACGCGGCAGGCTGCGCGGGGGGACGGAGTCCGGGCTTAGCAGCGAGTTGT
>VXBL01005992.1:4410-39247 GCA_013400195.1 Aramus guarauna | reverse complement strand
CCCCACGCGGGTCTTCCGCACCTCTCCGCGGCGGGACGAACGTTGGCGGGGGCAGCTCGCCGAAAGCCCCTCACGTCCTCAGGGCCCGAAGCCTGAACTTTTATTTCCTCTCCGTCCCGACGGTGCGCGGCTCGGACGCTATTTTATGTAACGGTGCCCGCGGTATTACCGGTATGCAGTACCAGTTGGCGGTGGTACACAGCCGCGCAGCGTGGCCGGGCCGGCCCACAGTGTTTCTCGGGGCATCGTCTAATGATCAGATATCAAAGATAATTTAATGACCAGGATGCACTGTGTCACGCTCCAGTATAAAACACAGGCTCTTTTTCAGGCTTCTCTATGCAACAGGCTGAACAGTTTCAATCGCTCGGCTGTGCCAGCTGAAACATTTAACTTCTCATTTAAAATAAGCGTAGTCTTCATGTTGTTGCCGTTTGAGGGTAACTCGTTGAAATCATGCAACATGTAACCGGCAAAACAGAATCAGATTCTGATAGTAGCTTTCAAACACTTTAAAATGTTTTTGAAAATGATAAAAAAGGTTGGTTAGCCTTTGTCCTAAGGTCGCTTAACCAAATGCTTCTAAGCATCCCTGCGGGGAGGGTTAATTATTATTACTACACGTATGTTTTCATAGCAAGGGGGCAGACACAGGTGTTTTAGAAACTTGGTCAGTTTTTATTGTTGGCAACTTAAGTGAAAAGTCAGAATTTCTGTAGGAAATATAATGGGTGGTTGTTTTAGCAGGAAAGGTTTCTTGCAGAAATATCAATGCTCAGTGATGGTACTTTTTAGAGGCATGAATAATAACTCTGAGACCTCATACAGTGCTTTGTAGCCAGTAGTTTACCTGAGCAAAGAAAGAATTGTTCCGTGTTTGATGGGAGTATTAAGTGGTAAGAGAAATCTGCAGCAGAGGCATCAAGTCATTAAACATCCATGATATGTTTTGTTTTGTTGTTTGTTTTTGTTTTTTTTTTTAATAATGAGAGTGGTAAAAGAGCTTTTTGAAGGACAAAGGTTTGAAGTCCTTTTAGCATTAGCAGGAATTAATTGGGAATAAATAGAAGCTTCTGTCCAGCTAATAGACTGATATGTGGTATAAATAAGGGAATGCACTGGTTTAGATTCCCATGACTTGCATGTCCATGCAGTGTGGTTTGTGAAGCATGATTAAATGATGTTTTAAAATAAAAGTTTGATAAGAATATTTGGCACTTCATAAGAAATGCTTGAAAGTTGGCATTGGCTTGAAAGCCAAGCCAAAAGGTTTCTGCAAATCATAGATTTTAAATTTCAGACCTTGCTATAGTAATTTCCCTGATTATAGTATTATATACAAAAAAATCCTCTGTTTTTGAACTCTTATGCTGATTTTTTTTTTTTTTTACTTTTCGGACTATTTTGACTGATGCTTTTTTCTGATTTGTTGCTGGCTTTGACGTATGCTGTACTGATAACGCATTTCTAACATAACAAAACATAATTTTACAGTATGAAGAGTAGACTAAATTGCATCATTCCTTCATCATAAGAGATTATTTTCTGGGAACTATAGAATTAGATTTTTCTTGCCCAGAAAGACTTTGCATTGTCAGAAAAAAATATAGAAACAACCCTCATGTAGGAATCTAGAATATTGCTGGAGATTGTAAGCTAAACTGTTGTCTAGTTTTGCTTTTGTTTTCTATCTTTGCTTTGGCCGCACTCTGCTTCAGGGGAAATCTCTGGCTCAAAAAAAATCTTGAATGTTAGTTTTGCTGCTAATGCTTTTGTGCAAAAAAACCTCTTTGAACTCTACAGTGGTAAAGGTTTATGCAATTCATATTTTAATTATAAAAAGTTTTTTTAAATTAAGTATGCTAATATAGTTGCAATAAGTTTAACATGCTGCACATCCCATTCTTGACGCTCAAATAATAATAAAATCTCAATCTTTTTTCCAGAATGTACAGAAAAGCCAGTTCTTCTAGTAGGAATGTATTATTCTGGGCATAGTTGTTATAAAATACCTAGATGCAATACATTGTTTGTTGTTTTTTTTAAAAAAAAAACAACCAAACACTTTTTTTCTTCTGCCTCTTGCATGATGATCAGTTATTGGCATCTGCCTATTTGCTTATGCAGTTGTGCTGAAGTGGAATACCCCTCCAAAATCCGGTAGCTGGCATTGACATGTAGGGGTATCAATTCAAGCAAAGAATGTAGTGCTGTATTCTTCTTGGTAATTCATCAGCTCTTTTACCTGAGGTGTTGCGTGTGTGATTGGAGACCAGAGCTTCTGTTTAGTGGTATCACTTCCAGATCTTGAAGTCTGTCTGCTGTGGGCAAGTAGGATTAGAAAAATAATATTGGGGGGAAGGGAAGGTCAGCAGAGAAAAAGGAACAAAGACAGTGAAGTAGCAGTTTCCCTCTCCTGAAGGGAAGAGACTTAAAAGAAGTGAAACAGTTTTCGTATCGTTAGTTCTTTTAAATGGCAATGCTCCATCAAGCTTAGGATCTGGGTGTCTTAAGCAGATGTTGTTTGCTCTCTCGGGTAGAGAAAGCAAAGGGCATAATGCTGGCGATTTCATATGAATACATCACTGAGAAGGTAGAAGGACTTGGCTGCTTTGGATGAGCAGGTGAATGAGGCTACGGCAGGTGGAAGCAGAGGCAGACCTTTTACAAGAGTGTCTTTGCTCACCTGCTATGAAAACAAACGAACAAAAACCCCCACAAAAGAAGACCTAGTGTTTCTGTGGTGAGGGAGAAAAATAAAAGAATTTTTCTAAGTCTGGGTAATAATTGAAGAATCATGTAGAAAGAAGAAAAAAAAACCCCAAACATCAGGAACATTACACGCAGAAACAAAACTAAGAAAAATACATTTTGTGCTTGAAGACTGCACTGAGCAGAGCATGTTCTGTAATAGGAAACAAATTGGCACAAACTGTAGAAGGAAAAAAGTTTTAAGAGAAGCGTAGGAGAACTTCTTGCATCTCTAACTGTAGTACTTCATAAAATGTCCAGATACAGCAAACACTGCATAGTACATACTGGTTCTTTTAAAATACGTGGCATGGTTTTTGTGTGTTCTCTGAAATTCATAGTTGGGCATTTTGAACATCTTAGCCTGAGTTTGTAGATTTAGTATTGACAGGCTCTTATGCTATTTTTTTATCTGTATCAAAAATATAACTTTGACAAACTGTGCTGTATGATGGAGCCACCATCATGAAAAATGTAATTGTTCATGTAATGCATTTGTAACAGGCATTTGGCTGCTGTGATAATAAGCACTGTACAATCAACAAAATGGTATAGCGACGCTCTGTGTGCTTTTCAAATTGTACAAAATACACATCTGAATTGAGACAGAAATAGCTACAGTACAAATGATTCATACAGGTGACTGAGGAAGACTTTCAGAGTTGTCAAGCTGAAAGCTAGCAGTTTAGGTTTTTCTCTTTTAGGGGCTTCTTTAAGAATAACGTATTGTCACAGAAAGGTGTTTGACTAGTCTAGGGAAGTGGCACATTCATGGTAACTGCCATGCATCTCCTTAACGCTGCGTGTTTTGAGTTTGGGTCCTGCTGTCTGCCAATTTAAAAGTACTGCTGCATCAGTAATGTCACATAATAAGCCTGCCATTAGATTGTTTGAAGTTCAGTCTTCCCGGGTGTCTTGGGACCACTATAAAACATTTCTAAATACACATTTTTGAAAAGTAAATATGAATGCAGAGGATTTTTATTTGATTTGTTGTAAGATTAATGAATTATTAACTCTGTAGAACAGGTTTTGGTTACTTATTGATGACTGATGGGGATTTCAAACAATGTATATATGCATGCCTCCATCAGTACCCCAAATTCTTACATGTTAGCTGAACATCACAGTTCCTGAGATATGTTGCCCTTCCTCACGCCCAAGTAGAAGAGCGAGCCTTCTCCCAGGAGCAGGGGTACAGCTCTGCACTGATGTGACTCAAGAATCTGCAGACACAGAACCAACTCAGGGACTGGCTCCTTAATCACCTTAATTTGATTTAACTGCAGGCTGCTGCCAGAAGGAGTGGCAGCACCCTGCCCCGTGCCTCAGGCTCTGTATTCCACCTGTTGGTTCAGTTGCTGTGAAGCAACTACAGGATTTCACCTCTGTATCTCTGCATTTGGGAAGGGCTGATGTAAGGCATTAATGAAAATTGTCCTGAAGTAGAAAATCCTGCTATCTTTATCTTCAGTAATTCTTACACTGCTATTCTTGAGCTCTGCCACAGATCTTTCAGTTCATTCAAATCTGTGTTCATTATATAGATAATGTAAGAACTGTACTATTCTGTCCTAACTCAGTCTTGGGCTGAGAGTGCCAATAATGATAAATTCTATAAAAATGGGACTTCAACTGCGGACTACGAAGTTACTTTCCTTCACAGCGAGTTCAGATTTTATGTCTGTGCTTCCATATGTGTCATTGACTTCCACTAATCATCTTTATCTACCAGTTCATGAAAAAATACTAGTAGTTAAGTGTGAACACCAGGAGTCTTTTAGTGAAGATCTTGATGATTCTGGGAAATTTAGAAAGCAGTTGGGAGTAGATCTGCTTTGTTGGGAGCTCCCAAAGGCAGCGTCTGTCTTTTTGTGGCCTTGCCATGTTTCCCCCTTCCATAGAGCTACCAAGAAAAATCTTACATTGTAGAATACTTGAATAGATCCTAATGGGATTCAAATCACATTTAAATATTAATATTATAAAATGTCAAGAATGAAATATAAAGAGAATTACGGGAACAATTGGATTAGCTGATACACGGCTTTGACCCAGGAGGACATACACTGTCATTCTTAAATGGTGCTATAAATTTATAGCTAAAAAAAGATCACTCCAGTCTTTGAGAGAGTAGAAGTATTTTGAACGTTTAATGTCTGTTTTGAGGATTTGTAAATGATCCAAAAGCTCCCTGGTCTTGCCACTTGGAAGCATTAGTTGGTTGTTACTGAAATTGGTCTCAGTGCAGGTTAAGTTTCACCCCCCTTTCCTAGTTGTGTATGAAGGACAGTGGAATGGCTTGAGGTACGTGTTCTAATGAAAACATAACAAAGAATAACCGGTAAAGGAGCAGCGAACGTCTCCTTTCTTTCGCCTTTCTGTCATGCGGTGGCAGAACTCTGACAGTCTCCCTTGTGAATGCAGATGGTGGTGGTGGTGGTGTTCTGGTGTTGACGTCAAAGTATTAATCTGATGTTCTGCTGAAAAAGATGTCAGCCTCTGCCACTCTGTATGGAAAGAAAGATACTACTCAGGTGTAGATCGGTATTAAAGACTATATCCTTCTGGCCTCTTTCTTTGCGTATGAGAACACTGTTTATTTATTTTAAAGAACAGGCCCTTTCTCCGATGTCAGGCCAGGTTGAAAAGTGAATTAGTTGTTCGTGCCACATTTAGCAGCAGAGGCAGGACTGGTTTTGCTGCGGTGTGGCCTTTGCTGGGTGAAGGGAGACGGGGGTTGTTGAGACACGTTGCCCTGGGACACAAACTTAACTTTAAATGTCACTTTAAAATAGGTAAAAAGAGTTCCCTGGAAGTTTTAGAGCAGAAATAAAATTTTCTCAGGGCCCTACAAGGAATGGCTTGCTTTGGTGGTGGTAGCATGGTTTTACTAAGAACTTGTGTATACTTGGACTTGTAGTTGTTGTTCTTTATATTCTAGCCAATATTTGAAAAGCAGTATGTTTTGATAAGTAAGGTTTTCTTTGCATAGTGTCTGTTTTTACCACAGTCTGATGGTACATATGCTGAGTATAACAAATAGCTGAGATAATGACATAATATCTGAAAAGAGGAATAATCACGGGGGTGCTGTCATGTGCTGGAGGGTTCTGAGCTCCACGGTAGGAGAACACTTTTACTTTACTTTTTGTTTTTCAAAACGAGAATAAACCTAGCCTGAGCAGATTGCACAGAAGTCTGACTTAGGAGCCGTGCTGAGTGAAGAGTTGTGCTAAAAGAAGCAAATATATTTTAACTGATATTGCTGAAAACCTGTATAAGTATGATGCTTCAGGGTGTTTTATCACGCTCCTCTAATGCTGCTTTTTTGTTAGAGACTGTTTATATAAGGGTAGGGATCTACAGGTAAGCAAGACAGTAAGAGAGCAGCATCCTTGAAGACAACGTAGTTACATTAGATGCTAAGGTTTGATACCATGGATGATTTTTTAAATTTTTGGTTTTGATACAACTTTCCTCTTTTTTACTTCCTGTTACTTATATTATGAGTCTTTTGTCATACTTTTAGTCCAGATACAGTTACTGATGTTCGTGCTCAGGTGCTTGCTTTTCTACACTTCAGTTTTTACTGACATTGTTAAAAAATGTAGGATTAAGCAGGATATAAGGCTTGGAAAAGTCTTCAGGCATGTATCTGAAGTAGCAGCAGGTCTATACAAACTGCTAAACTGGTGTACTGGTTTAACCCCAACTGGCAGCTAAGCACCACACAGCCGCTCGCTCACCCCCCATGCACACTGGGATGGGGGAGAGAATAGAAAAGAAAAAAAAGTGAGAAAACTCATGGGTTGAGATAAAGACAGTTTAATAGGACAGAAAAGGATAATAGTAATAATAATAATAATAGAAGAATATACAAAACAAGTGATGCATAGTACAATTGCTCACTGCCTGGAGCCGATGCTCAGCTACTTCCTGAGTTGTGCCACCTCCCGGCCAACCCCCAGTTATATACGGAACATGACGTCACACAGTATGGAATATCCCTTTGGCCAGTTTGGGTCAGCTGTCCTGGCTGTGTCCCCTCCCGGTGTCTTGGGTGCCCCCCATCTACTCGTTGGCAGGGCAGTATGAGAAGTTGAGATGTCCTTGACTGCTTGGCAACAACTAAAATATTAGTGTGTTATCAACATTATTGTCATCCTAAATCCAAAACACAGCACTGTACCAGCAGCTAGGAAGAAAATTATCTCAGCTGAAACCAAGACAACTGGTAAAATTACTGGTAGATAAATCAGACCAATTTCAACATGTTCCTTACTTTAAATTAATAGGGAACATATTTTATTAGGCAACTCTGAATTTGGCACAATTTTTAGTTAGTTCTGATGGCGAAGTCTGTCTCTTCCCTTCTTGTACTGCTGGATGGTGAGCCTGCTTGCTGTAATCCCTCTACCACTAGATGTTGCTGTATGAGTGATTGATATAATCTTATCTGAAGCTGGATGGATTCAACTCTTAAGAAGAGGAGGAGATACCGCTGAAACAGTATCTCTGTCTATTCTGAAATTAGTATTTTGAGATGTTTGCCTGAGACATTTTTAGAATTTATTTGCTCTGATATATTAGTCATAAAGATTGTTTCTCTCTTTTATACCCAGCAGTATGCTAGCCATTATTTCCAATGAGGCAGGCTTTTCTTTTCATATGTCTATAGAGCTCATGGTCTCGGCAGTGAGGAGAAAAGGCAACAAAATGTAACTCAGTCAAAAAGCTTTTTGCAGAAACTCTGTTCTGTAGCATCTGTGGCTTTTCCTTCGATGAAAGACAACAGGGGAAGAAAATTACTATACATTCCATCATGAGAAATGATCACTTTTCAGGGGAAAGTTTTGTCTTCACTTTGGCTGTTGACCTTTTTGGTGAAAGATTACTTACCTCCTTGGGGGTTTACTGTGTTTATTCTACACAGAAGTCTACAAATAGAAGACCTCCATCAGGGTGAACTGAAGTTATCCTAAGGAAAAAATTCATTGCATGGATTGTGTAAACTCACTGAGACTGAAGTAAAGCTGGAAAGGAATCTACAAGTGAATAAAACAAGAAGTTTGGAATTGGATTTGGGGAATCTGGGCTTGGAAATGCCTCAGGTAAATCTGTTATGATTTTATTTGCTTCTGTAAATAATATTGCTTCCTTATTAAAAAGAAAAAAAAAAGGGGGAAGTTTAAGAGCAAATGTGATTGGCATTAGCAGAATTTAGAGGAGATTAAATGGTGTATATTTTTTATTGGGGTCCCAGTAGTGGCTATGGCAGAAGCTTTGTTGCTGCTCTTGGTACTGTATTTGTTCACACAGCAGGATTCAGCAAAGTTGTTGTCTTGATGAGGGTGGATGCCAGGAGAACAGCCTTTTATTACTGCAGTGATTCACACATCAGCACACTGAATGACTTTCAGCAGTACAGTGTTTCTCCCTTCCCAACCCTCAGGGCGAGTGTGTCTAGAAGAGAAATAGAGCTCTGGAATTAAATGTAGCAGAAAGCCTTGCTGCCCATTCCCTGCATGCCCAGTCATCCCACATAATGTTTTTTTGCAAAGTTCCACTTTGTTCTTGAGAGATATAACACTCTTGATTTAATTGTAATAAATTTTGCTATTGTTACAATCTCAGGTGGAAGTTTTATTATTCTAATGGTTCTAAAAACAGTGAATACTGCTTTAGTACAAAATAGTTTGTATTAGGGTGAAGGCCCTGCAAGCGTGTAGTGCCTATTGATACTGGCAGATCTTGCCAGTACTCACTCTCCTCTTCTACAAATGCTAACATATCCTTAAACTTGGCAAACACAGGAGAATTTCAAACCAACAAAAAAGAATGAATGAGCAATGCTCTTGCAGCTATAAGATGAATACAAATGTGTCCTTTGATTAGAGCTGCATGTTGTTAGCTGCTCTTAAAGCATTCTCTTGCTCTGAGAAATGACATGCTTAATCTGTGTAGGTGAAAACCTTCCAGATGCAAGTATACCACACGTTCAGAGACTTGGATGGAATGGCAATGCTCTTTATGTTTTGTTGAAGAAGAGAATATGCCTTTTTATAGCATGCTTCAAACGTCAGTATCGATTTTGTTGTAGCCCAGTGTGAGTGGAATGGACCCTCCTTTTGGGGACGCTTTTCGGAGCCATGTGTTTTCAGAGCAGACTCTGATGAGCACAGATCTCTTGGCAAGCAGTTCAGATCCAGACTTCATGTATGAACTGGTAGGTGATCTTTGTACGTACATAACTTCCTCTCCTTGACTGATACCCTGAGTTTGTATAGTAATAAACGGGTATTTGTTTAAGAGTGCTAGCAGCTAGCTGCTGATTAGGGAAGAGCCTAACTGCTTGTCCAGCAAATGTGATGCTTCCTCAATAGACGCCTGTTAAAGCTGGCCATCAGGAGAGGCTTGATATTCGAGTCTCAAATAGAGCTGTGTTGACGTTATGTAATGGTGCTTGGCTCTTCCTTACAATCTTTTCTGCAAGAGCAGCTATATGCTAGTTCACCCAAGCTGTGAATGCAGGGGAAGCAAAATAAAAGTTGACTCATGAGCTACTTATACTAGCTTTTTTTTTTTTTTCCTTTTTTTTCCTTTTTTTTCCTTCTGCATCAAAGGAGAAAGGTAGCTCATAGTTGTTAACTGATCACGTTAGAATGAGGCTTTCCAGAGACTGGTAAACTCGAGTGTATTCTGTTAAGCACACAGCAAAGATTGACCTAGGTTGATAGAGACTAGAACAGCTTGCCTGTGATGTCTTTCATATTTTAAATACATGGATATTGATACTAGTCTGGTTCCTGATGACCAGGTGAATTTACAATAGCAGACAAAGCATCCAGCGGCATTTGACTTGTATCTTTAGCAATCTCTTCAGAAGGATCTGCTGCTGAAGCATGGAAGCTGGATTTTAGTCTGACCCCCAAAAGAAGCTTTTATTTGGAAGTTGAAGTATCTTCATACGTTATCATTCTCTTACACTTCACTGGACTTAAGGTCACCATACCAAATTAAGTAGAGGACAGAGATGATTGATACTTTTTTTTTAAATTAATTTTTAACTTGTTGTCTTATGCACAGGACAGAGAAATGGACTATCAGCAAAGCTCCAGAGACAACTTACTTTCAATGGAGGACTGCAAAGACCTTGAGAACTTGGAGTCTTTTACAGACATCCTGGACAAAGAAGCTGCTCTCACCTCAAAGTGGGAGCAGTGGGACACCTACTGTGAAGACTTAACTAAGTACACTAAATTAACCAGCTGTGATATCTGGGGAACAAAAGAGGTGGATTACCTGGGCCTTGATGACTTTTCAAGCCCGTACCAAGATGAAGAGGTGATAAGCAAAACACCGACACTGGCTCAGCTTAACAGTGAGGACTCCCAACCTGTTTCTGATTCTCTCTATTACCCTGATTTGCTCTTTAGTGTAAAACAAAACCCTTTAAATTCTTTGTTACCTGGCAAAAAAATTGCAACCAGAGCAGCAGCCCCAGTCTGTTCCTCCAAGAACGTTCAGGCTGAGGCACCTTTGTCGGACTATGTTCAGAAGGCAAGCAAACCTGCAACTCAGCCTGCTTCCAGTACACAAATCATGGCGAAGACCAATGTGTACAATAATGAAAAGGTGAACATTCATGTTGAATGTAAAGACTATGTTAAAAAGGCAAAAGTAAAGATCAATCCTTTACCACAGAGCAGACCGGTGCTGAGCCAGACGCATGCTGATGCAGCAAAGGAAAACACCTGCTATTGTGGTGCTGTAGCAAAGAGACAGGAAAGAAAAGGACTAGAGTCCCCGCATAGCCACAATACACCTCCTATTTTGCCTTTTAAAGAGACTCAAGAACTGCTCCTCAGTCCACCCCAGGAAACCCCAGGGCTTATTGTGGGGGAGAGCAGTCTTTCTGCCAGCACATCAGTGTCAGATTCTTCACAGAAGAAGGAAGAGCACAACTACTCTCTTTTTGTAACAGACAGTTTGGGTGAACAGTCAGCCAAAGGAGACCCTGAGGAAGATGAGGATGATGAGGATGATATTGAAGATGAGGACCATGATGAAGGATTCGGCAGCGAGCATGAGCTGTCTGAAAATGATGATGAGGAAGAAGATTATGAGGATGATAAAGATGACGACATCAGCGATACTTTCTCAGAACCAGGTACCAGCAGTGTTGGGGTTTATTAACATGGAGGTAATGGATTTGTCTGCCAAGCAGGAAAGAATGCTTTTGAATGCTTTATAGTTATGAGCAATACTGATCTTAAATCATGAACTTTGATCCCAGATTTTCTAAGTGCTTTGCAAAATGTAATTAGTGACAAGTATGCAAGATCTTTGTTGCCCTATTTTGAGAAAAAACTGCATTAGCTGTGGTCGTGCAACAAAAATAGTAATAAAGAATAGAGGAAACCTAGCTTGTAGCCTAAGGTTGTAGAGCAATTACCTGCAATTGTTGTCTTATTTTTTCGTGGCTTGATGATAGCATGTGCAGAGCTTTCTAGAGCTTCAGTAGGTTGCTGCTTTGAATTTATCCAGAAATATATCTCTTGATAGCTGGTATGAAATCATAGCCTGAGTGAAATAATTTCATAGTTACTTAAGTCCTACTGTAAGAACAGTTTTCCGCAGAATCCAAGAATACCTGCCACTGAAACTAATAGAACTGTTTGTTGGTGGTTTTCAGCAGTAACACTTAGTGGGTCTTCAAAGGATACTGAATTCCTCTCTTCTGCATGTAAAACTGGAGCCTTAACAACAGAAATAAGAACTAACCTTCACCTAGAAGGTAACAAAGCGGTAACATTGTGTAAAAATAAAATCTGAAGGGAAAGGGACATAACTGTAACCAAGCATTAGTTTCATTGTAGAAAGCATTATAATATTCACATGTTATAAATGCTTTGTAGTAGAGTATAAGAATTAAAGTATTCAGGCATTTGGCAATATGTAACTTGGTGGGGGAAGCAGCTGAAATTTTTCCCTTTTAAAAACAGCAACTTCCCTAAAGCTTGTCAGTGTTTGTCATAATGAACTCTCAGATTAAATTATTTCCTGAGTTGGCATTAAACTTGTTAAGCATTATTCTCTTTATGTTACTTTTACATGTACATAACACATTTTCATTAGCATTTTAAAACCCCTTCTTCCCTTCTTCTGAATTGAACTCCCTCTGCTTTCGGAGGCTTTGAGTAGCTGTTACAGCTCTGTAATGATTGCTGTACTGCACGGTGCTTTGCACTCCATGGAGGCATGTTGCAAAGAAAGCCTGGTAACCTTGAAAAAGAGATGTCGTATTAAAATGCTGGGATTTTATTTGGTAGAGTTACATTAACTGTTTGCTGCTTGTTCAAATTTTACTGACAAGCAATCGCTCTCGCCTTCAAAATACAACTACGTCGTGCAGTACAGCAACTGAGGAACTTGACTTATACAGGCTTGCTAGAACTTCAAGTGAATGAAGCTGTTCACATCGAGTATGGTGATATTAAGAGTTTCATTATATCTTTTGACTCTATTAGAAGGTAATGCCTCCAGGTATTTTAATTATGTCACACTCATACTTTGTGTTGCTTTTTTACCTTTAGAGAAAAGGTAAATACTATGGATAAAGTGTCTAAAAATAGGCATGGCACAGGAAGATTTAACCTTCCATAGTACTGAAACCAAAATCCGTTGATAAATCTAGACTGAAGTAATTCACCAAAAGGACATAAACTTACTAGTTATTGCTGACCCTCTGATGTCTTTTATACACAGTTTGTTTGTGTTTCTTCTTCTTGTATGTTTTTTGAGTGCTTGAAATGCTTTCTTAAAGCATTAGTGTTGTCTGAGGAAATACTTGGATATTGTGACCTTCAGGAACTTGGAGAATGTGACTGGCTGTCAGGCAGGTTTGGGCAACAATGTTTTTATTATGACCGTGATACAGATTTAGCAATTTTGGTCACCTGCAAAGGTAATTTATTATGGGAATTATCAGCCCAGGCCTTTTCTAGCACTTAAACTTTTTTTTTTTGCCATTGCTAGTAAAATTTACCTATCTCATTTAATAGAAATATTTGTAAATGACTGCTGCTCCCATCAGGTAGTCAGGAGATTCCAGAAATGGGAGATGAAACAACTGATTCAGTTTTCAGTAGCAATGGAGAAGAAGTAGCTGAAAAGGAGAAGTGCTTGTAGAGACATGGAGATTGTTTACAGAACTTGCATTGCATTTGTTCTGAGCACCTGGACTGTTAGCTGGGGGAAAAGGACTCATAAATGGTTTGACAGAAGTCAGTATGATTAAATGGTAAAGAGAAGGGTTTTCCTGGGTTGGTTTGGGTTTTTTTTGGCTTTTTTTTTTTTTTCAGGGCTATTTTTGCTTTTAATCTGGTAAAATGCAGAAGTCATGTCTATCCTCTTCTCTGTTTTACTTAATTTAAACCTAAAACCATAGTAAGGGATGTGAACAAAGATTTTTAGGAGGGAGTTGTGAAGAGCTTGAAAGGCAAATACAAGAATGCTTTCAGATTTCTTAGAAGCCTGCCAAAGAAAGTGGGACTGCTATATAATGTTTGCTAAGAGGAGAGTTCAAGGAAGATGAATACAGTGCAGAAAAGCTAAACGGATTTGTTGCACTCCTGTATGCTGTGGACTAGGTTAGGACATTGTGCACTACGTGATTCTATATAACTTTAAAATGATAGCAGGTCAATGTTAGAGTTGCAAGGCAGGATGCATTAAGTCAACATAATTTAAGTTGCTAATTTAATTATAAACAAGCAAACAGGAAGTCTTGATTTTAGCCTTGTTGTACATTTGTACACATCAGCTCTTAAAGAGATTTGTTTTCATTGGTTGGCTTAATTCTGTGTTATCATGAAGATGGGCTAAATTTTTATACATGTGTGTGTATATATATATATATATATAAAATGAGTTACATAGGTTGACATGATTTTTCAAGTGGAAAATAAGTGGGGTTTTAAGAGTATTTTGATACTTATGTCAAACCGCATTTGGGTAAAATGGAAGTACAGTTTAAAATATTTATGGTATTTGACACTATATTTAATGTAAATTGTTGTAATCATTTTGGCTATACAAGAAAAATGTTTTATAAAGCATGTTTCATTGTTTGATTTGTCTTTGAAATACTGCCTTTTTAATAAACTAGAGAATAAAAGTGAATGAGTTGATGAAATGATTAGAAACAGAACTTTAGAACTGATTTCATCCTTCTGCACACCTAACGTTTATTCATACTTTGGGTTATGAGGTGAGAGTCAGACCAAAGCAAGAAAGTTTGTTTTTCCTCTTTCAACTGGTTTTTCAAGTGCAAACAGACTCGTTGAATGGACTGTTTTAAAAAGAAGAAAGTGTTCCTTGTGCTACTGTTAAAAGATGAAGCAGAGCTGAAGCATGTGGGGGTCAAGGCTTGTTAAGCTTACAGTCTCTTCAGTGGCTTTTCTTTAAGCTTCAGCAGTGTATATGATGGTTTGAAATGCATTCTTTTTTAAGTATATGTAAACTGTTAGTATTTTAGTACAAAAGGGAATGCAGTGGTTTGGGTTTTTTTAACCTTAGTATAGGTTGTCTTTAATTTCTAAAGCATAGGTAGGATTTCAAAACCTGTGGTTTGTGTTTACATAATTATGGTATAAATATTTATGCAATATGGATAGTTGCATTACAGTTACCGTGTATTTCATGAACAGTTCATCATATCAAGTGCGTCATAATGTGCCTCTAAAATATTGTATAGCTTTACTGTGCATCGTTTCTCTTCATCCCACTAAAGAGGTGAAGAAGAGATTGAACAGCTTGTGTCCAGGTCCCTTCAATTTAGATGGTCTTTTCTTATGGGCTTTAGGTCATTGTCCTGAGCCCCCTTCCTTTAGTCTGATAGAGATGAGTTCTTCAATTTATTTCCCAAAGGTGTTCAAACTCAAGGAAGAGCACGAGTTGGGAGTCAATGTTCCTAATGGGTCCCTTCTGACTCAGAATATTCTATGATTGAATAATTCTGCTTTCTTTACTAGTCTTTTGCTAATCCTTCTTTATTATCTGCTTCTTTCTATGCTTTTTGATTAAGAGATAAGTTAAAATGTGGAGGCAAGTTAGGATTATGTTCCTGCAAATTCATAGAGCAAACTGTAAGGATGGAAGAACATTCTCCAACAGCTGTTGTCTGCACTCTGCAGCGTTGGGACTGTGGGGGAGAACAGCAATAGGGCTTAAGGGGTCAGAGAACAGAAAGGGGCTTTCAGTGCATAATTTGTCTCTAACTGATGAAGTACCATCACTGGCTCAATGTCTATCCCTAGATTCAAGGCAAATACACCGTAGTAGTTGATGCTGAAAACCAAGTCTGTTAGATAATGTAAAACAGGCCTCGTCTGTGGTTTTGCTCTTAACTTGAATACTCAGTCTGCTGTTAAAGGGCTAGAAACAGTTTGGTCAACATTATATAAACAATGCAATGCATCCTTTTAGGGTATGAAAATGATTCTGTGGAGGATTTAAAAGAAATGACTGCAATATCCTCTCGGAAGAGAGGCAAGCGAAGATACTTCTGGGAGTACAGTGAGCAACTAACACCATCGCAACAAGAAAGAATGCTGAGGCCATCCGAGTGGAATCGAGATACGTTACCAAGTAACATGTATCAGAAGAATGGTCTCCATCATGGTAAGAATAGAGTCCTAGTCACAAGTGAATGTCTTTGGTTCTGACACCTTCAAGTAGCCAAAGTCCCATACTTGTAAGTGCCGAGAGGTTGTGTTTTGGCCATGAAAATAAATCATTAAAACACTGCAAGTCTGTTGCTTAATTAGCAGAGTTCTGCATGGTGTCCAAGGAAGACACAGTGAACATACAGTAGTAACTTTCAGTGTGGTTTCTTCCAGAGGAAGGCGGATGAATTGAGAATTGTAACTTCCAAGGGCTTTCAGTGGAAACCCCAAGAGTTCAGAATTTTCTCAGTGTGATACTGTAAACATCATGGATGGGTCCTTGACTGATACTTGCTCCTTGTAGCGTTAGTGTTAGTCTTGCTTGTGTTAGAAGTAAGCTGGAAGTGATCTGAGATGCAAAGTTAACATTAACCGTAGTGTGAACTACAGGACAAGCAATAAGGCGTATCTGTTTCTTTTTGCTCCTCCCTACTTGTTCCTCCCACCTATGTGAATGCTGCACAGTGACGCAGTTACTCTTCTGTGAATAAACTATTTCTTTAAAATACTCTCTTAGAAACCTACACCAATTGGTCTAATAACTGTGTTTTATTCCTGCAACTTTTTGATTAGCAATTTGCTCTACCAGACAGATGACTCGCATCACCCAGAAGAAACCACCCTTAGGAGTAACATTTGTTTTCTTGTCACAGGACCTCTTTGGTAGGCAGCTCCATTTGAGTTTGACTTTCAAGGAGAAAATGAAACCAGCTTCCCTGCTTGTAATGTTAATGTTCCCTTACAATTGAAAATTACTATCTTTAACATGGCACTTTATTTTCTGTTAAACCAAAATATTTTTGTTGTTGATTTATTCAGGGAAGAAAACTTTTTTTTTTTCTTTTTTTTTTTTTTTACTTAATCTCCTTAGTTTTTATATGCTTGTTTATCTTGTAGTGAAATATCAGTACCTAAAGTCCCTATCGCTGCTCCTTCTTACAAAGGCTTATATCTGTACTTGTTATTAAACAACAAACCAAACATGCCTTGAGGACTCAATCCCACTAGACACTTGGAGAAGTAAGTGGCCTTTAGGTCAGATGCATATGCAAGGGATTTGTAGCATCAAATACTACTTAATATCCAGAAGCTACAGAATATAATACATGCAGGATTTTTTTTATTTTCATATACAGACATGTACCAAGGTCGTCTTCTATCTCAGATAAATCATGCTAAATCATTAGCTCTCTAATAAATGTTTCTGAGGCAGGTTTTGTTAGTTTTATTAACATTTGCATGAAGGTATCTGTAACAACTAGCATTTTTAATAGAAATCTAGAAAAAAGACACATAGCAGTGGCAGAGAATCTTAAGGAATAAAGATTTTGTCTTGAATATGTGTATTTCCTCAGAAAAAAAAACAGACCTTAATAGCTTCAAATACATATAAGAGAGGTTGACTGGCCTTTACATGGATCATTTAAGCTCAGTATCACTGCAGATCGTTTCACAACCAGGCCTCAACACTCCTTCTTAACACTAATCAACTTGAGTGTGCAAGAGGATATGCTGGCTGAACAGATGAGATAGCAAGTTGCAGTTGGGGCAAAATAACTGGGTTTGAACTTGTGACATACATTTTTCAGCACAGTTGTGCATATACAATCTATCACATCCGGTAGCCTGGCTAGCAGTATTTGCTCTTATCTGATCTGGATGTAGTATGAATTGTACAAAGCAATTTGTCTGGAAATGCTCTTTTCTATTGTGACAGGCCAAAGAAATCACATGATTCCAGTCCATTCTCTTGTAGTGAACAAAGGGACTTAAACTGCACCCAAAAAAAACCCCTATTTAAGAGCAGGTTTTTTTGCAGGTTTCTGTATGTATTGTGTCACTTCCCAACTCAATTTTCTGCGTATTTAAAACAGGAAAATATGCAGCAAAGAAGTCACGGAGGACTGATGTAGAAGACCTGACTCCCAACCCCAGAAAACTTCTGCAGATTGGTAATGAACTGAGGAAGCTGAATAAGGTCATCAGTGACCTGACACCAGTCAGTGAACTTCCCTTAACTGCCAGACCGAGGTCAAGAAAAGAAAAGAACAAGCTGGCTTCCAGGTATATATTAGATAACGCTACATGGATGAGTACATTTGGATTACTACAACTGTACAATTAAGGTCTAAATAATTTTTGCCTCAAGATCCTGCTTCATTGTGGCAGTTCCTGCAATGGGCTAATGATCAGTTTATCAAACAGCAGGGCACTTTAGAGATGTATTTCCACTGGAAGCTGGCTTACTTAGCTGCAGGGCAAATGATTGATACAGTGAGAAAATCCAGAAATGTGAAATGTAAGCAAATACAGGTAGCAGAGTGCTGTCAGCAAAGGTGAGTAGCTAGATGATTTTGTACATCACAACTCTGGGAGTATTGGTTGCTAAGTTTGTGTGGCAAACAGGCAGATGCTCGTAGTATTCTGGAATTTTTGTTAGTGTTCTAATTCTTCCCCTCTTCTTACTATAGGGCTTGTAGACTAAAAAAGAAAGCCCAGTATGAAGCCAATAAAGTAAAACTCTGGGGTCTCAACACGGAATATGGTAAATACAACTCTTCACATCTTAATTTTTCTTTTGTTCAAGCAAGTCTGTGTTTTGCACCATCATGTAACCTGGGTCATACCTGAGTTTATAGAGAAAACAGGGTTGGTACAAACCCAACAATTTTGTTGGTACAAAAACAGTCTATGCCATAAAGTGTACGTGAATTGGGTTACCTGCAGTGTTGAGCTAATTTACAGACGTAAATTATGTAAACATATGTGTGTAATGTAAATATTTTTAAACTATGTTTACAGATGTAAACCACTACGTCTTAATTTTACAGTAAGTGCGATGTGACACCTTTGACGCTTAAGGATAACAGTGTGTGCACAACTGTGGATCTCTTTCACTCTGGGGCAATGTGCTGTAAATCTAATCCAGACTTTTTTCTTTGCAGATAACTTGCTGTTTGTGATCAATTCCATTAAACAAGAAATTGTTAATCGGGTGCAGGTACCTAAAGATGATAGAGGAGTCAACATGGAACAAAAATTGAACGTACTTATTAAAGACACTCTTGGTAAGCAGTATTTGCATGTATATGAAGAGACATACAATCTATGATACGTTAGATTGCAAACAATTTCTGGAATAGAGAAAAGAAAGAAGTGCTTCCTAATTTCAGTTGTGTATGCCTTTTGGTTGGTTATTAACCAAAGCATTCATTGCCTTTGCATCACTTACAAGAATGTACAAATATGTGCAATGAATAGTAACCTTACAGCACATTTTCTTACCCTCCCTTTTTAGGACTACCTGTAGCTGGACAGACATCAGAATTTGTGAATCAAGTTTTAGAGAAGACTGCAGAAGGAGACCCCACCGGTGGCCTTGTAGGGCTACGAATACCAGTGTCAAAAGTTTAAGACATGACTTCAGCTGTTCTCATCGGTCAGATTCTACCTGTGTTGTCAAGTACTTCATTGTAAATTGCATTCTGGTCTGCATGTCAGTTTAGCATTGTGTAAACACTTACAATTAGGTTCCATTGTTTTTAAATAACAATGTAGTAAAACAAATCAAAGCATGATTTAAAATGCTTAATAGCATTTTTGGAGCATAAACCAGATAGTTTCAAAGCTGCTTTAAGCTTAAATGCAGAGATGAGGATTCTTTTTAAAATTAGGTTATCTAGGACCAGACTATATCACTTTTGTTTTAGAAGCAAAACCGTGATTTTTGCTAGTAAAGATTTTTAGCATATGCCAGACATTGTGACAGGTTTATGCTCCAAGTAAAATAAGAGGAAGCATTTTTTTTGTGTAAAGCTGTCAATTTAGGCATTTTTTTCTTTCTTTTTTTTTTTTTAATAATTGGATTTTCTTTATTCTTAAAAACCAGTAAGCTTTCTTTGCAACCATTAACTTGTACATAGCACACATGGCATTAGAGCTAGTGTGCCATATAAGACTTTAATTTTCTGAGCTTAATATAGTATTTAAATGTCTGTGCAAGCAAGAGAAAAAAAGTATATTCTTTGTGCCTTGTATTTTGGGGGGAGAGCTATCAGTATAAGCTGGTAAAGTTTTGTACGAAGAAAACCCTGAGGGGAAAAAACGAGATGTATAGATGGTAAGATTATAGGTTTTAATGTATTTGTTCCAGCTCTTAAAATTTTTGAATGTATATAGGAATATGTTGAAAATGTAGATATATGCCACAGAGTCTATGTATTGTATAAAAGATGGCTCTAGAAAACTCAATTTCGGTACTTTGGCCGGAAGAAAACAAATACTTGCACATTAATGCGATTGTTTATTTTTGTACCAAAGACAAATGCAACTGATATGGCGAACTGCCAGTCTAAGTAAAGTTTTGCACAGCTTATATGATACTGTACTGAATGTAAAAACAAATGAAAAAAAAAAGAAAAAAAATTAAAGGTCAGGGTTAGGGATCTTACTGAACTGTGAATTTTTTTGTTTGGGTCCAATTATCTACAGAAGGAGCATTCATACATAACAATATTATTTTGCTGTTCTTGTAGTTCGCTTCCATGGTAGATAAGTTGGTGGCCGTCTCAGAGTCTAAATCTTTTTTCTCTGCACTTACTGTAGGAGATTTTAATATATTTGGATTTTAGTAAGCTATTGGTAAAAATAGTTTTCAACTTTGAGAATTTAAAAAAAAAATATTTAGCTTGTTGTAGTATACTTCCACCAAACAACCAAAATAAAATTATTTTTATTGTAATGTGTATATATGTAAAGAGAAAAAAGAGCTACAAATATCTAATTCCTTAGTTGCCACTTTTCCAGTTGATGTATTATTATGCATGTGATGTTTCCAAGGATCAACACAGGCTTCAAACAAAACAAAAAAAAATTTATAGACTTTTATATTTTTGTACAGGTATTTCGAAACTAGCTTCTTCAAACTTATACGTGACTTATTCTTGTTAATTCAGTAGTTTCTATGATTGAGGAATATTAACACACAGTTCTTATTTGCTCTTCTGCTAATAAGAGTTGTCTTTGTAGTCAGTGTTAACGTACAGATTAAAGCTTTAGCCTTTGATGAGAAAGTCCTTTATCTCAAGGCAAGATCATTCTCTGGTTTCATGGACCCCCCCCTTTTCCTCCCTGTTCTTTCTCTCCCTATTTAAAGATGACAAAACACTGTTTACTGAAAATAGAAATACCAAATATTCTCAAATGTAGCTGCTGAAAAAAAATGCAAAAGTCCATGAAGGCTCTCTCCCCGCTCCCTTTGGGGAATTTCTCCACTTCATTTCTAGTTTGTCTAAGTTTGTTTGTACTGTGATTCCTTTTTGTTTATAAGTAGATTATTTTTATATCCAAGCTTGTACTATATAAAAAAAGGTCTGAATCAGTAATAGCACAGTAAGAGTGGCCGGTGAAGGTGGCAGTCCTGCCACATACTTGTGAGTGTGCACACAGCTTACTTTGTATCTAAATATTTTGGAAGACTCAAAAGGGAGGAGGAGGCCAAAATACCACTACTGAGCTGTACAGAAAGTCTTTCCTACAAGAGACTGAACAAATACCCAGGGCAATTTAGGCAAAACTTTGTAAATCCACTTAAGACTTGCAAAATCTGAGTGGAATGTGGGTGGTTTTGTTTCAGGTGGTTTTGTTGTTGTTGTTGTTGTTAGGATGAGGTGAGAGTTGGCTGCTGCTTTACAGAATGGGTCAGATGTATTCCTGTTGTAATTATTGCCGATGTTGCAGTTATTCTGGAGATGCATGTGGCCCATAAAACCCTGACGAAGAATGTCTCTTGTGAAGTGAAGGCCATGTCTGTACCAAGATTTGAATACTGTTGTTCCTTTTTGATGGATGGTGTTACCGCACTGCTCGGATACAAGAGATCCTTATGCTATAGCCAAACTGTGTAGACAAGGCAGCATTTCTAAACATTAAGAGAGCAGTTTTGCAATCAGGTCAAAACTTATGTGACAAATTAAACTGACAAGGTATTAAAAAGCCCCTTTTTTACTGCTCAGAAGTACTGGGCAAATATAACTTTATAGCTTTTTATTTTTGTCTGAAAACCAGAATATGATTTTGGTCTAGCATTTCAAAGTAGACTTTGAATCTTTAGTGAATTCCATACCCTTGCATTTCAGTGTTTTCTATGTATTATTTTAAGTTAAAGCTTTTAAATAGTTGAGCTTTTTAATGTTGACACTTTATTTTGTACCTATTTATATGTATGTATATCTTAGAAAAGCACTTTGTTTAAAAAGAAAAAAAAAAAAAAAAGAAACTGCGTTTTATATGATTCCTGCCACTTGCTGCTAACTCTGGGCTGGTCAGAATGCTGCAGCGATACTTGATATAAATAAAACCTGGCAGTAAAATGTAGAGTAAAGATAAGACCTTTTGCTGGTTTAACTTTATCATAAAGGTGACATAGGCAAGCTGTGCAGCTTTACATTTTAACCAGGGGACTCTGTGGCATTTAAACCGTCTAGAAATGGTTGTACTTTAATGCCAGTAACAATCTGCTTCCTCTAGTGTCATTAAAATATATACATTTAGTGTATACTTATCACAAACAAAAATCTTATAAGGGTATAAAAACCAACAAATGTACATGTTCTGTTTTTTGGCAATTGTGGCATGCATTTTTGGGTGATCTTTAGAGAAGACCATTTTCTAAAGATTTTCAGTGTTCATACATGGTATGTGGATCTTAATGAAGTCCTGGATTTTTTTTGTTTGTTTTTGCGTGTAGGCATTGTGAATATTCACTTTTAATCCTATATCCAAAAACAATTACACATTTTTGGTTTAATACAAACAAAAGCTCTTCCTTTTTCTGATACACTGGAGTCTCTAGAATTTGTTTCCATACTAAACGCATGCTGTCATAACTGCTCTTGTTGAGATCTCATCAGTCTGAACTTAGGTGCCACACTTTGAATTGATGGACTGCTTGTTCTACTGTACCATGTATGATTCTCGTCCTTTCCGACTTCCTTCATGACAGATGATGATGTGGCTTTATATTGTGCCTTACTTGTACATCTAGAACTAAATGTTTTTCATTCCCTCGGAACTCTCCAAACCTAACCCTTCTGAAATTGAATCAGAACTGATAAAAGCGTCCTGAGGAATGTCTGGATAGATCTGATTTCAGTTTCTCTCAATAGTAGTCCTTTTGTATTTGTATGGAAGACTAGTTTTTGAATGGCCTTGCAAAATGTGGGGGTGCTCGTGGAGGGTGTTTTTGAGCCCCAAACCCCTTTTGCTAACGCTTCCTTTTATGGTTTATTGAACACATTTACTGATACTTGGCGAGTAGTCTTTTTTTTTTTTTTTTTGATGAGAGAGACTTATTACTAAAGCTATGTTTACGTGTGGATGGGCTGGGTTTTATTACCATACCAGTTGAAATCATTGTGATTTAATGAAGTTGCATTGCTGTAAAGCTGATGTGAGAGTCAGGCTCAGCTGTGTTCAGTTCCTAATTCTTTATAGATAGTAGACTTTTTTCCATACTAAGAGGGCCAGGAAAAATGTGGGTTTTTAAAAAAAAAAANAAGAGGGCCAGGAAAAATGTGGGTTTTTAAAAAAAAAAAAAAAAACAAAAACCAAAAAACAAAAACAAACAACTAAACAAACAAAAAAAAAAGGGATGAAGGGTCTTCTTTTAACTAACCTAAAAGCAACCAGACATTTCTGAAATAGAGGTGTCAGTTTTGATTTTATTTGAAAAAGATCCCCCCCCCTAATATTTATCTGATATTTGCCTTCATTAATAAAACAGTTAGCTTATTCACAAAATATAGAGACTGGATGTGCTTTTCCATAAATCATTTAAACATAGCTATTCTTTTAAAGCTCGAAAAGGCTTTATCAGGAGAATTTCAAAGGGGTGTATACAAGTTGCCTTCAGCAGAAATAGCAAATGCAATTCTGTTCCTCAAACTTGCTTGCTAGTCTTCCTGAAATTCTGTTGAGGCGTAACCCAATTATGTACCGTGAATGTTAGGATCTGTATTTGGCCTTGAGATCTGAATTTCAAGAATGCATCTAATCATGATTTTATTTTATTTTTAAGCTGGAGGCTTCAGTTGGAATCATCTAGTTAAGTGTGCTGCTAGATGTGGTCTTGGCTTATTGACACAGCCTTGCGCACAGCTGAGGTTTATTTTGTTTACCCCAGGGATCGTGTGAAGTACATTTCAAACAGTTGCTGCTTCAGTGACTGATTCTTCTTGTAACTGTATTAAGGGCATTAGTATGTTGAGAAAACACCACTGTTGAATATCTCCCAATATAAATTGGGATTCTTAAATGTCATTAATGAGAGATGGCACTAGGTTCTATCTTCTTTCCAGCATACAAAAATGTCTCGATCTTTCTACAATTCACTTTTCACAATATGCCATGTTTTTTCCCCCAGTGCTTCTAGCATAAGAAGATATGTTTGCGTGTGCACGTGCACGCACTGATTTATAATCCTCAGCCTCTTAGACATTCGTGAACTTCCACAAGAGCAAATACTGACTGCATTTATTCTTTCTAAAGAGCCATGGAGCTAAAAGTGAAGCCAGAGCTATTTTAAGCCATGCTTTTTTCCCATAAAAACTGCAAACTTTTTAGGTAACATCAGAGTTTTTCTTGAGTTAAGAATATTTTGTAGTCAGGTATGTGTGTAAGTCAAGTTTGGGTGAGTTCACTAGCTAGTGTAAGGAAAACAACTGGATTGGATTTGGTATCAGCAAAAGCACACTTCGCCCTATCAGAGTCTTCTGATTAAGAAACAGAACCTAGTAGTAGCACTTAATTTTATTAATCTTTCTTGTAATAATGGATATTCTTATGTTCTGATTTGAATCATCTATCTTCCCAGAATATTATACCCAAATAAAACTTACTGCTCAGTATTTGTGGTTGGGTGCACTCTGAAGGCTGATGGATGTAGGTGGTTGACAGGAAAAAAAAAAAGGCATTTTAAACAAAACATGGCATCCTGTTCTGCCTATGCTCGGGGTCATGATTGTAATACTGTCCTTGATACTCTATAATCAACTTCCAACTGGAGCTCAGAAAAACTTACTGAAAGTCTTGTCTCTTAGAAAATAAATTTACCTTGTTAAAAGCATGATCTGTTAAGAGTTGCAATGTTTAATGTTGGTTAATAGTTGTGCAGTTTTTATTTTTTTGAAGAGAGGCACAATTAAACTATTGACTTTGTTTACTCTGTCACCCTTGATCCCTAGCACTTCTATTCAGATACAAATTCATCAATGTATGCAACATCCTTTGTAATTTAAAATAAAAATTGTGGAGGAAATACCGTCTCGAGTCATTGTACGCGTGCAGCGATAGCGAACGGCGTGTTCTCCTTCGAAGTAAGTGCCCTCGTTCTCCGGGTGCCGCCGGTGCTTTCCCCGGCAGGGCTCATGGTGAGTAAGGAACTAACCGGTCCCCCGGCCCAGTCAGCCGGTGCCCAGCGCTGCCCCGCGCGGGGCCGGTCAGTGGTGGGGCCGTGGGGGGAACCCGGGCGGCACCCGGCTGCGCTCTGCTGCGGCCACGAAACCGGCCTTCGTCTTCAGGGCCCGGCTTCAGCGTGGGCCGAGGGCGGGAGGGGGAGGACGCGGCAGCGGGCGAGGCGGTGGTGGGAGAAGCAAAGGGGCCGTTGCGTTGCCTCCCCTCAGGCTCTGGGCAGTGACACCGGCCGTCCTGCCTGCTGCTGAGGGCCGGGGTGCTGAGGGGTGCGGGTGTTGGGTGTACAACCCTGCAGCTTGTGGCGTTACCGGCGCTCGTCACGGCACAAGCTGCTTTGGGTCCGGTGTAGCACGTGGGGCAGGTCCCTCGGCCGCTAATAAACCGCCTTTTCACNCACCCACCCCTCCCCTGCCAAGATGGCGGCGGCCGCTTGCGTGCCCGTGCGGGTCTGCCACCAGGAGATCGTCAAGTTCGACCTGGAGATCAAGGCGGCCGTGCAGGTACCGCCGCCCGCCTCCGCGGCGGGTCCCCCCCTGACAGGGCTGCGGGGCGGCCGTCGTCCTGCGCGGGGAGCCCCGGCCGGGCCGGGCGATGCTCGCCGCGGGCCTGCGGTAACCGGGCCGTTGTCTTCCAGGACATCCGGGACTGCCCGGGGCCGCTCAGCGCCCTCACGGAGCTCAACGCCGCCGTGAAGGAGAAGTTCCGCCACCTCCGCGGCCGCATCCAGGTGAGGTGAGCGGCCTCTGCCGCGGGCCTGCCCTCGGGCTGCCCGGGGGCGGCGGGGACCCGGCCGTGGGGCCGTTAGTTTATCGGATCGGTCTGCTGTGAATTCACCCCTGGCCGGGGTGGGGTGTGCGAGTCGCAGCAGTTGTTGATCGCGTTTTCGTGTTTCTGCTTGCCGTCCAAGGAGCTCGAACAGATGGCGAAGGAGCAAGATAAAGAGTCAGAGAAACAAGCCCTGCTGCGGGAAGTGGAAAACCACAAGAAACAAATGCTCAGGTGGGTCGGGCAGCCGGTGCTATTTACAGGTCCCCTGTAACCAGAGATCATCTGACTTGTGTACAGCATCTTTCGGATCCTGTTTTGCACATGTGGTCACTGATATGATGCTGTTTTGCGCAAGACCGAGAGAGAGAGGGTTGGGGTGGAAAGAGTCGGACTCCCATCTCCATCCTCTCTCGTGTCCTTTCTCCCTCACTTTGGGCAGCCGAGCATGTAAGTATGTGGCCTGAGAGTCTGTCATTTGGCAGCGGCGCGGTGTGCTGCTTCTCTCGTTCCATAAATGATGCACTTAGGAGAAATGAGAGGGCAGCATATTGTTACTCTGGTGTAATATAGAGAAAGCCCATGCATGTATCTGGGGTGCTCAGTTACAGTGGTGACTGCTTTGTGAAAATTGTTTTCTTTTGCAAGGTGTTACTGTTGTATTACAACACTGTACCCTTGTGATTTCAGCAATCAGGCAGCTTGGAGAAAGGCAAATCTGGCTTGCAAAATTGCTATCGACAACTCTGAGAAAGATCAGCTGCTGCAGGGAAGAGACTCCTTAAGACAAAGGTATTAGACCATCCCACTGCATAATCTGAGACTTACACAGTGCACGCTGTATTCACTAGCTTTAAATGGAAGTGATGCAATGTTTTGAGTTACTTAATTGTATGTGGAACATAGCTTTGCTTTTATGAGTGCATTTACTTCTTGTGGAGATTTAAACTGTTAAGGATTGTGTTAATTTCAGATTTTCTTGGCATTGACATGTCTAAACAGAAAAGAGGATAAGATGTAGCCTTCATAGTTTTTCTGATCACCTTTTATATTAATTCCAATCAGGGTCATAAACAAGTAATGTATCAATTATGTAAGCTGTTTTCATATGCAAAACTGGAGTTAAGCTTGTGTAATTTCTGTATTGAAAAGTTGGGTTATTTAGTTTGTATCTCATTTGTTGCTACACAATACTATCTTGGGTATCAGTGCTTTCATGCCAGCTCATGAAGTTGTACAGTCATGGATGAATAACTGGTGACATGTGGGCCTCTGTGAGATTCTGAGCCACTAGCAGTTGTTTTGGCTCATGACTTTAATATTTTGTGATTATTTTTTTAATTGTTTAGTGAAGGTAATCTGAATTTCTCATGCAGTAAAAGCTGATTATGTGTTTTGTACATTGGCAGAGAGGTTTGGTGCCAAACTGTTCCAGGCTCCCTGGCAGCGGCATTTTCCTGCAGTACCCAAAGACATAATTTTATCCCTTCCTGCTTTATTTCTTCCCTTTCTTTTTCAGGAAGACCACAAAGGAAAGTCTGGCAGAGAGTGCAAGTAACATCACAGAGAGTCTGATGGGCATTAGCAGGATGATGTCACAGCAGGTCCAGCAGAGTGAGGAGACCGTGCAAACCCTAGGTACAGGTGTTATTTCAGTGTTTGGACTGGATGATTAAAGCACCTTTTACCAGTTCTGTGAGGATGAGGAGAGGCAAACTGACATGGTTTGGAGCACAGTGGGAACCTGCTTTGCTGTAGAACTTACTACGATGATAACTGAAGGACCGTCCAGCAGAACTCCTCTAGCACTTGGACATAAATAGATAATAATAACGCACATTGTGTGAAGCTGTTGGCTAGACGTTCTGTTTCATGGTTATGAGTAAACAAGGAAAAGGGGGCAGGATGAGGAGCTCTTGTTTTAGCTTCATATAAAAGTAATTGTAAAAGCAGTGTGAGTTCACACAGTGCTGAGAGTGCGTTCGGTGTTTGTGCTGCTGTCCTGGCATGCGTTTGGTAATAGCAGAGAAATTAAAGCGTAGGTACAGTCCATACACAGAGGAAACTTAGTACGGCTGAAGACTGTTGTCACCCAGTCTCCAGCTGGGATGACTAAGAGACAAGGAGATCAAGTGACTTGAACCCAAGGTCACCTGCTCTGTCAGCAGTGCATCAGGGACTGTGAAACCAAGATTTCACCCAGTTCTTTGGCTTAGACTCCTAGGACAATAAATCAAGTGACCTGTCAGAACTAGTGATTCATGAAGCATTTAGAAGTTGGATCTGTGTTGCCTGGGCCTCTTAGTAGCTGTGCATTTGGGCAGAAGAGAGAGAACAGTTTAAAGACGTGGATAAGTAACACAACTTTTGCCCTCCTTGTTTTCTGCCCCCATCTGGGGAGAGCAGCTGGGCACAGTTTGTTCATGCACAAGTAGCATGTTTCCTCTCCCATTAAAAAGACAGTTTGGCAGACACTTTTTCACCCTGTTTCTGACTGAACAGCACTTGGAGTTCATCAAGGGAAAAATGATCAAAGGTCACTTACAAAACCCAGCTGCAAACTCTGAACCAGCAGTTAGAATTTCCTTTTTTTTGGAGCAAGTCCTTTCCTAGTATGCAGTGAATACATGCGGCTGTGAAGCAGGGAAACTCTGCTTTGCCATTAACGATGGGAAACAAATTTTCTGTTTTCACTTGGATCAAAATGCCTCTTTAAGATGGGATGTAATGATTTACAAAATATGACAGACATATTTCTGCTGTGCTTGTTTTTGTGAACCAGACAACATGCTTGGAGTTTGACCTTTCTTTAATCAATCAGTTCAGTATAGAGTGATATATCAGCATTCATTGTCATACGGGGTATGCATTCTGTAACATAAGAAAAAGGGGACTCCTGGGCTTTTGCTTTAATTTAATAATTTGAAAGGTTGAAGGCTGAGGAGTTTGGGGTGTTTGCTTGCTTGTTTTCTCACAGGGAAAGAGAAGTTGAAGGGGATCTATGAGACCAATCAACACACTTTTCCTCTAGTTGATTTTCTCTTTTTTTTTATTAGGACAAAAAAACCCAAAAGTATTACGTTTGTCAAAAATAACTATTAAAAATTGTTTCAATTGTTTGAGCTGAATAACTAAGGATCTCTTACTGCTGCATGCTGCTTTTTCCAGTTTCTGCAACCCCATTTGAATTATGCTGATTTACTGCTCTGGCTTGAGGGGACAGTTTCAGTTGTGCAATTAACATGTTCAAATATCGACCTGTCCTGCTGCTAGAACTGATAGTGATGGTGATTTCTCTCTCTTAGATCGGTGGTTTTAGCACCATTCTTACTTCACTCTGCTTCCAGTGAGCTCTCAGGTAGCACTGACTTTGTTCATAAAAAAAATTGTGAACTAGATTTGATTTAGTAACCTAAAAATGAAAAAGTCAGGAACAGGACGTAGGGCCTTTAAACCACTTGGTACTCTTATTTTGCTTTGTGTTTTTACTTAGCACATCAGGACTACTGAGTTGTGAAAGCTTCTGCAAGAACACAATCTGCATTTGTCTTACCTATAAGTCATTTGTCATACCCATAACAGTTGGACGATGATCTTTAAGGTTTTTTCCAACCAAAATGATTCTATGATTCTATGTCTTGACAAATATTCCATGCTTATATCCTTTGTTGTGTATTCTTAAAGCACAACGAATTGAATTTTTTATTTTTTTTTTTTCCCCCCTTAATTTCAGCCAATTCTTCACGAACCATCCTGGAAGCAAATGAAGAATTTAAATCCATGTCTGGGACAATTCAGTTGGGACGAAAGCTAATAACGAAGTACAATCGCAGGGAACTGACGGACAAGCTGCTAATCTTTCTCGCCCTTGCCTTATTCCTGGCCACGGTGCTCTATATCTTGAAAAAAAGACTCTTTCCATTTTTGTAAAATTCCAAAGCTAAACTGAACTATTACAAAAGATCAGAAAGAGATGGCATCATAACAGTAGGGCTTTTAAACAAAATACTAAAGGGATATTGCAATAGCTGAAAGAATATGGGCGCCGGCATGACTTTATGCTGTCCCCATAGAGCATGTGACCTGCCAAAGAAGAGCTTAAATGAGCACGAGTCGGAAGATTTTCGTAGATTGAGGTGTGGAAAGAAGAAACACCCATTTGCCTGTAGGTTTGGGGAACCAGACAAACACTTGAGGAACCAGGCACTCAGAGGTGCCAGTCTTAACTTTCAACCTCTCTTCGTTTTGCCTTGACATTAACTTTTGGCATTGGCTTGGACTGGAAGCTGCTTTGACATCTGTGTGAGAGGTGCTGAGAGTAAGAGGAAGGATGGAAGACAGAAACTCAAATACATTCCGTTAATAAACTATTTATTGTATCCATGTAAACTGAGTTTTGTTTAAAAACAAAGTCTAATGGATTGAAAGAGCCTGAATAACATCCAGTGTAAAAATTCTGCTTAATACTTAACAGCAGTGGTTGCTTATGCATTTTTTTCTGGGAGCATAGCACTCAACGCAGTCTGGCTCTGTTCCTCTGGCCGTGGGAGGGCTCTGACCAAAGCAAAAATGGGAGCCCCATTTGTTACTATGAATTTGCACGATATATTTGAGAATTATGTTGCCAATCTGTTGAAATCAAAAGCCTTTTTGCTCCTTTTCTTTATAAAATTCCACTTAATACTTTATATTTGCAAAATATTGTCAAGTTGTACGTTCAAAAGTTTTTCTTGCTCATACTGTTAATCTTTGCTCAGTTAGTAAAATCTTTCATAATTATTACCTTCTCTCTCTCTTGTGTTTTAGCAATGGGAGTTTATTTGCTTTAATAACATAAATACCAACCTGCCACGCTCCATGTAGTACCCTGAAGTAACAAAAACAGCAAAGCGATATTCTTAAAACGGATGTTCCCTTCCCCTTTGGAAATTGCTTCATTGCTTCTTCAGAGCTGACTGGTAAAGTTGACATTCTGTTTAGGAAATTCTCACAGAATGGCTAAATACTGCCTTAATTTAGTAGCTAGAAGTGAACTTGTTTAAAAGGCAGTGCTATGTATATCCTGCGAAATATGGCATCAAGTAAAGTGCAGTATATAAGTTTATGTGAAATTTGAGGCTAGGTTACCATCGTAGTTAATTCTCAATTGTGCATTTAGAGAGAGGAGGTGAGCAGCGGATTATCTTCTCCTTGTCATAGTCATTTACTAGGTCTCGTCAGTGGGCACAATTTACACTTTTGCCAGCAGCCACTACAAGCTTGGTTAAAGACCTAAGTTGCAGTAGGTTGTAATTATCCAAACCAGTGTACAGGACAGCTGACATGGTAATTGTGTAACTGTGTGCACCAGCAATAAAAATTGGGATTTGTAATCTAGTTCAAAACCAAGGGCTCTGCCTGAAGAGTTGATACATGAGCCTTTCTTCCTGGTGCAGTAAAAAGGGATTCGGAAACTGCACCAGGAGTGGTACATCCCGCAGAGGGCACTACTGCATGGGAGCTGTGTGTGTTCTTGCCCTGGAAGTCCTGTAACGTGCAGATTAGACGGAATGGATGTGGTTTTTTTCTGTATCATCTATTCGTCATAGTTCAGTGCCTTCCTCATGGCCTGTCCTGAGATGCAGAATTGCACAAAGATTGAAATAAGTCGACAATGTGCATGTTCCAGTTTCGAATAAGAGAAATTACTTGGTTTAAAAAAGAAAATACTGCACAAAGTCAATGCATGTGTGCTTTTCAATAATAATAAAAGCCTTGCTTTGGAAGAAGTGTTCTGAGGAGCAGATTGCTAACCAAGGAGAGCATCGGGTAGTCTGCAAGTTGGGGCTACAGCGGAGCAAGTTTCATCCAGCCCAGGGCTACGGCTGCTGCGTTCACACCTCTCGTCTCTAGCATCAGGCTCCTGCCCTCTCGGGAGCCCGCTTGTCCCTGTGCCCCTCCACGCGGATGTGTACAAACATACGTAAAAGTGTGTCCGCCTGTCCCCCAGTCTTGGAAAATATGGCTTTAAATACATTAATATTTAAGACATGAAGATTATTTAGATTATAAATACATTTCAAATTAATTCCTACGCAGCAGTTCCTATTTTCCAAATCAGCAGTGCAGTGCTGTTTTATGCAACTTCAGTCAATAAAATTCTCATTTTATGGACTACTTACTGCTCCTAGGCCAGATGTAGCAGCGCAGCTTTATTTTTTTCAGCCAGCTTGAAAACAGTCTTGCCTTTCTGAAACATGGGACCTGCAGGTGGTCGAACACTAGCGGCCTCAGTATTTCCTCCCTGCTGTGGATGCAATATAAAAATAGGTTGTTGCTAATCTCTGAGATACTGGGACGCTAAACAGAGAAGAGAGCTCTGCTGTAAGCAGTGATGCAGCACAACTGTCTCCAGGAAGTTTCACTGGGTTTATCTTTGTGATGTGCTCCTGTCAGAACGTAGATCAAGCTTAAAAAAAGCACCAGCTTTCTCATAGTGCTGAGAATTTCAGTGAAGTTTGGTTTAAAGGAGTGATCTTTTTTGGATGGGGATTGTAATGTAGCAATTTGGGGGAAAATAAAAGGTTTGTTGCTGAATGTCTTGGGTTTTGCTTTGTTCTCATCTTGTTCCTGAAATTTTAGCTTTCAGACCTTGACCTGCTGGAACACTCAGAGCAACAAATAACTTTTAAGGATGTTCCTTATGACATTTTCTTTCTGTTGCATCTGGATTTCATTTAAAAAAAAAAAAAAACCAACAAAAATCTAGTCCTTTTGTAAACATACCTACCTGCTCTGTATAAACTGCCTGTCAATTTACAGACCTTAGAGACAAGGGAAATAAGTGAAAAAAGATCAAGGACAACTGGACCTTTTGGGAGAGGGGAAGATTAGAAATCCTCCCTGGGATGCAATGGGTCGATCTGCAGCACTTGGTACTTGAACTGTTTCCTTCCGTAGGCAGCCAGGGAGCATCCAGGCTCCTGATGGGCCACAGACCTGAAAAGAATCAGTGCAGACAGCGAGATAAATGTTATTTCCTCTTTGGGCTAAGAAGGGTGATTTGGTGAAGCACCATCTCTAACGTGCGGGACCAGCCGCCCCAAGCGGTGCCTCAGTAGACACCCTGGCTTGGTGGTTGGGTGCTGGAGCAGATCCAGAGCTGGTGGTAGGTGCCTTGGAGCTCTCCTGGGCAGGGGGTGTTCAATCAGCCCATATAGTCTGCAGCTGGGGACAGCTGAGCGGCTCTGCTCAGACATCCTCCCTCCAGGCTGCAGCATGTGCTCTGGCTTGCTCCTCACCTACAGACCTCGTTCCTGGCTTGAAGGTAGGTCTCTATATCTGATCTTTTGAGAAACTGAGCAGGAACATTGCCGTGGGAAGAGGAGGTGGTTGTGCTTGGCTTTTGTTGTCCAAACCTGCAATGTTTGTCCAGGGAGTGTGGAAAGTTGGGCCTGTGCAGTTCTGTGTCTACAGGGGGATTTATACTTGCATCTTCTGCCTTCTGGGCAGCCGGGTAGTCTCTGTGGGCACCTCTGAATGTGAAGGTGGGGTCTGAATCGTGCAGGGTGGTGTGTCTCAGGGTCTTGCTTCTGCTGCATGCCCAAGGTGCTGTTGTGAAGGGTAAAAACTGGCATCACACCAATTTATTTGAAAAGGAGTAGTGTTTTCTTAGGTGCTTCACCCTCTGAGTTTGCCCTGATAAGTGCAGCAGACCCATCAGGGATGGTGAGAAGAGGATGGAGTCTGCTTCTTCTCCTCTTCTGGGTTCGGGCGTGACTTGGGGGGCAAGGGTTGGAGCTCCAGAACTGCAGAAGGTATTTGGGGAGCTTTAGAGTAAGAAAGAAAGAGCTCCGCAGGCACATTCGGGGCTGCACTGTACACAAGTGAAAGCCAACAGGAATGCTCCTGTTGCTGCTTGGACCGCTCCTCTCCTTGAGGCAGTGGGTATCAGACATGGTCACTGCAACCTGATAGCGGGGTTCATTGTCACAAAACAGTTGTAGTGAAAATCTTTTTCCTTCAAAGAATAATGCTTCTTTAGAACAAGGAACTACTGCAAACTTAAAAAGGGACTGAAATTTCCCTGTCCTGGAGTTCAGGGGCTGAGACAGGCAGCTGGCAGCAATCAAACAGCTGTGGGTTAATGAACTCCTCATCAGCTGAGCGGTGGTTAACTGCCTGGGTCCTCCCACAAAGGGGGCTCAAGCCATTTAGAGGACCGTTGGTGTTTTGCTGTGCAGCTGGAGCTGTTTAGGGATGAGGATGGGGCAGTTCTGATGCCTCAGCAGATTTAGATGTTAGTTATTAAAGAGCTTTCTGGTTTGTGGGGGTCTGTGTTGAGTCCTGGCTGTGGAGTCCAGCCCACTGAGATCGGTTTGCTTTTTCTGAACACCTGTGGAGAAGGGGAAAACGACTGGAAGGTGGTCCTGGCCGTGTCAGGAGCCAGGCAGTGCTGTTGGACGTTTAGCCGTGTTGCCAGCACATGGTTAGTGGGCTGTGGATGCAGATGTGATCCTGGTCTCCATTCCTACGTGGCCGTGGCGGAAAGCCCGTGGGCAGGAGCAGCTGCCTGCTGGGTACCTGTGTTGCCGTAGCTGGGATTGTGGGCATCTCCCCGGTACGTCCCTGAGGTGTGCAGCCTGAAGGTCGCTTCCTGAGCGTTTTCTTAGGTGTATGTTTTCAAGTAAAGTCACCTTTTAGTGATTGCAATAAAACACGGGTCTGAGGGAAAGAATTGGAAACAGTTTTAACATGTGTCATAACTGTGCTGAAAAAACTTATTTGATTTGACTTGTAATTATTTGGTTATTGGTGATAGCCTCGGCAAATACAGAAACATTACAGGATACCTTGCTGTGGGAAAATAAGCGTACATTCCCCCCCTTAATTAAGGGGAAATACAGTGTGTATTTGAAGTTCTGCTTTTGAAATGCTTTCCACATAACTGGCTTTACCAAAACAGAAGGGTGAATTCATAGCTTGGAAGTTTCTAAAAATGTCTCTGCCAAATGTGTGCGGCTGCTATCACACGCCAAGTGGTCCAGAGCAAGTCAGGCTGGAATCTTTGGGGGCTGAGAATATCCAGGGGGCATGTGCATACTTGTCTGCAAATATATGGGGCTCTTCTTTGGAAGGGG
>VXBL01005990.1:36002-166025 GCA_013400195.1 Aramus guarauna | reverse complement strand
TGTCCTTCCTAAAGAGCTTGTACGCTTTCATGCCAATACTCCAGTCATAGGAGCTATCCCACCATGTCTCTGTAATGCCAATAAGGTCATAACCTTGCAGGTGCATACGCGTCTCCAACTCCTCTTGTTTATTCCCCATGCTACATGCATTGGTGTAGATGCACTTGAGCTGGGCAATAGATTTCACCCCCAACATTGGCTTGTTACGCTTAGGCTCCTCTCCAGCTAGCATGGTTATATCCCTTTCCCCCTTCGAACCTAGTTTAAAGCCCTCTCGACAAGCCCTGCCAACTCGTGAGCAAGAATCATTCTCCTCCTTTGAGACAGTTGAACCCCATCTGCTGCCAGTTGGCCCGGTGCTGTGTAAACGTCCCCGTGATCAAAGCACCCAAAATGGCTCAGGAGAATAAGCTTGTCTTTGTGATGACTACCTTAGCAAGAAAAATAACATTTAAGTCATTAGCATTGTCTCTGGCCCAGATTCAGGAAGCCTGTATTCCACCTAGCTCTCTCTGCTTGTGTTCCCTGCTGGTGGCCCTGGGGCCTTCAAAAACGCCAAGCCAATAGCAAAGACAAGTCAGAGGCTCCCAATAGTAGTTCAAGGCATTCTGGTCTAGCCACAGCTTTGGGTCACTAACAGAAAGTACAGCCCACTGTCAGGGAATGGAAATGGGGCAGAGAGAGGAGCCTGAGTGCTCAGGCCTTGCCTAGCCCCAGAGGTACCACGTCTATGACTCCCTTGGAACAGAAGAAAGGCACTTGTTAGGATCGCAGTATGTAGATAATTTTCCTGGTTCATCCCTCCACTCTATTGCAATTTATAACCTGTTCATCCAAACTCCTCTTTGCTAAGGAGTTAGCAAACCCAGCAGACCAATGGAGGTGAGGCTACCGCACCTCCTTGTCCCCAGGTCCAATCTGTAGCTGAACATACTTTGTCAGTAAGTGCACACACAAAGGCACATATAGACTACGTGTACATGGGACAGCACACGCACACAAAGCTAGCAATCACACCCTGACATAAACACGCACCCTCGCTCCAGTTGCTGGCACCACAGACATGAGGGCCAGCCCAGCTGCTGGCATCCAGACCCACCACACACACACCACACATCCCCCCCACACACACACCCCTTCCACTTCCCCCCACCCTCCAAAAGCCTCTTACCCAAGAGTTAAAAAGGAGTTTAATAAGGAGACAGGACAGACTCTGTTGATCAGGCTCAGGGCAAGGACAGACATACTGACCAGCCACTCTTCACACACAACTGACCCTTTTTGTCCCCTTAACACTCTATTCTCCCACACCTGTTCCTCCCTAAACCACCTTGATCCCTCCCTTTCCCCACATTTGGTTCCTCCCCAAACAACTCACACGGTCTTATGCAATCCCAAGAAGTTCTTCCTTTGCATCCCATGATGTGTTCCATACCCAGGCAGGCAGCAATCACTTCAGTCTGCAAGGCATTCCATTGACACAATGAGTGGATGTCCCCAAGCCCATGAGGCTGAGACTCTTCTGACACAGCTGGGCTGAGGTAATGGTGATGGTAGGAGCTCCCTTCCTCCGGAACACTGAGGTTCCTCGGCCCACCACTGCCTCTCCGTGATCCTTCCTCCACGTGCACAAGTGTGTGTATTGAGGTGAGTTTTTTATGTCCATATACAAAACAAGTGATGGCTGTCCTGTGATGGGCATGGGACACTGGGCTCAGGGTGTAATTCAGGTTCCTCTGCCTGCCATTATTATTCTGTGCTCTTTTGTGTGTGCAGACATGAGCTTTTTTATCACATAACTTGACAACGTCCTGCATATATACATTCTTATGTTACTGTTCCTGATAGCATCGTCCTTTGTTGTGCATCTTCTCCTTTAATCCAGTGACACTCCTGAGAGCAAACACCAACAAAAGAGAAAGCACATTCTCTTGGCTGCCAGACTAAGAAAAGGGTAGCAGAATTATTTCTTAGTAATGAAGACCTGATTCTCCACTCTTTGCTTAGGCCATTTGCATTTTGAAACAAAAACAAAGTTCACAGCATTTAGGTATATCCTATTACACAGTTGTGCTAACGGGTCAGCCATAGAAATGGAATAGCTTGACATCTCCTTTGGTGTCCTTGGGTATCTCTGATACACAGGCTAAATGTGTATCAGTGCCAGGCTGCTCTTCTTCCACCGCTCTCAGCCAATGTAAGTGGCTGACATAGGTGCACTACCCAGGAGGTGCTTTTGCTTATGTTGGGATCCAGCCTTTGGGAACTTGGAGAATAAGAAGGTAGAAAGTAAAGTAGCCCTTTCCCCACCCCCTGGGCTCTGCGGCAGAGCTTGGTCTCACCCATGGTGTGGGACCCCTGGTTCTCCCCTACTTCTTGCATTTGCTATGAGGAAAATGAAACAGGTAAATCACTGTGCATCATTGTGCACCACAACCGCCATGTTTATATTCCTCTACGGACACCAGGAAATAACCACGGGAAGAACGAATGTGTCCATGAACACTATGTACTTCTGGTGCAGAGTATAAAATAAGTAAATGGTCAGGCTGAAAAAGACAAGATGAACCAAAACAGAATTCCCAGAGCTGATTTCCTCACAGCACAAAGGTAATGGAAAGAGATGAAGAATATTGTTAGATCTGCACAATAGCTTGGTTATTTCTAACATTACATTGATTTCTATGACTATTTGTTTTATTGACATGGACAAGTTTTTCCTGGTCAGCTTGAACTGAATTTCAGCTTCACTCACAGAACTAGCAGCAACCACTTTACATCACAGGCCAGGTTCTGAGATGGTGTAAATCAGGGTAGATCCACTGACTAGTCTCAGGCCTGAGAAAGTTTATAAACGCTGTTCACCTCTTTCTGTGCTAACCATGCCTTCTTTCCTTGTGATCACAGTGGTAGCAACACATACTTTCCTGCCCACATTCAATTTTGTGGAATCACTGGTCTACTGAGTTTTGTTTGCCTTTTTTTTTTTTTTTTAGACAATCAGCTAAATTATATTCTGCTACTTACTAAGCAGCAATTGTCTTCTGACTCCTGTTGTTAGCTAAAAAATGAGCTACTATCTTGGAAACTGTCTCCATGAAAACATGCCTGTGAAAGAGCAGTTACGCTGCATATCCTGGAAATGGCATAACCACCTACAGAACATGCACAGGACTATCCTGCTGGCTGTCATGGTGTAACCCAGCAGGCAGCTAAAACAACCACACAGCTGATAGCTCACTCCCCACCCCTTGGTGGGATAGAGGAGAGAATTGGGGACAAAAGTAAAACTCATGGGTTGAGATAAAGACAGTTTAATAGGACAGAAAAAAAAAATAAAAACAAACAAAACAAGTGATGCACTGCATAATTGCTCACCACCTGCAGACCACTGATGCTGGGCTAGTTCCAAGCCACAGTCTAAACCCCCAGCCAGCTTCCTCCAAGTCATATATAGAGCACAACATCATATGGTATGGAATATTCCTTTGGCCAGTTTGGGTCAGCAGTGCTGGCCGTGGTCCCTCCCAGCTTCTTGTGCACCTCCAGCCTCCTCACTGGTGGGGCAGTATGAGAAGCTGAAAAGTCCTTGGCTTGGTGCAAATGTTGCCTAGCAACAACAAAAATACCAGTGTGTTATCAACATTATTTTCGTCCTAAATCCAAAACACAGTACTATACCTGCTACTAGGGAGAAAATTAACTTATCCCAGATGAAACCAAGGCACTGGCACAGCCATGCCATCAACCGAGGCCCTGAAGAGCATGGAAGTTCCTTGCTGACACTGCAATGTTATAACCCCTGATTATCTTCTTACCAGAAGGACCGAAGGCTTCCTTTTATTCTCACTTGTGAATGTTTTGCACCAACAGCAGATGATTAATCCTTAAATATGGATATTAAGAGCCACCTTCTGTTTCTTAAATAGCTCTAAGGACTCACACAGCTCTCCAACTTTTCTGTTTCAGAGCTTAGTTTTGTACCAGCGTTATTGGAGTCTCCATCCTCACACCTGTAATTAGTTCCTGATAAACTTCATATTTCAAGTAAAGATGTCTGATATGGCCCTTAAAATTTCCAGGCCAGCTTCTGATCTGTTTGTGGAGGTTTATTGTATCTTTTGGTCCTAATCTCTGTCCCACCAAAGTTTGCTTTTCTGTGACAGCCTGAAAATTACCATCTCTCTGCTGCAAACTCAAATCTCAGTATCCCAGAGGACCACGGGAACCTTCTTTAAGAAGTTAACGGGTGCAAAATAAAACCCTTTAAAGTGGGAAGACAGCACTTAATCTACACATAGTAGGAAGAGTTGAATTGACTTTATCAAGTCTTATTTGCTGAGAGCCTTGTCTTTTAGTCAATATTTGTAATGAGTAAGCTTGTGTTTTTCTCAAACTTTATCTAAAGGTTTTCCAAACCATTTAAGGTTCATGAGTCTTAAACCTATAATACATTTTCTTCACAGGTTTTCTAGAATTTTCTGGAATGTGCTATAGCACACATTGACATCAGGCAAGGCAAAATATTCCCCTGCTAGGACCAAGTGGGAAGGCTCTGAAACTAAAGGTGCTAATAGATACATAAGCCATTTAGCCATGGATAAAGTACATACCACACAGGATCCAGTATCTTGAAAAAGGTCATCTTTCATGATAAAGACTTCTTCATGGCTTTCCAGTATCTCAACTTCAAAAATGCAAGCATGAAAAAGGAAAAACTAAGTTGAAGGTATGGTTTTCATATAGTTCATTGAAGCTACTTTTCTGGATTTCTTAGATAGAAAGTCCTGTACACTGCACAGAATACAGCCAACTGCATAGGGTATATACTATGTATTATTGTGTACACTAACATTGTATAGTATGCAATAATGGCTATACGCTGTATAAGTAATTCTAGTTTATATATGTCACTTTAATATGTATTTATTGTACACTTAGAATAATATTAGTTATTTGTGTTTTATATGCATCTTAAAGTACCGTAAGATGATAAATTGCTGATAATGAATGCCATAGAGGTAAACAGCTAGAGATCTCCTTAAAACAATATTCAAATCATTTAAGTATCTTAAGGGAGGAGGGGAACATACACCAAAAACAATGATAGATTTGAGGCAGTGGAGAATAAATCATTTCTCATGTAAGGGTGAGAAACCTGAAGAAGCTCTAGAAAACATACTAGCAATATCACTGGGAGAAAATATTAAGAACAAGAAACAAATTTTCCAGGAGATGTGTAATAACATGTTTTATTCAAACAACAGCTACTGTTGGAAAAAATGGTCAAGCTTTTGTGCACACAAACCATAGTTCAAGAGCAGCCTAATGACTAGTATTACAGGCAGCATTACAAGTTCTTGAAGAAATACTTACTGTGAAGGAAGAAAGGAATATCACAAGTTCAGCCATTCATGCAGTGTAGATGAAGTTGGACATCTGAAGTGTGTAAACAAGCCCCTTACATTTTTTCACTGATTGCAGGAATTTCACATCATGCAGCTGTGACTCCCATCCAGAAAATCTCTCTCCTAATTAGCTTGTGTATATCTTTAAACTACACATTATATGGGCTATTAGACAGAGGAAAGGCAAATTAAGAATGAATCAATATCTTTCACAGTCACTTGCCGTGGCCAATGAGTTACAGTGCCTATCTGTGAGCACAAGTGTACCTGGTGGGGTCCATGATGGAGATGGTGCTCCTGGTCAGTCCTGCTTCACGTTCCAGCAATCCCACCCACCCGCAACCCCGCACAAGCTGTGCAAACTCTCCACCCCCGTGCCTGAGTTCTTGCTCAGTAAAGTCAATTATCTGAATTGTGCTGTTTCCTTACCTCCTGCTTATGCATCCTGAAAGCAGTCACAGAGGAGGCACATAATAGTTCTCTACAATTTTTGAGCAGAAATAGATGGGATTAGAAGAGGAATATATTCTTTCTCACACAGACACACATACTCCTCTCTCTTACTCACGTGGCTCTCCTGAGGAAGAAAATAAGACACCACCACCCCCCCTTCATAACTGTCCCTAATTTTGATTGTTCATAATAAAAATTTACTCAAATACACAAAATCCATGCACATCTCAAAAGTGAAGCTAGCTGCCTCAACTGAGTCCCAGCTGCCTCTGTGTTGCGATTGAATTCCCAGCAGGCTACCCAGAAATCCCAGGGAAGAGAGGACAGTGTCTGAAGCACCATGTGATGTACCAGGAGCATCCCCTATTAAAAAAAATATATATATATATTGCTGCTTAGAAGTCAAAGAACTTGCAGAAGCAGGGCTTCTTAAGCTGATGTAGATCCATGATGTTTCCATGGCAAGAAAGTTATTTCCCTATAGTTACTGTTTTTCAGAAACAGCTGCTTACTGATACTAGAAAACAGCAAAACTAATCAAGAGTTTCCTCATTCTAGCACTTTGACCAAAATAATAATAAAAAAAAGAATAAATAAATAAGCACCCAGCTCAAGTATCTCCTCTGGTCTTTCAAGGACATTCATTCACATATGATTCCCCATCTTGAGGTCCTCTTTGCAGCTCCTTTTCCCTTCCTCTCTCCTCACCTTTGGAACAGGAGGAAACTTTCTCATTCAGAAAAGCCTAGCCCCACAGCAATTTTAAACCAGCAGATGTAGGCACCAGCTCCTGGTCTAGGAGAGCAGACAGCCTCACTCTCCAGTGCCCTACATTACCCTGAACACTTCTCACAGGGAGGAGAAGCACTCTTTCCTTTGAACAGGATATTCAGGAAGTTTGGGAGGGGTTTGGTTTTGGTTTTGTTGTTTTTTTTTTCCATCTGGGAACTTAAGAGTGTCTGTACAAATCTGCTTGGAGGCTGAAGCCCAACTGTTTATGCTGAAGTCCAGCCTTCCCTTGTAGGGGTTCTTTCATCAGAGTTTTAATCCATCTGGGAGGGCAGGAAGAGGCATTTTCTCTGCAGCTGCTCCCCATGAATCAGCTGGCAGCCGCATTGCCCATATTTTTTCTCCAGGACTTTTAGGACGTGGCATTCACAACACTGTGAGTTTCTAATCACTCAGATAAACCTGAAGCTTCTTTCCCAGTCAGCAGTCTGTGCCCTGGCAGAAAGAAGCTGGGTTTCTGCACTTTTGTTACGTATTTAGTCTAGGTCACTGCTTGTAATTTCTTAGTCCTAGTGCTTAGGCTTTGGTCCTCCACAATGTCTCGCTTTTCTTACACTTCGTTGGCCTTCTGTGTTTCACATTAGGCAATCAGCAGGATGACAAATACAACAGCAGTCTCCAGTTCAGCCTCCTGAGTGTTCTCAGCCAATATGCCCAAAATGTAATGGCTTTTATTTTTTTGTTTTTAATAATGTTATCTGGATGTATAGGCATCTGGTGAGTTTGCCATATGCTCCACATTTTCATATAGAATGACGATGATGCTAATAAAGTAGTTATTTGAATAGCACTTTATTGTTTAAAAGGAGTGATTTGATTCGCACATATGTAAGTCCCAACCTGGAGCTATTATATCCAATTAAAGCATCCGCCACTTGGGCATGCATTACAGTTAGCACACAGGAGCAGTAGATTTATTTGTATTTTCAGTTTGGTGATAAAATTGAATCACTGTTTGTCTCCAGCTTAACCCCCTTACAGCTGAGGGGCTGCAGCAAAACTACAGATGAATCTAATAGATTAAATCTCTTCTTTGAAGAGACTGTACATGTCCCAGCTAAATTACATAGGGAAATTTTCTGTCTCTTGCATTTTTCTGCTTTGTAGTATCGTGCACTGCTGAGTGTCTCAGGGAAATCAGAGCACTGGTACCCTTGTGCCTGCCCAGTAAGACTACAGATATAAACACTAGTCCCTACCTGAGGTCTCTGGGACAAGGACCATCTCTTTGTCCCATGCTGTGATTGTGACTAGCACAGCAACAGCTTGACCTAGGACTCTCAAGCAATGTCACACTATAAGCTGGGTACACCAATGCAGAAATACAACATGAACTTCTCAAACAGTACTGGCTATTTGTTTCTACGATTTTAGAATCTACAATTCATAAAACCTCTAATATGTAGCCACAACCATGTCTCCACCTGGCAGGCCCTGCCCAAAGGACTGACTTTCTAGGCTGATCTCAGACCTCCCTTGCCTTTGTGGACCTGCCTGGCATTCACTTCACTTCCTGGCTTGACCTTAGACCTGCACCATCACCAGGAGCTTGCATAGTGATCTAGACACTTGACTGAGCCTGTCTGTAATCTCGTGGCTTATCCTGTTCCCTTGCTGAGGGTGATGGGGTGGGCCCTGGCTGGTGAGACCCTGCTGGCCCCTATAGAGACCTCTGTGGCTCTCTGCTCCCAGGGAGCTGCTGGCCCTTGCTGCGCAATATCATCACTTTCTGAAGCAGAGCTCCAATATTCCTTAGCAAATAAAAAAAGCAGAATTGCTTTTGGGGTTGAATGAAGTCAAGCAGAAGCTTTAACTAAGAAGAGTGAAAAAATCCACAAACTGGAACTAAAAAGGCAACACTGCCAAGCATGGAGGTCACCTACTTCCATAGTAGATGACTTCATCCTCTTAACAAGTGACCAAGTCAGACTTATTCAGAGTTGTTCATCAAAAGTGGAATGTATTTGTCACTAGGTACTTTCATCCTTTCAGGGATCTCCCTGGCTCTGAAACTGGCCAGCACTTAAATGAATAAAGAAGTGATACTAGAGAATGGGAGCCCCTTGGTGCGTGTCTTAATCCCATTAGTCAGAATGATGAAATCTGTAGCTGAACTGCAGCAGGATTTTAGCTGGATAAAGATTTGGGTTTTTTAGTTTTCCCATGCTACCACTGTGTAATCCTCTGTACTCTCTACAGAATGATTTGAGGTCTGTTGTTTCCTCTCCAGCATTTGGGGCCAGGGCCAGGAGTTGCATTAATGAAAAATGTAGTTCAGGTGATCAGTCATGAGAAGTCATTGCTACCTGATGCTTCCTGTTATCTCTTTGAAATAAAATGGTTAGGGCTGCATTTCAGCCACCCCTAGTGTCCATAGCAAGGGAAAAGTTAAATTTTAAGAGAAAAATCAGTTTTTGCATCTTAAAAAGGTAATTCCGGGAACCAGTAACAGGTTCCCTTTCCTTCAATGCACGGAGTCAGGAGGTTAAGCTTTCAGATCCTTTCCTTCCAATGTCCTACATAAAGTGGGTCATGCTAGGGTTGTGTCCAGATGACATTGACCTTTCTGACCCAGCCCTGCGGTGGGGCCCATGCTGCGCAGAACAACAGCGGTGGCTTGGAACGGTTCCTGCAGAAGGGGAAGGAAAAACAAAGCATCCATTTCACTGCTACTTGTGTCAACTCAATTCGCTCTGGAAATGTGCCCATCCTGTAGCAAAAATCACTGTCAGACTGACACATTCAATAGCAATTGCGGAAGAAGTGGATGCACAAACATACAGTTACTTCATGTGATGGTTTACCATTTAGCCATTTGGCTGACCAATGGTACAGTTCGGAGGACTACCTTCTTGGTGTATCTTTGCTGCTTTCCCGAAAGAAAAAGGATAGGGTGTATTGTCTTTGTTTATTAAAGTCAATGGCAGAGCTCCTGGCTCCTGTTCACTGGGTCTCTGAAGAAGGAAGAAATGCCTTTGTGGAGCACCAGGGACATAATGTAGGGGTAAAACAGGTATGTTCTGGCCACACAGAAAATGAAAATAGGACTTGCCAGTAATGCATGGGAAGTGAATGACAGGTGTGTCCCACATGCAGGTATCCTTGGGGCCCTCTGAACACCCATCCAGCAAACAAACAGCACGCTACCTGCCTGCTTGTGCCTCTGCTTTCCCAGCTGTGGAGAGGGAAGCACCTCCAAGGAGAAGGACCCATGTTCATTTCGGGAACTTGGTGTGCTATGATGATGGGTTGAAGGCAGTGGAGCCACCAGAACAGTGCATGGGGGTGCTCCCAGCACCCCAGTTTAAAGGATACAGAGCTACAGACGGCATGCAGGCACTGGGAAAAGCTGACATTAAACGGAGAAGGATTTGGTCAAGTATTGCCCTTTTAAACTGAGAAAGCTTTGTAGGACTATCAATCAGATATATTGTAACAGAGCATGGTCAGACCTATAGGGATATTTAGCTATTGACTGGTTGGTTGTCGCATTCACATGAGTAACTAGGACTCTGTTTGCTCCTAATAATATGAAAGGTTACATGGAGAAATACACTAAATTTGAGTTGTTGAGTAATTTGGAGATTCACTGTCTAGTCAATGTATTGATTTGGATGTAAATTGCTCATAGTTTTGTGTCCTTATTAGAGGTGCAGTGTTTAGGACAGAAATATCAATATTTTCACTAAATATTGTAACTTAAGTTATTGTGCCCTGCGTTCATTTTAATCTTTTCTTAGTATGTTGCATTTAAAATTGCTCAGTACTTGAGGTTATTAGATGGGCATTTTTACATATTTTTGGACCTGTATTAAAGCATGGCTCAGTTTTATAATGCTTAACTTCCAAAGGTAACGTAGTCTCACAAATCTCATTGGCTTCAAAGGCTTTTATGGGTTCTCAACACCTCTGAAAATCTGGTCATCCTGCATGTCCATAACCACATTTTAAGCAGCCATTTAGGCCTTTATGGGCAGTGCACACACCACCTTATCCAGCTCCCAGAGGAACCACCTATGGATGTCTCCTGACTCCCTATTTCTGAGGCAAGGAGGGATTATGAGATTGCCTGCCCTCCCTCTTTCCTCCGAATACTTCAATGTTTTGCAGAAAAAGGCAAAGATCTTCAATTCCAAGTTTTCCTGAAGGCCCTGCTGCCAGAGAAGATGCATATTTTTCTCTGGTATAGGATAAGCTTGCCTCTCCGTTTCTTCACTTGTGCTTCCAGGCACGCAGCAACCATCTGCCTGAATGCAGCCCTACAGCAGTGAAAACTGTAGAATGCAAATAGCAAATGCAGCAAAGCCTCTCAGAGAAGGGATGTTGTGGGATGTGTGGTAATGTCAAAGCTTCTTGCACAGGGGATGCAGTTTGCAAGTTCCCTGACATGGCCTTGTGGGACCTGCTCTGTCCAGACCTCATTTCAAGCCAAGGCATGGAACCCAGCTGTGAGTACCTCTTACATGGTCTCCTCTGTCCTGTTACGCAAACTGGATGAGTGTCTCCCAGAGGAGCACTGACTTAATTTCTCACACACCTCTCAGCTCCCAAGAGCCATGGTTCAAACTCTAGCATGGTCAAGAAGCCAGCACCTGGAGAACTTGATGCTCCACAAGTATGCAGTGGTAGGAAACACAGTAAAAGGCCATCTGCCTTGGGACAGTCTGTCACAGTAGCCAATGCAATTTATTCCCACTTTATTATCATGGGTATAAAATCCCAGTCTCAAGCTATCATTTATAAACATGGGTTCAGATTTCCACAGACTAGTTCATTCTTTGCTTCTCCAGGCAGGGTGCATTTCCTAGCTGTCAATACTGAGTGTAAAGGTATTCCTCAAGAGTTGAAAATAATTTATGAAAATATCTTTACCAACCCCTTTTAGTAGACATTGATATGGATCTATGCTCTACATATTTCAACCATGTTTTATCAGAGGATGATGTACTGTATTTATAAAATGCCCATAACATACTAGATGATGAAACAGCAAGCTAGGGGAGGAAAAATAGAGAGATCTTATAGCTGACATCCAGGTAATTCTGTGCATTAGGCACAGTTTTGGTTAGATATGGTGAAAGCTGTTCTACAAGATGACCAGACACTCCTCTGGGGAGGAGTGAGACTGGGTTTTTTAATGTTTTTGCTAATACATCAGTTCAACAATAAAATGGAAATGTTTAGAGAATAGAAGTTAAGCCACAGCTGGTTTATAAAGTGGTTTGGTGCATGTCTGCATTAGGATCAACTTTTTGAAAAGAACTCCAGCTGCAGCTCTGGACTGTAGTCCCTCACCTGGCTGGGAAGGGCACTTTCCCTCAAAAGTAGCATGCTGTTTGTGCTGCAGGCAGACAGCACACCCGGGAGCCTCCTGGGCACACAACTATGAAGCTGCTAGAGAAGATTGGTTTGAAAGACTTGCTTCATCCAGATTGACCTGGAAAATTAGGTAAATCATGTAAAGCAGTTTTTTGCCCAGCTAAGCATCCTTTTGACTTCCCTGTTATCAGTTAGCTCTGTGCAAGGCATGTCTGCACTTGCTTTCACTCAAGAAGGAAGAAAGTAGACATTCATTAAAAAATAACTTACACTCACTTTAAATTCAACTCGTACTTCCAGAGTGAAGTCCTGAGTTGGAAATACAGAACCAGCATTTGTGACACAAAATCAAGGAGATTTATTTACCACGAGGAGCAGAGATGATGCTATTCTCTTGCTTCTTTGCTATGTCTATCAATCTTGAATTATCTGAGACTCCCCAGTCCAGTAACTGATCAAGCTCAGAAGTGGCTCATTTTTCTGTAGGCCTACAGCTATATATATAGTAGCATTCTCAGTATCACATGAGTGTTTTTTTAAGCAGCATTTGAAGAAATTCATGAGTCACCAGATGACTCCCTTTGAACAATGAGAGCTTTATTCACCAGTAATGTAAAAATGTGACCAAAGCTCATAAAATACACTCCACAGAAATTATATGAAAAGGCAATAAAACAGCTCTGCAATACATTTCCTTTACTATCTTTGTCTTTACATGCATCATAGCAAAGGAGTCCTTTTTCATGCAGGATACATTATTTTGGTCTCCATTTCTGCTGGGCCTCTTAACTGACAGACCTTGAGTTTGGTTCAACTTTTACAGAGAGAAAGGTTGACATGATGGCTGATATGGGCTTGGACTCCCAACTCCCACCATACTCCATGGTGTGGTGGAGTCAAAGTTTTGATTCAAGTCCGCCTCTAGTAAGCACTTATTAATGTTTGCTAGCACGCTGCATTTTTTAGCTGTTAGTAATGTTTGTTTTCATACTATGCTCCCCTCCCCCCAAATTCCTGAACTTGGTCTGCTATTATATCTGCTAAAGTATTCAGCCAGTGCATATAATTCTGTCCCAAGTCATGGAGACACAAACAGGAGTTGTGCTGCACCCATTAAAAGGGTAATGGGGCACTGTTATCATTTATGTTTTTATTGTGGCAGTAAGGACAAGCCGTGGTTTAGAGATTTCACAATCTTGCAATGATCACTATGTAAAATATTCCACAAAGTCCTGAAAGGAACTTGAAGTCAGACTTGGTTCAAATTTCAGCTACATGAGCCAGCTGGAAAAATCAAAGAAGATAAAAAAGGGAAGAAGGGGGAAAAAAAACAAACCAGCACATTTCCTCCTAAATTGTGTCAGTTTGATTTCTGGCAGACACAAGTTGAGTTTATTATTGCATTTGCTAATACCCCCAAACTTTGGGACATTTCTCTTTGCTATATCTCTGTATTTATCATCATACTATTAGCTGAGCCTCCTCAATAGCCTGTGTCTGGAAGCCACCTGGCTCTACTCCTGAGAAAAGCCCCCATCCCTCACGTCTCCAAGCACTCCCAAGCCACGGCAATCTTTCTTAACATTGGTGGGTTTTTTTTCCTATTAGGATCATACATATACCATATTTGTTGGTTTGAGCAAACAGCCTCTCCAGGAAGAAGAGGCTGGGAACAGAAGGATAAAGGACAAGACTCTGGCCCCTTTGAAGTCCATGGGAATGCTGCCATTGACTTCAGTGGGGTCAGGATTTCAGCTAGAGCTTCCCTCCAAAACCAGCATTTGTGTCACATCTTTAACATGAACGTCACAGAGAAGGATCAAAAGGAGGGAGATGCTGTTCCCTCAGTAGTGATCCCTTCTCAAGCAAACAATTGCAATGCCGAGACATAGCTTTGACAGGAAACAAATTCCTATTTATCCAAGGTTGTTATCAAGGGAGGCCCCTGACCCCAGAGCTGACTGAAACACAGCTCAGAAAAGCAGAGTTAGCAGTGCTGGTTGGTGGTGAGAACACCAAGAGCTATTTCAGAGACTGGGACAAGCACAGCATTGCAGTCCTCCCCACCTTGGCAGCCTCCAGCCAACGCCACACACCACCCCTGCCCCATCCTCGCAGGGCAACCCTGACCACATGACTGTGGGTCTGAGGAGTCACAGCAAGAGGGAATACCTATAGGTCCCAGGAACCCCTGCAGCTAACTACCATCTTCTTGATGGCCCTTACCATGGAGGCACAGACCTTTGCTGCACAGCAGTGACTGTTGTCTTGGACATAGCCATGGAATGGCACAGACCACTCCAAGGGATTTTAACTACTGGGCACCCACACAGCAAGCCAGAAAGCAGCTCTGGAAAATCAGAGACTTTAACCATCCTCCTACAACTAGGAGATTTTGAGTTAGCTTCAAAACCTCCAGCCCATCTTCAGCTTCACTCTGATGCACTCCTTTCATCAGAGAGCTTTTGAATGTTTCTGCAAAGCAAAGCCACGAACCAGCAAATCAAACCAGTCAAGTGCATTAACTGAGCAGCAGCAACTGCCATTAGAGAAGGTGTAGGTGTTAAACAACAAACACCACTAAATCCACAAATAGCTTTTATCCTATTTGCTGTATCTCATACACACAAAGAAGTGTCTGCTTATTTGTTGCCTGGCTTAGCTTCTGCTTGATTTTGTCTTTGTAAAGGATTAAAAATAAATTCTCAGCTTTAGCTAGCTGAAAAAATAGAGTTGGTATCTTCATTAATCACCATTCACAGCCTGCTCCACCTTTGATCACAGCCACAAGACCCAGAAGATTCACTACAGCACACCTGCTAATGACATTACATTTCAGATTAACAATCTGGTGCAAAGTAAAATGTACCTCAGATTAAATTATGTTCTTAGGTTATGTAACATATTGGATCTAGTATTTTCAGGTTCATGAGATAGTAAAACCAAATACTTTTATTTGTCATGTTTGGTTGTTAAATTACTTTCTAATCATTATTGTTTCAATCTTATTAATGTGGTTATGGAGGCTTTCTCTTCACCTCTCTTCCAAGAACCAGTTGTCCAGCTCCACCTCCTCCAAAGTCCATTGGTCACCATAAAACACAGTCTCTGGCTCTAGCACCTCTCCAGTTCTAGCATTACAAGTGGCCAGATATTTTCTCTAGAACATTTTTCCCATTAATCTCATTATGATGACCTCCTGCAGAGCACTCAATTTTACTTCACTGCTCTTCTGCAAACAATGGGGTTTTTTTGGTGAATAGGCAGGAAGGAGAAAGGGAAAAGAGGATGATTGCCACATTTTCTAATGCCAGAGAGGGCACTAAGTGAAACTTCCAGGTAGCAGGTTCGTACAGAAGGCAAGAGCTGGCACTTCACAGAATTGACCATGGGAGTCCTTTTTTATGGGACATTGAGGGTACTTAAAACTGACATGAGCTTTACAAAAAGGGATTAGATATGTTCATGGGAGGAAAAAAAATCCATGAAGAAATGTTAAACAACCTGTTCTCTTCATCAAGTGCACTCCTACCCTGAGTATGCCCATTTTAAGAAAAAGAACAGAAGCCTGTGCTAATAGTAAGTTATCCTTCCTATGAACCTTAGTAGGTATTAGATAAAAAATACCCAGAATGTATTCCCGATTTACCAGTATTTCATGTAGGTCTGTGCAAAAGGTAAAAAAAGAATGGCACCTGCATGATCAAATGTATTTACTGTAGGAATAGTTTAAGAAGCAATTGCTGGCATTAGTTTCTTGCATTTTTATAACCTCTCACTCTGATAATTTTAATTACACTTTTATTATATTTGTTCAATAAGTTTTACATTCCTCTTTAATTATATCTATTTTATTGCACAAGACTGGGATCAAATTTAAATGAACTGCTTTAAATGGGAAGGATGATAAATTCTGGCATATGGCTGAAACATTAACGTGAACACTGTTCCTTTAATATAGAAAGCTTCTGCCTGGAAAGTCCATAAAACCCTGAGAGAGCCCCTTCTCAAGACAATCAGTCTGTGAGTGCTTGTTGGAATCAGCAGTAAAGGGGAAGAGCAGGAGCTGATGACCAAGAGGCCACATCACCAAGTGTTTCAGCTGCTTCACGTTAACTGCCCAGGCTTTCCACATTTTGCCCTACTCCTCTTAGGGGAAAGAAAAACCCAAGATGAATTCCAGTCTTTTTAACCAGATGGATGGTAAAACTCTTTCAAATATGAGTTTTGCTTTTGTGGTATGCTGATAAAGATGTGCTGCCTGTATCCAGTGAAGTTCCCCTCCAGCCGGTAACCTTCTCCTTCAGAGTGGGATGTCTGGGAGAGGAAAGCCCCACGCCTCGCTACCCATCATGCAGCATCCCTCAGACCCAGGGCAACACTCACATTAAAGTGGGACGCAAACTATCAGCCAAAATTCAGAAGTGTTTCCTAATCGATGTTAGAAGAAGTTGCTCACCTTAGTTTTAACACAAATATTTCTTCATCTCTTTTTTGGGCCAACCCAATTGCTCTGCCTTGCATAAGCAGTCCCCATTGCACATGAGTCTTTCTCCACAAACAAGGTTCATCAGGCTGCAGCCCTTGTCTGCACGCTGTGAAGACTTACCTCCCCAGGAGACAAAAGCCAGCCTCACCCCTCCCTGTGCGGTGGCACGGTAGAGTGTCTTTGCCTGCGTACGGCTGCTAACCCAACATCCCATGCGGCCTGCAGAGCGCTGATGCTTTGTAGCAAACTGGATGTAAACTACAACAATTTCACAGTACTAAGAGCTCTTAAAAGTTTCATGACCAGTTAGGAGTCTTATTAATTAAACATGCCTCATGTTATTACAGCTCTTGTATCAATTAAGCCCTGAATTGGTGCCCTGCTGTACAGAGTGACAATGCTGTTGTCCTTTGGAACTTACATCAGTGTTTTGACTTATTAGTTTGGTAGTTTAATCCAGATTTTCAAACAAGTAATTAATAAAAACTGAAGGCTTCCATTATGTAGCCATAGCACTGGCCGTACTTATTAATTCAATCACTTCTCATGGGCTTGTACTAATTATATCACTTTGGTTTTATTTAAATACCTTTGAAACCTTTTGATTCAGAAGAGAAAAAAAAAAAAAGCCAAACAAAAGAAAAACTTTATATTCAGCTCAGTAATGCACCAAGCTCTCAATCTGACCAGCACCCTCACTGACCACTTTGAAATTAGCAACTTTTCATTTTTAGCTTTACCCTAAATCCATCTGCAAGACATTTGATGTTTCTTTCTCCCCAGGGGAGGTAATGGGTGGACTTAGGATATTTAATCTCATTGATACAACAATAGCATCAGTTTCAGCTGAATACAGAAATGTGAAGTAAAAAGAAAACTACACTTCTTATTCTGTGGGCTCATATGATTAAAATTCCACAACTGGCTCCTGGGGTCTAGGCAGGAGTAGCATCCATAGACCTGATCTGATATTTCCTCCCTGAAGCTATGACACCTTTTCTGTTTAGGAAGAAATAATTTATTTTCCAGTGAATTTCTTCTCTTTATCTTTCATTGCCCCCACAGTCAAGTCACACACTTTTTCTGTGTAAGATATAAGAGGCGTGGTAGGCAGTACTTTAGTGATGATCATGAAAGCCGTAGTGGTTTGAAGGACCCTTGAGAGTCACACATCTACAAACTTTTCTGAGTGACCCTGAGAGCTGGGAAGAATCAGAGCCAAACAATTAAGGTTGGAGCTCTCCCTTGTCTGGCAGGTTGTGTGCTGCTAATGCAGCACAGCACGCTGCACGGTGACAACATGCACCCAGGGACAATAAAGGGACATAAAAAAAAAAGAAAGATGTCCTAAAAGAATTGGTGGGTTGTCTGTTACAGCCACCCATGCTCTAGCTGGTGGTATGTGGAGACAGGTTGCAGGGGCAATCTGTGCTTTCTGTCAGCTAGAAATAGAAGAGGCGGAGGACCGTCCTCCAAAATATGATCCCTTTGCTCAGGGGAGAGAAATGGGCAAAGCGTATCTCCTCAGTGCTGCTCCACCTAGAGGGGGGAGGTCTTCTACTTGGAAAGAGCAATGGGGTGTTCCCTGGCAGGGGACCTTGCTGTGCTACCAGGTGAGGATGGCAGACCGTGTAAGCCCAGAACAGAAGCACTGCTGTTTTCCCCCTCTCCCACTCCAGACTTCCCTGCTCCACCATGGTTTCTCTTCACCAGGCAGAGATAAAGGGAAGCTCTGGGTTGGTTTTGTTCCCGCAGGGGAGACGAAGCAGCAAGAACATTCCTCTGCTTCTGAGAGCAGAAAGCAGCCATGTTCTGCCCGTTTTGCCACTGTTTTCTTCACAGCTGCTGGGATCAAGCTATAATTTCAGCTCCAAAATAATATGAACTTTTGGTTATCAGAGGAAGAATTGAAAGGGTTTTGCAAGGAACAGCTGAAGTGCCTGTTTCCACAATTTCCAAGCAACACCAGGTGCTATCACTTGAAAAGGAGCCACAAAAGGCATCATGACCAATTATTTTTGTTCCAAAGGTACAAACCCAGGATTAAAGACACCTATGCTTGTTTAGACAGGAAACTGGCCATGCAGTCTAAAGAGGTGCCCACTGACATAAAGTTCCCTTTCTTTCCCACTCCCCTGCTCCAATGGGGTGCACAGCTCAGCCGGAGCGTAGAGATGGCTTTTCTTTTTGACTGAGCTGGCAGCCTGCCTCAGGGAAGACACATAAAGACCAAAAAAGCCAGTGCCAACAACTGTGTTGGACTATATTTTACCTGACATATACATATGTCTGCACCTCTTACCAAGTAAAAGGAACCCCTCCCACTGAGTATTCATACCAAACCCACCACAGCTACTGACCTAGGCCTCAGGAAAAATTCCAACTGGGATATCTATTAACCTTTTTATGTGGTGCACAAAATGTTATGCCTTTAGGAGGCACAGCAACTCCCACCTTTGAACTGGCATTTGTAATGGTCGGGATAATCTCCAGCTGTCCACCTGCCTATGCCCATGAGAGGTGACACAACCTAAATATGCACAAGATCCCTTGCTGCAGCAGCAGTGAAGGTCAGGTATTTCCTCAGACTGCAATAAACACCAGGCCGGAACACCAGGCAGGAGTAAAGATTTGCAGAGCCTCAAGAGATGGACTAGTCCGATGCTTCTCCACCACTTCAAATCCAGGGATCCTCTTCTGAAAATAATTAGCAGGCCATCATGTGCAGGGCCATCGCAACAGCTCATCAATTTATAACCGGTAAAGATCAGCTGAAACTTTGAACATTTATGAATTGCTTTTCTGTGATTTGTGTTCATTTGGCGTGTGTGTGGAAATGTCCACATACGTTTTTCTTTGGCCAGTTTGCTTGCTTTGCAGCCATTCCCACAGGGTGCAGGTGGAGAAGCTCTGGTCTAATCCAGGTGGACTGCAAAGTGGAGTCGGCTGTACCTATGCGATCCCCGACAGCTGTTTTTCTACAGCACCAAAAAAACCTGCTGGGAGTAACAGTGTGAGCTTTCAGACTAGAAGGACTCAGTGCTCTTCTGTTGAAGACATGAGAAGTTTTAATTGCTTTTTTTTGGGAGGGATCCCATTGTCCAATATGGTACTCCAGGTACAATAACCAGGAGATTTTAATTTAAAGAAATAAAAGGAGGAAGACTGTTTCCTACCACACAGATATAAAAAAGACAATTTCACGTCTGGATGATTGACTTCAATTTACAACAATCTTGTAACAATAATCATTTCAATAATGTGGCTTGCCAAGGGTTTTAGGGCAGCTAACTGAATTATAGCAAATCTTTACAATTACAACGTTTGTAATGAACGCAGTTAGTGAAGCCTCAGCGGCCTTCCCTTATCATTTACCATTGACTGATTGCTCGTTGGAGGAGGATCCCACCCTTCAGCAAAGAGCAGCAGAGCAGCACACGAACCAGCCAAGCCTCCTGCAGCTTCAGGGAGACGGGGCTGCAGGGAGGGAGGGCACAGGTGATGTTCAGAGGCTCCCTGTGCCCCTCATCATCATTTTTGCTAAGGACTATCTCGATTTATTTATTCCTGCTCTGGCTTCTTATCTTCCTTCACCCCTAAGCATCTCTATGCTCGCAGCAAAGAAGCGGCCGGTTGTGTTGCTGCACCGTTGCACAGGGCTTCACCGGGAAGCAGGACTGCTGCTGGTGGGGGGCAAGGGGCCTGTGAGGCCTAGTTGTGGGGAGGGCACGTCTGGGCTTATTTTGTGGCATGAAAACACCACAACAAGGGGAAAGGGCAAGCCTGCCATTTCCTTTCATCCTGGGCTCATTGAAGGCCCCATTAAGGAAGTATTTAAACCACTGTTTTCCCTCTGTGTGCTATACAATTGCACACTGCCTTGCTAAGGGGCAATTCCCTGCCCTTGAGGGATGCAGGCATCCTCCTCAGGGCTGGGGCTGAGCAGGTCTGCTGTGTCCTCAAACACTGTGTTTTGGGGAGAGCACAAGGCCACTCATGGCATTCACTTCTCCCTTCTGCTGGTCTGTGGCTGCATCGCTACCAACAGACACAGGGACATAGGCCACCTCCTCAGCACATCTCTGCTCACCGACCGGAGCAGGACAGAGCAAAACAGCCCCAACCCATCAGGAGGCTGGAGGAGACAGTTCCTCTCCTGCCTCAGGTCATGCCCCTTCATGCAGCACTGACACTGCCGGAGGGGGAAAACAGTCCTGGCTGGGGTACAGGTGGGCATCCAAATTACATCCTTCGAATGTGACATAATTTCTTCCATCTGTAGAAGTAAACGTCCCCCAGCAAGTCCAGTCTCTTTTCAAGTTCAGTCAGTTGCAGCTCATGATCAGGGGGCAGAACAGAAAAACTAAAAATACATTTTGTCCATGCCAAAAGGCATGATAGGAAACTCAGCTCTTCCTTCTTGTCCCTCACCATCCTAACAAGCTGGATAGTCAATGTCCCTGTCATAAGGCCAAGTCTCCTCTGTGAGAGAGCCCAGCACCCATGGGTCCTGGCCAGCCCTCCTCACTCAGGCTGCTCAGTGAGACTCTTCTGAGCACACAGGCCAGACCTGCTGGCTCCTGAATGTCTGCTCAGACAATGCACTGTAAGGTACATGCCTGGCACCTTGCAGCTGCCTTGGGTAGCCCTCAGCAGGTATATGAATTAGCTTGGCTACAAACAGACAATGTGACATTACTGCAGCAATAAATCACGCTCTGGGCTTATGTCTGGAGTACACATGTTAATGTTGACTTCTGCAAGCAGCTACTGGGAGCACAGGTTAGTAGATCCTCAGATTCACATTACAAAGATCAACCCCCTTTTGGCTTGACACAACGTTCAGCAGTTCCATCAGCAGCCGGTAAGTGTGCATGTGCTCTCAGCTGGTTTTCTTTAGTAGCCTAACATCAATAGGAAGTTCTCAGATCAATGATGGTGATGTGTGACTGTGTCTGAGACTTCTAAAACTGTCAGTTGTCATCACATAAATAAATAAGCAGTAACAAAAGCAAGTAGCAACCTAAGTAGGCTTTAGGGACCCCTCCGTAGTAGTATTACACCAGGTCATCTCTGTGCATTTGTGCTTAAAGGCACAAGTTATCTCCCTTTGAAGTCAATGGGGTTTTGTAACTTAGCAGTGGAAAATGATCTTTTTCATCACCAGCAATGAAAGTCAATGGTTCAAAAATTCCTGGTATGCTGACACTACCATTTCTCCTGCTGATAAATAGTCTCTCACTCTGTGTTGCTTTATCTCCTGACTGCCTCTGACAGCTGCTTCTCATTCTGATACCGAGCATTTCCTGGGAAAGCGGACATGTTTTTCTTCTAGGTTTCTGCAGCACCTGACATGGTAATAATGATAATAATAAGGATTTATATATTTCCAAAGGAGATACATAGAGACATAGCCAATTTTAAAAAAGTGAAGAAATCAATGACCTCCTCCTGGAAGGAGCAGAGCTAAAAGATCTGAGTGCTCCTAGCTCCCAGCTTCAGGACTTGCTTTATCACTTTGCAATATTAATCATTATAAGCTGGGATATCTACTGTGCTACTCTTGTTTCTTTGCCAGTGAGAGTTATAACTAATTCAGTTAGGCAAATCAAAAGCAAACCTTAAAACTTTGCTTTTATGCCCTCATGACTTAACTTTCATCATTCCTGGCAGATGGCACTCCTCATACTCAGTCTGCAGACAAAGCTTGGTTTTCTTAATGTCAGGACAAACAGCCAAGGTAGTTCTGTGTTGTACAGATGTACAGCACCCTTGATAAAGAGAACAAAGAGTTGTCTCACATTTGTGTGTGTTCTACAACCACGGAAAGAAACAAAAATACATCCCCAATAAAAATTAGGAGGTCTTTTGTATTTGAATTATTCAAATGTGAGTCTGCTTTTAAACCTCAAGCTCAAGGTAGATTTCTTCCACATCGTGGCCTACATTCAGGGTATTGAATATAAGACTATATATACAACTGAATATATAACTGTGCTGAACAAAGGGGAGAATTGGCAAAGTCCTGCCACTGAATCTCCTGCCCCAATTACCCTTGCTCCTGGGTGGTGCTGTAATTGACTTCTGCTCTTTATTAAATGCAGAAACACTTAGTCCATTGCTTCTGCTCCTGAGCTTAGCAAACTACCAGCTGAGCCTTTTCTTAACACCATCACAGGAACAATAAGGAAGCAGTGTGAGCTTCAGCTGCAGCCCACGCCCCCCTATCCCCTGTGGTGTATACACATTTTGAAGACAAGGTAGAGCCTATGCGGGGTGTGCTCTCAGAAGCAGAAGTGACACTACTAGCCGCCCTGTCCTAGTCACAAATGTATTTTGTTTTACTAGCTTGGGTGGAGAATACCACAGTCACCAGAAGAGAAGTTAGCTGTTTATGACGCCATTAGGAAAAATCAAAACTTCAATTCTAAAAGCAAAAAAAGTCTGCTTCCCTCCCCTTATCCCTGTTAAAAACAGCTGCATCATTTCAACCATGTCTGCTATGAAAAATCAGACTTCATACTTGAATGGGCAGAAACTTTATCAGGTTTTGCTTGCTGGCAAACCCTCAGCAAACTGAAGAAAGCAAAAATCTGTTTCTTTCACGGCCTCGATGCATCCACACAGGGCTGAGCAGCACCTTTGTCACTGGGTGGGGGCACGTGCTGTGAAGAAGGGTACGCTATAGCTGCCAGATGAGCCTTTAACAGCTTTCCTTGCAGGCAAGCGAGCAGAAGGCAGGCAGTGAAATTGCTAGACCTTTTTTTGTCCCTGGCAGAACAAGGGTTTTATCTACTCCAGGGGAAATGAGAAGAAATGCTAGCATCTTCCCCAGCCTGACCTCATACAGAAGCAAGGGTTAGCCTAATCCTGCCCTTAAAATACCAAATTGAGACAGTAGAAAGTTGCAGAGTCTCTGATCTGCCTTTAGAAAACAGAAGCTGTCAACAACACAGCTACACGGAGGTTAACACAAGCCAGGAACCAATGCCAGGGGGTGCAAGGGAACAAAAACAGTGTCAGGGCAAGGACTTATTCCTGCAGTGCCTTGGGTACTGATTTTGGGTTAGAAACTCAAAGCTGAGGATTTTAGGTTGAACTGATTTTTTTAATTTTTGTTTGTTTGGTTGGTTTTTAAATTAGCTATGATCTTGTGACTGAGCTTTGACATTTTACCTGGGAAAACAGAGACAAAGGTTGTCCTGCCCTGTGGCTTTGGGCACCAGCTCTTCTGGCCAGCCTACATGAATGTTCAGTCAAAGCAACTGCAATGGGTTGTATCTTTAAGTTGATGATGCTTGGATATCTGAAAAGCAAGCCAGTTATTTCCAACTAGCAGTTGTTATATCCCAGCCCATCAACCCAGTAAAAGAATTTGGTTCTTCTCCAGCTCTCAAAAGTGTCAAAAAGACCTGAAATACTTTGGGAAAGGATCAGTTCCTTCCCTGGATGGATCTTTCTTTTTTCCCACAAGGAAAATACAAGTTGTGATAGTTGACAGGGTAGGAAAGGGATTCAAAAGCAATGAAACAACAGAAAGTGTCATTTTTTAAGTGATGCCATCAAACATTACAAGCCTTGCCACTTTTCTCTCCTTTGGTGAATACCGGCTTCAGAGAGACAACTGCCCATGCACCTGGGTAAGAAGTAGCTGTGGTAGCTCCACACGATTCATTTAAAGTATTATCAGCTCCCATCATTGACAAAGTCACCTATTTGTTCAATATGTTCAGAGGAAAGGTCTAAATATGCCCAAACCACATGCAAAAGAATCTTGAGAAGTTCTGTATATGTCAGAAGGGTCTTTTTACTCAGCAGGCTGCATTTTTCAATACCGGGAGTATTTTAATACATCTTCTATACATAAAAAAGAGCACTCCAGGATGAAAGCTAATTAAACACCTCAAGTATCACTTTTCTAATATTCTAGTTTTTCTATGCGTATTTTTCTCAGTCTCATACTGAAAAAACTTGGAGAAAATATAAAATAAAAGTATTATTTATTCTTTTGTCAAAGAGAAAACTCTGATCTACAAAGCATGAAAAGATTTTTTTTTATGTACAATTCATATTCTAACTTGCATATCCATCAGATTTTGAAATCTTTTATACCACTTGATAATTTTCTTTTTTTCTGTAAGAGAAGCATTCAAGGAAAAAATTCCCAATAGTCAAGCTCAAAATCTGCTGCTCCCCATTCTCTCAACATATTGATTTTCAACATTTGCTTATGATCAATAATACTGAAAACAGAGAAAGCAGAATAACTCCTCAAAGGCCCTTCTCTTTTCTAGTGCAATGGAAGACACTGAAATATTTTTCTTTATCCTATACTCCAGTAAAAAAAAAAAATTAAAAAAAAAAATCAGTAAAAAGGACCTGGCTAGTTTTTCCTCTTAGACTTCTTAAGAAAACGTATTCAAACTCTTGCTAGAACATTTGTTCTACTATTTCAGGTAACCCACAAGAAGTTTGTTTCTCCCAAGCTGTTTACTGTGTGCTGTCCATTTGCATGCCCCTGTGGACACAGGCTCTTCTTTACCTCCAGTTGTGACCTCTTGGGAGATGTGGTCTCCACAGGATCCCCTCTCAAATGCCCAGCTCCCCAAACTGCACCTCTTCAGGAGTTAGAAGTGAATAATGCTTCTGCCTAATCCCAGATTAGGCAGCCAGATGTCATAAAATCAGTGTAAAAAAATCTGATATATGTTATGGAGACCGACAGACAGCTATATAAGCATGAGTGATGACACTCTGGGGCTTAAAGAGCATTTGTATTCAGTACCCATAGTTCCCTCTTTGAAGTTGTTGTTAGGACTTTCAACACAGATGCCGATCATGACAGACAGCCAAACAGTTGACCTCTACAGCTCTAAATTTTGTAGTTGATCACAGAGCAGTCAAATGGGTGATGACTTTTGGTCACATCAGCCTGGGCTGAATTTAAGGCCTTAAGGCAGACTTCGGAGCAGAAAGGCTGTTTTCCATTACCAAAACCATAAGGCTTGTTTGAAAATATATTGGCATTAAAAGGTAGGCTAATAACAGCGTTTCAGCTTTGCGTTTTCATTTTTTAACATTTAGTCTGATCTATGATACCATGTCAGAAAAGGGTATCCTTACAACAATGAAGTGAAATGAAAAGTGGTGGTGGTGGTGGTGGTGTTATTGTTATTAACTGAGAATTTCTTTTGTAAAGATCACATTATAAATGTTTAGCCTTACAGTTCAGTTCTAAGTCTGATACATTTAGATACTGATCTAGGAGTAGCATTAAAGATATTCTTAAAATCAGTTTCCTGAAAGATGAATAAATACTATGTAATTCATTTTTGTTAAACAAAAAGGCAAGAAATAGTCAAATCCACATTAAGAATTGCCAAATTTTTCATCCCATATAGCTGACACCTCTGTCTAAACCTCAGAAAGAGGAGGCATGGACTCATATACACTCCTTGTGTAAACTAGCTTAATGTTTATCCATGGAGGTAACTCTAACCCAAAAACTAATACTAGAGGTCAAAGAGGATGGTTAAAAGAACAAAGTTTTTAGATACCAAGGCAATGGACAGTCTTGTAAAATTTCCAGGCAGGCAGACAAAGGAAGGAGGTGATAAAAATAGGAATTTGTCAACATGCATCTTTGGGAGATCATTTATCCTATTCACAGCTACCACCAGGAGTGAATAATGCAAAACAAAAGGTTTGGAATGAAATCCAACGGCTTTAAGGCCACATTTCTTGAAAATGCTCATGAAGTAATTCCCTATGTATGTTTTAAGTGAGGCATTGATGATGCCGTTTCATGGGTACAGCACACCTGAAACTCTTTCCTAAATCCAGCCATAGATCCTCGGTGCCTTTGATAGACAGGCATCTCTCACAGGCTGGAGCCACAGAACACTAAGTACACAAAGTGAACACACTCCTAGAGAAAGTCAGTCCTTAAGTAAATTGTTGCATCTAAACTTTTAACCCCAGTTACATGGATTACTATTTGAAATATTTTCCATCACAGATTCTGTTATCTATGTGATAACAGAAATGAAGGCCAAATCAGAAAACTTTTAAACCATGCAAATATGATAGACCAATGACCTTCTTGAAATGCCATCCTCAGATAAGTCCCGTCCTTCCATACTTATCCCCGTGTTGCACTGCAGCAGCAAAGGTTTTCCTACTTCCTCTGAATAACCTCTCTTAACTGGAGGCTTCTTGCAAAAACACTTCAGGAGGTCAATGGGAACCCTGTGATCAGCCACCACGAAGAGCAAACCCCACCAAGAACTGGCATCCTCAGTAAGGCAGCACTGGAATGAAAGACACAAACCAGGCTTTCTGACTGATTGCACGAGAAACAGTCACCATCAACTATGCATGCAATGTCACTGGTCTTGTAGTGTAACGTTAATAAAGTGGCGGGGGCAGGGGGGACATTGCAATGCTGCAAAGTTTAGCAGGCTGGTGGGATAGCACAGCCATGTTTCAATTTCAGAAAGCAGTGACTAACACCAAGAGACAGAAGAAGTTGCACACAGTTTATTGCAAGAGTATGTATCATTTCAGACACATTTGTACAGGAAGTGTTTATACAAAGTACGGTGAGGAGCTTAGGCTCTTTAAACATAAGAGAACATTTTGACAGACATTAACTTTAAGAATACAGATTCCTGAAAATTAAAGGTTCTTTTTCTCTCAGATGCAGGAAAGTTTGCTGAATAAATAAGCAGGAAAGAGAAGCTGATGGTACCTTTAGGAAAATCCATGTAATAAATTAACATACATGAAAAATCAAAGAAGAGCTGTCACCTTGCCAAGGCAATGCACCCACTCTGCTGCCTAAGGCAGTGGCTGTGCAGCAGCATTCAACTCCCTGCTGCCAGCAACAGGACTAACTTCATTGTGTTGTTCTGCAGTCTGGGGGTGGCTTTACTTGTTGCTTGCCAGAGAAAGAAAAAAAAAATATATTAATAAAAGCACCTCATAGAAACAAGAAACCATTTAAAAGCTCTGCTAAGAATGCCAACTGCCCCTGAGGTGTGGAAAATTGTGGCAATGGTAGACAGGAGAAATTATATATAGGTGACACTGTTAAAGTAGATTGCTCTTTAATCGTCTGCCCTGGGCAAATATTACCATCTTTTTCCATTCTTCATTCTGCTTCTCCCCCACATGCCTGACACTAATGTAAAGTTTCATTTTTCAACTATTAATAAACTGGTAATGTTATAAAAACCTTTCATCTGGTTGAATAATACCAAATTAACAGCCTAACCACTGATCAAATTTATTTCTATGTAAAGGAAGACTATCTGCTTTGATATCAGTGGCACTGTATTAGGTTAAACTTGGAAAAGATCAGAGTGACTCTCAAGATTACTGTCTAAGATAAAACTTTTTCCTCGCTTGTTTATTTACCTTCAGTCTGAGGCCAGATTAATTTTTGAGAGCCATATTGCTTAAAGACTAGACTACAAGTGAATTTCCACCAATCTGATTGAAAGATGACTTTCAAGCAAATGCAATGAAGCAACAGCAAAAGATGTTTTTTGAAACTTCTTTCCAAGAAGATGTTTAGAGTGGTTTAAGAGTGGTTCACACTGATTTATCTGAAGAGGCAAACAGCTTGCACACCTGTTTAAAAGATTTGTTCTGAGCTAGTGGTTACATTCCATCAGCTGAGACACAGGAATTAACTCAGCTGCCCGCTTAGTCCTTTAAGCACAAAGGGGCAGCAACTTCACAAACAAGTCCAGCCCAAACATGAGCACCTGTCTAATCTTGGCTGGAGTCAATTCCTTTCTCCTTTGACCTAACCTGGAATAATCCATTATCTCTCTGAAATACAAATCTCTATACAGGCTTTGGGGCCTGTTGACCAAATCAAACACAAATTGATTCAAGTTGCATCAAAACAATTTATTTAAGTCCCCTTGTTCTTATCACGCTCCAGATCCTAAGCCCTGGTATTTTGCCCATGATTTCAATGCAGATTTAAATACCCTCCTGTTAACCAAGATATATATGCTCTGCCCCACTGTGAGTGTCCCAGAAATCCTTATCTCTGCTTTGGTTGGGCCTGATCCTGTGGACCTGCTATGCATTTCTCTCTGCTCCCATGGCTGTGATGTCTGGTATCAGTGGGAGCACTGGGCAGCTTGCAGGATCAGTCTCCAAAGCTGTGATTGTGATGGATACTGAGAGACCTGTGCTCCCATCAACAGCACCACAGTCCCGTGCTGCCTGATGCTTCTCCCGGCCTCAGAGGGAAGAACGCACTTGGCTGGTTCATATTTTCAGGTGTACCTACAAGTCCCTCCCTACAGTTGTATTTTCCCCTTGCTCTATGTCTAAAGTCAGGGCTTCACCTGTATGCTGACTTTCAGCATGTGGGAACGTCTTGTTATTCTTTCTTCATATATCCCTCCACTTAGTCCTCTGACATTTTTGTTCAAACTCTTCCTTTTCAGCCTGTAGCTGTTTGAGGTCAGCATTACACAGCATCCTCACTCTGGCCTCTAATTTTCTCATCACAGCAACTTTATTTTCTGTGCGGCACACTCCTGCTATTCCACCAGGATCGTCCTTTCTCCCTCAGTCTCACTGTCAGGAGGCTGCAGGTTCCAGGTATTCCAGCTCCTCGGCTGCTGCCTGTCTGTGCCTATGGATGGTCCCAGATTTCTTGGGGATTCCCAGCATTCAGGTGTGCCCCTCACCTGCCAGGGAGGTGTTTCTGCAGCCCGTACCAGCCTTAAGAGCACAGAAAAAAGACTAGTGTCTAGGAAGCCTCCCTTTATTTAAATTTCGGGGAACTCTACCACGGCAATACTGCAGAGTTACAGTACCGTAGCTGTAAGTCTGCCTGGCTTTTACTACATGTCCTTCCCTGTTCCTGGTTGTTGCATATTAGAGGAGATCCTATGTAAAGCCCACCCAGTGCCCAACCGAATCACAGGATATGCTGGCTGGAGCTTGTCTCCAAGGGAGAAGCTGGTCCCTGTGCATCTCAAAGGAGAGATCCCCCCCATCTCCTCAAGCACCCCAGCCTTACTCCTGCTGCTGGGCTCCACATGAGCAGGCAGGCATTTGGGATTAATGTTTCCTCATGGGTGGAACGGTTAGCCTGAAACCCTTCAGAAAACTAGACCACCATTCTGCAAAGAATGAATAAGTTTAATACAACAGTCTTGGAACAAATTTGTAAAAATGAAAAGGAAGCTACCGCTCTCTCTCTGCTAACTGCATCCTGGCTTGGCTCCAGTTGCTGCTCTCTTTATTTCATCAGTTGAAGTGCTGTCAGGGCCTGTCTCAGCTCCAAGAGCCATGATCAGAGCCTTAAGAGCCTGGAAAGCCTGAGTAGTTAATGCTGAGCTCAAACACCTTCCTTGCTTTCCAGCTCCTTAGGCAAGGCACAAAATAGGATGCCGCCCTGGGGATGCTTCCATTCCTACAGAAACCTTCTCTCTGCAGGTTGTTCAGGTGCAAACATCACATGGAGTGTTACCTCCAGCTGATAAACTAAATCTTTAATCAAGACATGCATTTCTATCATGCAGCCTGTGGGACTGTTATCTCTTACGACCTGTCTTTAGAAATGCAGATATCCTCTGGGCATAGGCCAGGCACAGCCTGGTATCACCATTTGCGTGGCCAGTGAACTCTGGGCTTTCCTGAACATGAACGCAGGGAATAATGACCACGTGAGTAATTTTCCTTGCGAGCAGCCCACGTACTCACTGGGTGAGATGCTCCCTGCACTCCAGCCGAGTGACGGTTAATCCTAAATCCACTGATGAAACACCTCTGCTGCTAAAAAGGATATGTTTACCCTCCCTCTCCCCAGCAACACTTCCCCACCTGTTGTCCTACAGCCAGAATTGATATAATCACGTGAGCAGCCAACTCAAGCCAAACGTGTTTTGGTCGCTGAACTCCCTGAGCCAGCACCTCGGGGAGTCAGACGCACAGCAGTGCCAGTGCAAAGGAAGCAGCCGGAGCAAATGGTCTTGCTTTGGGGACAGGGGGAAGAGGAATGGGGCCACTTCTTTCAGCAGCAGCCCTCAGTGAGGTGATGTCACATCACCATTCAACAGGGCTCGTCTGAAAGCCACATCAGGACCGTAGCCTCCATGGACCTGGCCCAAATGCAGTTAGGAGAAAGACTCAAATGTCTTTCAGACTGCAGATTTGTAAATTCACACGTGACAGTTGTTGCAATAGATCATAAAACTTTGTCTCCCATGCCCAACTTCAGTAGCTTCATGTTTGCTTTTGGTGAGAACAGCAAGGGCTTTCTCAAGGAGATGTTCTGTCATCTCTATTACAGGATTTGATAAGAAGCAAATGGTAAACGTCACTCTCATCTTCACTTACCAGCCAGCTGAAACTCAGCTTGATACTTTTGGACTTCCACTTTTAAGTGCTTGTTGCTCGATGATTTCAACAATTTAGATAAGCTGGAAAAATGCAGCAAGGACACACACCAGCCTTCTGGTAATGAATTCGCTTCAAGCTACTTGATGATATATGGAGAGCAGCAACTAAATCTAGCAATGACTTATGCTGAAAGCTACCACCAGTGATGAAGACCTGTTACTCACCACAGTATATCAAGTTCAAAAGTAGGTCTGAACAGTGCTGGGGAGCCAGTGAGTAAAATGTTGGCATTTTACTTTAAGAACCATGATTGGAGTGGAAGATGTTGCTTTAATAAAATATGCTTTGTACCTAGTCTTTGTAAATCACGGAGAAATTGACAGTCTATACAGGAGAGGAAAGCTAGAGCTCAGCTTGCAAGCAGGCTGAATTACTTCTCGCTACGGATTTGAGGTTATTGGCAGACAGCCCATTTTGCCATTTAGCCCTCATAGCAAGCATGTTTTAAAAAATATTTTCAGTATAGACAGACACACTGTAGCCACTGAGACTCCAGAGAGCTGTGATATAGGCCCTCCTGCCCTTTGGAGGCTCTGCTTTGATTTCCAGGTAATACAAATCAAAACAGAAAATGCAATTGTATCTGTACCAAAAAATTGCTAGTTCTCCACACAGCAAATAACAGAGAAGGGTAAAGTGTTCCCAAAGAATGAGGAGAAGCACACTTCTTGCTATTCTCCCAAGAGCTACGAGAACGTCCTCATATTGGCAGAAGAGGGACATTTCTGACAAAGAACCACATCCTGACCCCTCTAGGGCCCAATGGTTTTGTTACAGGCAGTAGTGACACTTTACACTCCACAATCACCATATCTGCATCCACACTGACAAGGCAAGAGTTTGAAATTACATAATTGTGATTTAATACTGCCATGTAATAGCCTGCTAAATCTTGGTAACAGCCGGTGACCAGTCACATTCCCAGAATGGCACCTCTCTTCTTCACCGCTGCTCTTGCAATAACCAATCTGTAACTGTGAATTCATGTGTTCAGAAGAAGTCAATAAACTGGAAAGGTTAGCACACCTTCACCCATGGCAGGGCTGTAAGTGAAAAATGAGTTAACTTAACTGTATGATATTAGTTGAGAAACAGGTAAACACTAAAGAGCCCAAATAACAGTGAATGAACTCTGTCTGCCCTCGGGTCCATCACGACTTGTGCTTCGCTGGCTGTTTTGCAGGTTTTTTTAAAGCAATGTGTAGAAAGAGCCTAAAGTCATCAGTCCTCCCTTGGGCCAAATCGGCACAAGCAGGGGGTGAGCATTTGCAAGACTGACCCTTGCATGGCACTTGGTCAGCCAATGTCTAGAAACAAGGCAACCAGGATGGCAAAAAGCTAGGGCCAACTCTGTTACCTCTCACAGTCCTGAAATGCACTTTGAATAGTACCTACTGTGTCTTTATCAGAACAATGTCTTTAGCTGTAAATGGAGAAAATGCTAGGCAGAAGAAATTGATAATTGTAATCTTTGCTTATACTTCATTACTATATATCTTCTTCTTGTCCTTCCTCCTTTTATATTTTAGACAAGAATACCCTCATATTTAAATGCCTTTCAGGTTGCTACTAAAATAACCAGTGAAACACTTTCCAAAAAAAACCCACACAGATTTACTCATTAAGATATCTTCTTTACTTTTCTCCTCAGGGAACAGGAGTTCTCTATGGCCTATGCAGATATGCTCACCTATGAGGTATTTTTAGCAATGTATTATGGCTGTGTATTAGTTCCCCTTTAGAGAGACCCTTAGGCTATTGCTTTTTTGCATGATCAAAATAGAATTGCACCAACTTCTGGGTGACTAATTGATGCAAATTATACTGACATAGCTGGTGATTTTCCTGCTTTAAATTAGCAACCATTTTGATGCAAAAGTCATTTAAAAAAGAAAAGAACTAAGTAAATAAAAACGCTCTTTGTTGTGTTGTTGGCTAGGCTGTTTCCACTAAGGCTTTTAAAGTACTTTTAAAATTATTTTCTTTTAATCAGCTCAGCCAAAATTCAAAGGCTGCTGTTTTAACATCACTGTGTCATTGTCTGGTTCAGTCTACTTTGAAATTGTGGCTGGACAAGAATTTGCACAGTTGCAAGAACTATGGTGGTATCAGTACTCAGGATGGAGAGAGGGAGAAGGGAAAAAGGGAAGGAGGCAGGGACAGAAGGAGATGAGGTTTTTTATCACATTCAGCTCTAGGATTAGTCAGAACTTCCTTCTTTTCTTGCATTTTTTTCACATCATCAACAGACTGCTTTTCAGAAACCAAAAACTTAGTGAGAAGATCCAGAAAAATGTACCTGTTTAAATAACTTTTTTCTCCTGACTTTCCCAAAATATCCTCTTTTCAGTTTGCTAAATAGACTTTTAGTAATAGTCTCCCTTTCCCACTCTTCCCCAAACTAACCCCTTTATTTCCAAAACCATTTTGGCAAAGCAGCCATTTGAATTTTTATAAACATCATGAGTGACGAGCCTTGACCATCTCTGGCCCTCTTCACAACATAGGCATGAACTGTAGGTCAGCACTGAGCAGGAACCAGAATTCATAGCACAAAAGTGAGACGCTGAGGAAACCTGTAAATGAGGCATTTAAAATGGCATATAATTCCTCATCTACTGTCTTGCGTCAGAAGGCTGTGCAGTGGAGACAGGTTCAGCCCAGCTCAAGAAGCTGCACCACTGCCACAGCTGCCCTGACAGCTTTGGGTGTCATTTTTGGTCCCCCAGTGCAAGGGCTGATGGTGAGCGTGGCCTCAGGGTGGGAAGGCAGGGAGGACTGCTGTCCCAGGGCACCTGCAGGAGCGGCGGAGGGGAAGGTGCCAGGTTGAGGAATGCTGCTGTCTGTCTCTCACGACGCTTCATGGCCTGGAGAAGCCGGTAAGTCCTCCAGTGTTGCCTAAAATAGCTGGAACATGTAGACAGCTACTTCAAAAAATGTGCCTAGGGTGCTGATGGGCGCTTCTCTTGGAAAACTCGCTTCACTCTTTGCTTACCCAAAACACTTTCCCTTTGAAGTTCACACAGTGTGTGCCAACAGTGAGTGTATTCTAATCTAATGTTAATAGAAGAAAACAACTGATCCTAAATCTCATGATGCAACTATGATTTCTCTGGAAAAACAGGCAGTCTTGTAGCTGTAATCTTTCTCTCCACCAGACTCCTGTTGTCCCCTTTACTCTCTTATTTATTTAATCTCAGTAATAGACTTGTGACTAACTTAACATTTTCAGAGCTTTGGAGCAAGCATCACAACATTTTCCTGGAGTTAGGACGTGATTACAACATTCAAAGATGTGATATATTAATAAAAATAAATTAATCTGCTACAACACTAGGAATATCTTGAAGTATATTTATTAATTCCACTGGGATTACCCGATCTGCTCAAATCCTTAGGAATGTCTTCTTTTGTGCTATAATTTATGCTACTGTGCTAGGGAGACTAGACCTGGTACCAGCCTACTTATCTATTTACAAGCAGGTCAAGGATTAAGCGTTATCAGTGTATTAACAGACTTGCCTGGAGAGAACAAGAGTAAATGCATCATCAATAAAGGCAACCTTGCTAAAGTTAAAAATGGTTGAGTTTCTGAAGTCTGTTGCAAAGTATGTTGAGTACATTGGCTCTCAGCATTGTGTAACTCTGAAGAGGGAAAGGGTAGCTCTACAGTGATTTCCAAAGTGACATTCTGCCATGGGATGAGAGCACAGGACGTCTACAGGAAATCTGTTCTGCTGGTGAGCCCACACGCAGCTGAGCTGGAGCATCCCCTCTCCATGGGAGGGTAGCAGAGAGGGAGCCTGTGCCTAGCAAGGACGATAGCTGCCAAGATGTTGTGCAGTGTCAGAGCCTATTTACCTCTGGGATGTTCCTGGGGTTTGGTGGCAAGAAATCAAACGGGTCTGCTCAATGAAGGTCCTGCAAGGGGATTTCCACCAGTTGTGAGGATATCAAGGTCTCTATGGCTTAAGAAATTATTTACATTGTATTGTTTAAAGTCTTCCCTGCTTTGATGTCTGAGAACGAAGGCAGCCTCCTCAAGACGTTGCTTGGCCTGTCGTGACCGTGCCGCAGAGCACACGCTGTTAACACCTGTGACCACTCCTGTTTGGATGCCAGATCCCAGGGGGATGGTCATAACCAAACCTTCATTAGACTGTTGCTTTGTTTACCTCCTCTTTATATGTGACAACAGTGTGTGCCTGATCTATACCCTGTGCTTTTTGTTTTATAATTATATTATAAATTGATTGCTGAAATCATATAAACTTGGGGTGCTGAGGGTGGTTGATATTCAAGCATGCAGATCAGCCACATGGCTTTACATCTATCTACACAAATTCTCATGTCTTGCTTACCAGGTACAAAAAGGCATTTGGAAGCAAAGCTTTATTCCACACAGAAAAAGGTTTGTTTAACCTGAATAGCGTCACTTAATGCTGACACTAGAAAGTCAGAAACCTGCACATCAGCAGGTTTCTTTTATAATCTCTTGAGGTTCTACTTCAGCTGTTCTCTGCCCAGCTTGAATGTCTATTTGCCTCATCACAAATGATTGCCGATTTATTGTCAAGGGTAAAATTACCTACTCTAAATCCCTGCTAATTACCTCACTTACAAAAAATGGTGAAGAAAAAGACTAAGTGGTTTTTTTTGTTCCTCCAGGATTTTACTGGGCTAATGTCCCTCAACTCTAAATTGAGGCTAAGGCAAATTATATCACAAAAAGCTGTATTAGAGCAATATTAAGAATTTGAATTGAAGTTGCAAAAGTGAAGAATTTCAAAGATATATCCAAAATTCCCATGTAGCAGCCTCTCCTTACTGTATCCTGTAAGCACAGAGACTTTACAAAATAAAAGTGTGCTGCCTACAGATTGGAGACCCATGATCATCAATACTAGCAAACCCAACAGGGCCATGGCCCAGGCTCAAGCACCACCCATGAAAGTCCAGAGTGTTTAGGCCTTAGTGAGCTCCCGGGTACAGTTTAGGTTCATGCCCATCAGCACTCTGCCACGCAGCATCCACGCATGGTCCAGAAGCAGCACTGAGCCATGGCTGCCCTCATTCGCCTATATGGGCAAGGACACCCCCTCCCTGGGAGAAGGAAATGCAGCAGTATGGGAGCAGGTACTGCTACCTCACATCCCTCAGTGAGAAAGAGCTTGCTCCCATCTGTTTTACTTCCTAAAACAGGTATAGCTATTTAATATTTTTATAATGATAAGCCCCAGGACAATACTTTAGGTTTTGCATCTAGATTTCTTTTCCTTTTTCTCCTTTCTGTCCTTTCTGCTTTGGATTGAGCCGTATTCTCAGTGCATTCTTCCACTCCCCTTGGCATGTCAAGAAACTTAACTGAGTCTGACTGCACTCAGATCAAGCACAGCTCCTCAAGGGAACTGCACAACCCAAATAAAATTAAATGTAGGGATTAAGATGAATAGGGGAGGATGTGATTAACACAATCAATTAATGCAAGTTCTCCTGTGTGGAATAAGACCTACCGCATCCATAGTAAATTCTCATTAAGTTACTTATTTTATCATGGATGAACATACAGATAACCAATCACAGTGTGTTTCTGCAGCTGAGGCACACAATACAGACAGAAGTGAAACCGGGTATAGCTAAGTTCAGGCCTTCCTGGCAGACACGGCTATGGCTGAGGACTCTGGCAGGCAAGGGGGCTGATTTCAGGAGCCAAGTTCAGGTGCTCACATTTCCAGACTCAGAGAGGTCTGTCTGCGCAGATTGAGCATCCTGCTTCAGCGTGTTTGTGCAAATCCATGTGCGGAAAAAGGGGGATGGGGAGCAAGAAACATGTTTTAAATATACGTCAGTTCCAGCATGGGGACTCCAACCAGCAAACACCAAGTGTGGAGCACCCGGAGCCATGGCATAGCCCTTGGTCCAGGTCTCTGCCTCCGGGAACTGAGGGTGACTGGCAGGGATAGTAAGTTGCTTTCTTCAACATTTATCTATTTTAGAGACAACTAAAGCAAACACTTTGCCAAGGCGTTCACAGACCTTCCCTGGAAGCAGGGGAACATGGAAGCAGAGGAACTAAGGAATGACAGAAGGCAGCCCCAGATGCCTTCCTGGCTGCTGTTGGTCCCCAGCCCCTTGCACTTCTCCATTGCCTTGTGCAACTGCCTCATCCTTCCTTCTAGACTGTTCCTCCAAACTCCTGGTTTTGTTGTTGCCCCTGCTCTCAGTGCCAGTTTTGCTCCTCTCTTCCCAGTCCTGGCTGTCTGAGTCTCCTCATCCAGTTACTTTTCCCCCTGAAGCTCAAGTCCCTTCTCAACACCCTGCTCCAGTGCTGCCTGTAGGACCCAGCAGAGTGCGTGTGTGTGTGTGTGTGTGTGTGTGTGCGCATGCACGCGCACACATGTCTGTGTGCACACACACGTGAACCAGCTGCATGCAGTTGTATAATCTGGTTGGTTCAGCAGCCTGCATTAGACCAAATGTTTCCACAATTGACAAAATGCATTTTCCATCTTTAATGAAAGCAAGAGAGAGAGAATTTCATTTCTTTCCTCATTTACAAAAAGGTGCAGTGGTGTTGCTCTAGGGCTTTTAAAATGATGTGACATTACTTATATAAGTAACACTTACTGTAATTGCAGGTTCCTGAAGAGCCTCTCCACCACCACCCAGCAGACCCAAAATAAGCAAGGTCCTGCTTGCCTCAGTAAGGGTTGCTCCAGAGGTTGCCATCGTAGGGCTGAGAAAACAGCAGGCACTGCACGAGCAAGAGTTTTTAGTCCTGATTGACGGGGGGTCCTTTCTTTCTGGGGTATGACAGGCCCTGCCCAGCCAGCTGCTTTCTGTCTCGCAATATTTCAGCGATGTAAAATATGGTGATAACACTTAAAATTAATGCCGGTTCCAGAGTTATTCACAGGGTTAGGCATATTTATTTCTGTAAATTGTGATCTTATTAAAACCTGAATGCTTTAGGAAATACCTCGAGCGCGCGTTCTATTAGAGCAAGTCACTTCCGAAGGATTAAAGGGAGGTTAACGGCAGGTGCATACTGTTTCATGAAAGCATGTAGAGGCATCAGTGGGGGATGAGGTTGTTTTTCTGCTCCTTTTGTTTGTACAAAAGCTGTTTGGCATCTATATTGTATGTGTTTGTTTGTTTGGCAATAGTCTGCCATATGGCTTTTCTCTTTTCTTCCAACTGCAGCTCTATGTTTTCTAAGAAGCATAAATCAGAATGACAGGTAAAATAACAAGACTTTTGTCAAAAATGTATACACCTGTAGTGTTTTAAGAGCGTGTTGATTTAATGTCTATAAAATGTGTTTTCGAGAGAGACAAATTCACTTCCACCCCTCCAATGTGTTGCCATCCTCCTCCACAGCACGGCAAAACCCCATTTCTGTACCCAGGTGCAGGTTTCCTTCTTTCTTTCACTTTCTTTCCTTCTAAAATGTCCATCTTTTAGGTACGTGTCCAAAACATTGACTTTCTAATCTGCTCAAAAAGGACAGTTCAAAGCCAATATCAAAATCACACTCTTTCATTTTTTGTCTTTTTCTTTGTTTGTTTGTTTTGATTTGTGCCGTTTCCCTCAAAATAAGCCATCTTTGCTTTTACAGCCATCCCTCCTTATGAAAACAGCTTAAAATATTTTCCTCAATGAAACCTGGACACCTGCCTTATTTCAATAATCTCTCAGTGCTTTAAGTGAAGCAGATGCTGTTGAGTCAGACCAGCAGAAACTTCCTAGTCATTTTTGTTATCTAGATTCTCCCTTTTAAAAAAAAAAATAAATAAATCCCCTTAATCCATATATCACCCAGCCTCCAAGAGGGTTAGAAAAGGCCACTGAAAAGAAAATAGTGCATAATATCTGGAGGCTGCAGAGTCTGCTCTGCCCAGCCTTCTCCCTGGGCTGGAGTCAGCTGTACATCCTGCTGACTCAGACCCGCCACGCTTTCAGAGGAATAAAATATGACTTAAAAGTGCTAAAGTAAGTGTTCCTCTATAATTAAAATTTGCCAGCTATGTCTAAATGAGTTCAAAATACCTTTTCCAGAAAACACTATTCCTATAAAATGAGATTTTTCTTTTCAGATCAAAGAATAGTTTTAATAAACGAGGACAAAATTATCTGTCGCAGCATTTCTTACATAAGACAGTGATTAAATTGCTTGAGTTTCTAACCTGATCTTTCTGACTTCTGAGAAGCTTTTCCTGGTCCAGTGCTGGCACCAGCCCTCCCCTCTTGGGGTTTCCCTGCTGTGCATGGACCCCCAGGGCCAGGTCCCACTAGGGTCGCACAGCTGCACCAAGTGGGTGACCACAGGTTGTGGTCCCTCTGATCACCTGAGAAAGCAGCAGAAAAAAAATCAGATATTTCTGGGGAGGATTCAAAGAGGCTGCTGGCTGCTATGCGAGGTGGCCAAGGTCTCTCTGGTGCGACTATCCCAGCCAGCTAGTTTTCCAGACATGTTTTGTAAAATTATTGAAATTTCTATTGACCTCCAAATCATTTTCCTCTATTTCATTGCATTTACCATGTGCTAAACAGCATCAAAAGCATGCAAATGATTACAGAGGGAATCTCTGTCCTACTGGCATCACTTCAACAGTGTCAGAAGAAAATCTCAATGTAAGCATTTTCTCAGGTGTCCAGGAAGCTATATTAGGAATATGGCCTTGGAGGAATAAAAAAATTAATTCTGTTCTATTTCAAGTGTGGCAAACTTTCTAATAATTGTTCTTGCTGCTTATTACTGACCCAAAACTCAGGCCAGATTAAAATATCAAGAGATGGGCCTATATGGCAGACATTCATGGTCATGCTAAGCATTAAATGGATGGATGTGCAGATGAAAAAAGAATAGCTGCAGATTCTAACACTGAAAAAAGACATTAGGCATATTCTGTGGGTTGAGAGGAGGGAGAAACACTACAAAAAGAGTGAACTGGGAGTGGGAGGCAAGGGCTGAGCTGGGACCTTCTCTTCTACCCCCTGGTTTTTAGTGAAGAAGAGGAGGGGTCTGGGAGAGTGGCTCTGCAAAGAGACAGGGCAGCTGAATGGAAAGAGTTCAGATCCCAGGTGTGCCGCCAAGAGCAGATTTGGAGAAGCAAGTCTCCAGATCCAGAAGGTAAACCATCACGTTTTCAGGACACAGAAATGTATGAGGCAGGCTCTTGGGAGCTGAGTGGGGTTTCAGCCTCAGCTCCTTGAAGGCTGAAACCCCACGCTCCTCCATCCGGCGCTCCTCCCGTGCCCACCCCGGGATGGGCGGGAGCCCCTCACCGGAGGAAGCTCCACCTTGCACAGCTGCAGCACAGCTGCCAGAGCAGGCACAGCTGGACAGCAGACTCCTCAGAGCACGCATAGATTTGTTCACCTCTCAACGGTGGGAGCCCTAAAGGATTTTAAATGGCTAAGCTACATTTTTCACATGTTTGAATCATGCTCTATTTCTTCATGCTTTATGGTAATGATGAAGTGTTTGGCCAGTAAGACAACCCCGCTCAGGCAAACTCTTAAAAATCATGATCATATTTGCCTACGGCTCAGCTTGTGAAGGTAAAATAATGGAATAGTAAATACTCCTCCTCCATCACTAAGCAGCTTTGCTTTTCCAAAGTTAAATAACTTGGTGGGTTGTGGCAGTGCACAATTTACTGTTCCAGCATGAGAGTCACAATCAGCTTTAACTACTTAATTCAGTCCCTGAGCCCCGTTTACAATGGGCACCATTGCATTGTTTGGCATCCAGCCCATGATTTATAGATGCATCTGAATCTCCCACATGCATGCACTGGTCCCCTACATAAAACTTTATATATTCCTACAGTCCTTCCAGGAGTCATATATTATTTACATCATCTGTACTGCAAACATAGCAGAAGTGCACTACAGTTTTCTCTGGAGTTCAGCTGGCTTTTCATGTTTCCCATGCCTGAAAGTACATTAAACATTCCTGCTTCATCCTGTATCTCCACCTTATTGACTGCATGGCCTCTTTTATGCAGAGCAGTACTCCCCCTGTAAGTAGGTGAAGGTTTGTTTACTCACTTAACGCAGGACGGCTCCTAAGTTAGTAATTCTGAAAAAGCAGTTGTAATGGCAGTGAGATACAGCAGAAGGAACCGGGTAGCAATGTGTCCTCCTCTGAACATGTGAATGGGCTTGGCTAGAAGTGAAGGAGAACTGAAAAAAATGAGAAGACCACCAGGAAGGAAAGAAGCAGAGACTGGCTCTGCAGTGATGGTAACTGGTAGGAGCAGTGGGGAAAGCCAGTATGGAGAAAGAGGAGGAAGGCAGCCCCGCAGCGTTCCTGTGTGCATGGCCAGGCTGCAAACTACCTCTCCTGCAACCACCCCCAGTTCTGGGAAATCACTTATGTGGCTTCTAAAGTCTTTGTTCTCAAATGGATCCTTTGTTGTTTCAGATATTGATCAGCTTACAAGCTGTTCTGGGCAAACACAACAGGAAAAATACCATTTGGGGAAAAGTGGAATATTGCAGAAAGTAACATTTCTAGAGCGCACATTAGAACCAGATGTTCCACTCAAAAGTATTTGTGGTCAGGGACTCTGCTGAGAAACTAACTGCTATAAAGGGAAAAACCCAGAATTACAGCACAGTGGATACAAGAAAAAGTTACACCAAGAGAAAAAAGAAGATCGAAGAAGGATATATTAGGTGTCTTGCACTGACAACTGTAATTACAGGTTACTATCCAAGCAAGGAAAGGGTTGGATCCAGCTCCCACCTCTTCCACAGATGTGCTGCTGGACTTTGACCAAACCACGCAGGTTTCCCTTCAGTTTTATTTTCCTCTCTCACCGTGCCTTAGTCATAAGGACTGGATCCAGCCCAGAGGTGGCCAGTTCCAGGAGGGCTGGCATGGCAAGGCGCTGTGTGGCCATTTCTTCAGGGCACCACACACACTGTGAGGAGGAGGAGGAAGGTGGCTTCCCAGCCCAGTAGACTCTTCCCAGGATGAGGATCCCCTTGTAAATGGGGACTGCGCAGTTTCTCCGCCATTTTGAAGAGCTGTGAGGGAAAAAATTCACTGATATGTCTAGGTCACCCACAGGATATGGCGATGGAAGATGTGGAAAAGCATAGAAATACAAATAAATAATTATTTCAGTCATAAATTTTAATGACAGAAAAGCATAACAGAAGAACAGCCATACTGTCATCATATGGAAAAGCAAAGATTCGCCTAGCTCTATACTCTGAGTGTGGTCAGAAGGAAACGCTGAAGTGAAGCTTATGAGGAGTAATGCAGACACGGCGTGACCCTCCCCTGTCTCCCAGCTTCTGGTCATCAGTGACATAGTGACTTCTGAGCCGGGGGTTTCACAGTGAACATCATTTTAAAATGAAACTGATGGCTCTATCGTCTGCAGATTTGCCCCTTCAGCTTTTGAACCCATTTATTATTTTGGTCTCTGTAATATCCCATGGCCATGAGCTGCACAACCTCACCGCATGCTGAGTGATGAAGTGCTCCCTTTTTAAATGCCCAGCTGATTATTTCATCATCCCGTATTCTTATATTGTCGGGAATGATAATTATTCTCTTTCCTCAACCAACCATTATCATCCATGATGTTATCAAGCTTCATCTCTTCCCCAAGCTGAAAATACCCAGTGTATTTCACCTTGTCTCACACAAAAATCACTCCATTCACCAAGCCTGCTTCTTCCTTTTTCTGTGCCACTTTCAGCTCTCTGTTCTAAGCTTAGTGATGAGTTCACAGCATAATATCCAGGATGCAGATGCATCATGAATTTATGTGGTAGCATAACTATTTTTTTTTCTGTTTGTTCTCTATTCTTTTCCTAATAATTCCTAATAATCTTTTTGACTACCGCTGAGCAATGAACTGATTTTCAGAGGGACTTACCAGTAATGACTCCCAAATCTCTTTCCTGAATGTTAGAAGCTAATTTAGAAACTGTCATTCTGTATGTAGTTAGGGTGCTTTTTCCCCATATGCATCACTTTGCATCTATTGACATTGAATTTATTCTGTCATTCTATTGCCCAATCACTAAGCATTGTCAGATCCTTCTCCAAAGGCGAAAATGAGAAAACTGATAGTGAAATCTGGCCAATTTCATGTTAAATGTATTTGTAATTTCATAGGAAGTATAGTCAATATGTGAAGAATTCAACTCGGTGAAAAACATACCTCTTACTGCCAAAAAGTCATGGGAAGTTCATCTCATAGAGGATCTGATTTTTCAAGAAAAGAAATTCTTCTCTTCATTTGTATATGGCTGAGGGAGCTATGGCTTTCCAATCTAAACTTCAAGTCTGAAATATCTACGATGTAAGGAAGGCTGGATTTGGCAATCAGGTGGTCAGCATCTCTTCATTCTCTCAGGGGAACTAACTAAGCCTACACAACTCAAAGAGTATTGGCATCCCAGTCAGGATAGCTGCATCCTGACAAGACTGTGTCAGGTCTGATAAGACTGTGAATTGGCGTTCTTCAATGTCCTGACACCCTGATGCAAGGTGTACCTCATGCTCTGCTGTTTGCATCCCCCTGAAAATACACTTTGGAAATTATTTTCATTAATCGCTTTCTGTAATGATTCTTGAGCCACCTGTTGAGGCCGTCCACATCTCCAAGCAGTTAGCTGTGTCACCGAAGTAAGGGTGAAGAAAGGAAGAAAAATATTCTCTCGGTGCAATGAGAGCTAAAGAGGACTCGTTACCACTGTAACAAGCAAGTTTAAGTGTGCCTAAGGTAAACCAGGCCTGACACTCATACGTGTGTGCCTGTATAAGCCAAGAGGTAACTGTTTGGCTATAGATTTGCAAGCATAGATGCTGCCCATGAAAAAGGTGTGGCAGGACCTGGGAGAGATTTGTTGCCACCTCCTGTCCTTCTCAGGATGCCATCTCCTGTCCTTCTCATCAAGCTGCTGCAGGTTTCCCTCCCTTCCTCTTCCCTCCCCATAGCCTTGACTCTAAGAACTTTAATTAAGCAAATGCACAGACTTGTGCTTTAGCAAACACAGTCTTTTATCCATCCATGTTAAGTGTGAGCTTGTTGCATCCAGTGTCATCACAATTCTAAAATTTCACATGGAGCACTTTTCACTGGAGTGTATTCAATTATTTATTCAGGTTCTGGTTCTGTTCCCACCAAATGCAAAAGCACTGACTTCAATACAAGGAGTAGCAGGCATACAGCTGGAAAGAGAAAAAATGTGAATTAAACGCCACTTAATCTCACTTAATCACATTTCCTCTCCTCCTTGCCCAAAAGAATAAAATTTAGAAAATAAATAAACTATCTGATAAGGAAAACTATTAAGTAAGTTTCAAAGTCAAGATCATGCCAACTAATATTATCTATTTCAGGACTTCCTGCCTTGCTTATCTCCTTTTAATTAACCTATTTCTGACCTGGACCATGTGTTTGCCTGGCAGACACAGCCCCATTTTGCAATTGCTCTTGGTTAAATAACAGAGTCTGTAGTAGTGTTTGTGATCAACACCACTGCTACGTTTTTCCTGTAGCAAAGCTAAGAGCAGCATGTGAGTGAGGCCGGGAAGCAGATGTGGAAGAGGAGTAACGTAGCGGGAAGCTAGGGTTTTACTCAGAATGCTGCACATTGAAGTGCAAAAACAAAGTGATCCACCTGCTTCAATATCCCTATTTCCACAGCTCAAATGTCTGGACACAATCCTGGAGCCAAAGGGAGCACAACCATCAGAATTTCTATTCATTCTTATCTTCTAAAGTGCAGATGTGAAATCCTCTTGTGCACAGTGACAAACAGGCCATTGCCAGGTGACAATAAAATTGCATCCTAAATGGAGTCCATCCCTTTATCAAAAAACTGAAAATAAATCCGATAAAATTCTCAAACTCCAGATAACACCTAGAGGTCCCAAATGTGTGTTATGCAAAAGGAAACAGCCCCTCAAATATGTAGTTTTAACAGCCAAAGATCTTATCTCTTATGATTTTAGTAGCAATTTGATGCAGCCCTGGACAGCAAAAAGAGAGATGTTAATCCACTTACACAACAAATCCCGTCCTCCAAAAAGTACAGAGGCTCAGGCTAGGGCAAAACTGAGATTGAACAGTTCCTCTTCCAGTGCAGTAAATTACCACAGGAACATTACATAAATAGAAGAGTTGAAGGAAGGAAGGAAAACAGGATTCCAATGCAAGAAAACAAACAAGAATGAGTAGGATAAAACACCTTTATCTAGGCAAGTGAAAAATTTGTTGGCAAATACAGGAAACTGATGCTATGAATAGATAAATTCACAGTTGATTCCCTTTCTCCCCAATTCTCTTCCTTATTGTGTTCCAATAATTAATATAAAATTGTGGTTATTCAGTGCAGGAAAGCTGCATAAATACAAACTAAACACAGCCAACTATGAACAATTGTAACAGTGATTTAGCAAGAGAAAAACAGATAAAAAGCAGTTTAGAAGAAATTCTTCCAACAAAGGCAATCGATGGCAGGATCAAACCCTGCACTCTGGAAAAGAGCACATCCGAGCCGCCTTGGAGGTGATGCTCTTACGCTGTGGCATGGTCTACGTGTGGCCTCACAGTGATGTGCTTCCCCAGAAGTCCTTTGTTGGACCCCAACACCTTCCAGCCTAGTCCAGCTACAAGCACTGCAGTGTCTCAGATCACAGATAACCAGCAATGTGAAAGTTGAAGATAAAAGATAAACACAAGCTTTCTCTTCTGTCATAAGCTCAACTGAAATATAACACAGTCCCGAGCAGAGAGGAGATAATCTTAGATGTTGTTGCCAACCTGTTTACTTACTTACTGCCAGATGACAAATGCTGGCAAGTCATCATCTCCTCCTGTTTGACTGCTGAAAATCTTATTTTCCAGAGTTTCTCCTGTCAAAGACACGTTGAAATGGGCAGAAACTAAGGTGGATGTGCAAAGCCAAGCTATATACTGCTAGGGGTGGTGAGGAGCAGCACCATGCCCTTGAGCCGCAGTGATGCGCGAGCATGACACACGCAAATCTGCCCATTTCCTCTCAGGTGAATTAGATTTGCTTTGGGCTACTTGGTCTAGTGAAGGGTGTCCCTGCCCATGGCAGGGGGGGAAAACTAGATGATATTTAAGATCCCTTCCAACCCAAACCATTCTGTGATTCTGTGATTTCTTCACACTTACTTTCTTTTCTTGTTCAGGGCAATTACGTTTCCCAAGGATGGTTATATTCTGGCTGGGAAGGTGCATCTTGAGCATTGTGAACAGGCTAGGTTTGAACACAGACATCACAGCTTTTCCCTCTAAATGAAACAGTCACAAATGAAATTGAAACATTAGAACCCTTAAAGAAAAGTGCATATCTCTGGTAACAAATAACTATGTGCCAGCTTGCTATACCAATTAGCAACACTTTTTTTTTTTTTTTTTTTTTTACGTCTCCTCAGACCTGAAAGATAAAAAATTGAGTTCCCAAGAACAGAATATAGAAGAGCATTGTCCAGCATCTTTTAATCAACTGCTTCCCTCCACCACTGGTCAAGGAAGAAGGATTTGCTTCTCAAAATACTCTTTTGTCTCTAACTCTTTTAGGAAAGATTTTCTGCTTATTGTCTTTGCCTGACCCAGACCAGTCCTTGCCTCAACTGGGCAAAACATCCCTGAGAACTAAAAAATCTGTTGTGAGATAGAGCTTGAAAAGTACTGGGAATATTACATCAAAATACTGTATTTGGATGCTGCTTAATAAATGTTTCATTTCAGAAATACCTACATGTTCTGTCTGACACCAAAACAAACAATTCCTCTGAAAAGACACTATTTATCTAAACAAAATCTAAAGCAGAAAAAGGTTAAAAGGATTAAACGGTCCCAAAACTAAGTCAAAAAATCTCCTTTTAGTTTAAATAAAGCATTTGAGTTTCACAAAAGAATCCTTAAAAATACCCTTTTTGGCTCAGCATCAGGTGAACATTTTTCCATTCTTTTGGTTCAATTGCCTTTCTGACAACACTAATATTCACCTCTCTCTCTTCCACAGCACAAATTCAAAGCAGGAGTACCCCTATCTTCCCAGACAATGCAGCATTCTTTCCTAAGAAGAATTTCTTTTGAAGCTGAGATGTCTTGAGCATAAAATCTATAAATGGACAGTGAGGAAGGTGACTTGGGACAGCTGTGAGCTGTCTAAAGGGCGATTTCCTTACTCAACGAGAGCAGCAAAATTGGATTCAATTTATTTCTACGCCAAAGACTCATAGCCATGTATCCAGATGTCTGTAATTTTCCAGGAGAGGAACTAGCAAACCTCCCTCAGCGTGAAAGCAGGACATTTTCTTGGGGAACTCTTGTGCAGCCCAGTCTAGGGGTGTTGGTCAGCAGATCGTGCTTGCAAAGGTGACGGGGAAGGGCAACGCCAGGAACATAGCTCCACTCTCCCAACCCAAAGGTGCAGTTTCATGTGTCAAATATCTGACTGTCAAGTGGGCTGGAAGGCTCAAGAAAATGGCAAGAGGGTGACAGGAGCTTCCCTCGGGCTCATCCATGGGCTGACAGTGGCCAGGCATTGCTTCTTGCCGGGCTGCCTTCGGCATGACGGGGCCCTTGCTCGAACTCACGTCTGATGGAAAGCCGTGGCACAAATCTACTATCACAAACACTGCCGGAGTTAGACATTTTAATAGGTGCCAAAGGTGAGATGTGCATCCAGCTGTAATTACCTTCCTACAGCAGGAAGGAAAGGTCCAGTAAGTCAGGGCTTAGACATTCATAGAAAGGAGAAGGAAAATGTTATTGTCGCTGCGGTAGCTGTACCTTTACCACCAGGTTATTTGTGATAAGTCTATTTGAACATCCAGGTATGAAAGAAAATGACAGATTTCAAATCAAGCCTCTGGCTTATTACCAACAGCAAAAGCAGCTCTAGTTTATATATGTAAAGAGCTTCCACTTAGACATCATATCCGCATCGTAATTTCAAATAAACAACATTTAAAACTGCAGCTACAAGACTTAAAAGCCTGATGATTAATCCATCACTTCACCTATCTTCCCAAATTATGCATGTTTAGCCAAATAAAGTATTAACATTCTACTTTATACATACAGCAGCATTGAGTAAAATAATCCACTGTGACAAATGTTTTTGGGGAGGCGGGGGGTGGAGAGGAAGACTTGTAAACTATTGAGAAAACTTATATAATGCCCAACGAGCTCTGGGAGATTTCTTAAGCAAAAGTCTGAGCTTTCTGAACAACACCTTGTACATATTTTCTGAATGCATTCATACTTGTACTGAACTACATGGTTATGTATTTCTGGCTGTTGTCTCTGGCAAGGAAACGCAGTGAGAGTCACCGGAATGGCTTCTGCACCTCTTCCCATTACAAAGGGTTTCACACCACACTGCTAAAAGAGATAGGAAAGGTGAAAAGGAAAAACAAGAGCGAGCTGAAAATCATGTTCAATCAAGAAGCATGGCATGGGGCTGACAGAAGCTGCCCAGCATAACTGCGGTTTCTCACCGAAACAACTGATTCAGAGCAGACCAGGAGCAAGCGTATGAAAAAGCAATGCCAGCTTACGAAATACAACCAGAATAGCACTGAGTGCTGTGACACATAGTCAGGGAAACAGACTCATTACCTAACATGTATGTTTGGAAACCGTTTCTGAGCGAGATTTTCTGGTGATAGGTACAGTTTGTTCCTCTTTCTCATTTAGCTAGGTAACATTTTCACTGATTAAGGAGAAACATAAACCAGTTAGAGCAAGACTGTGACACATCCTGTCTCATGTCTAGGCTTGAACTGGGAGGCTGAAACTATGTCACCACACCTGTGAGCTCTTTCTAGGGTGTTGTATGTGACGGAGCTGGGTTGCACACTGAGGAGCACCTGAAACTACAGGCAATTCAAGATTTATTTTTCACACATTTACACAGCTTTTGTTTCATAGAATCATAGAAACATAGAATCACAGAATGGTTTGGGTTGGAAGGGACATCAAAGATCATTTAGTTCCAACCCCCCTGCCATGGGACACCCTCCACTAGACCAGGTTGCCCAAAGCCCCATCCAGCCTGGTCTTGAACACTTCCAGGAATGGGGCATCCACAACCTCTCTGGGAAACCTGTTCCAGTGCCTCACCACCAGCAAAGAATTTCTTCCTTATATCTAAGATAAATCTACCCTTATATCTAAGATAAATGTACCCTCCTTCAGCTTAAGGCCATTACCCCTTGTCCTATCACTGCTTGCCCTTGTAAACAGTCCTTTTCCAGCCTGCTTGTAGGCCCCCTTTAGGTACTGGAAGGCTGCTAGAAGGTCTCCCTGGAGCCTTCTCTTCTCCACACTGAACAATCCCAACTCTCTCAGCCTGTCCTCATAGGAGAGGTGCTCCAGCCCTCTGATCAACTTTGTGGCCCTCCTCTGGACTCGATCCAACAGCTCCATGTCTTTCTTGTACATGGGACCCCAGAGCTGGACGCAGTACTCCAGGTGGGGTCTCACAAGAGCGGAGTAGAGGGGGAGAATCCCCTCCCTCAACCTGCTGGTCACACTTCTTTTGGTGCAGCCCAGGACACAGTTGGCTTTCTGGGCTGCAAGCACACATTGCCAGGTCAATGTCTTGCACTGCTGTCACAATATACTTGTATATAAAATCTTAAAACCTGGAAGGGATGATTTACAAGCCTGTAACAGCAGGCACCAAGGGAAAGATGGATTTGTTGAGGGAAGGCTGCCCCTTGTGCAGGCCGTGCTCTAGTACGTAATTCCTTGTCCCTGCCTACGCTTTTTGCCTTCCGTCATGAAGTAATGTGCAAGAAGAGCCCAAGCTGTTACTGATTTTCCTCCAGTGATGCCATCTATTAATGTCCTGTTAGTAAGCGCTGTCACCGTTATGTTACGGTGTTTTTAGACAACGTCTAGGATATGGATGGAGCCTTTCATGCCCTGGCTATTCCGCAGCATAGTTCTTTTCCTCAGATGGGGTTATTGCCATCTTGTTGGTGGACTCTTTAACTGACCACTAAAACCTCAGAGGCAAAAAATCTGGAAAAATGACAGCCTATGAATAGTGAAGGCACCAGTAATCCAGTTTTCCAGTTTATTCTGGCATTGGTCTTTTGAGTCTGTTATAAGGCTTAGTGATTTTGGAGTCCAAGTTTTAATGCCAACACCATGTAGAGCTGCAGAACGAGCCAGAGGTGCTGTCACTGTATTTCAGTGCTTTTGATGGAAATTTTTTTCCATTAATTTATTTAAGCACTTTTTAAGCGCCAGATAAGATTTCAGTATCCTGCAGCAAGTTCCACCATTCAGCTAGGTGTAGCGTAGAAGAATAGCTCCTGGGCTTTTCTGAACCTGCCAAATGCCACTTTTCATTTGTTGCCCACCCCACCCCACCTCCCGCCCCCCCTTGATTTTGCATTGGAGGAAGAGTCTCTTCTGGGCAGCTCCGAGCAGTCCCCGCTCGCCTTCTCTGTACCACCCACAAATCCACAGTGTCGTAACTCCCACTTGGTCCTCTCCCTCCCCAGCTGAAGAGTTGCCCTCAGGCTCCAAAGCAGGACAGCCACCCACGCCCACCACGGAGCTGTGACAACGGGCACAGAGGAGCGGGGTTTGCCAGCCTGAGCACGATGTGATGCATTTAGTATATTCTGGAGCTAATGCAGTCACCCTTTTACATAATACGGATGTGCCTCAGGCACACAGATATCCCTGACCCGTTGTCAGAAGAGTTCAGTGGGTTGTCACCTGGCATGTCCTTGCCCCAGAACCGTATGTTTCAATGGAAAGTGATAGTGGCAGCGGCTTTCCAACCAGCTCCTGTCAAAACTTGAGCCGTTCTCAGGCTTGTTTGTTTTGACTGCTCCGAAGTTTCCTCTCCCTTTAATAGATAGCAAATATATTAACCAGCACTAACAGGGAGCGCATATGATCCGGTAGAGGGACAAAACAGATGGCACATGAGTCACTCCCATTTGCGAAGTCGGTGATGAAAACACGCTCTCGCTTTAGCATCCTGCTGGAGTCTTTTTTTTTTTTTCAAAAGACAATTGAAGAGCTGCGCTTGGCACCAAGTCCCTACAGCCTTCCAGGTGAGAAAGGGATCACCGCTCAAGTCCCTTCTTCATACATCAGAAGTGATCTGGGAAAGGGCTTGAGGACTGTGGCAAACCCCTCGTAAAAGTGCTGTTTAACAACAGTTAACTCTCCAGCAATGAAGTGCGGGACTGAATGATGTCACCAAGACACCGACTGCAGCGCTTCCCCAGGGTCACGAGCTCTCAGTACTTCTTAGGTGTATTAAGCTTCCTTGTCAGATCTTTTTCACCTGCTTTGCTATTTGCTTTTAATTCCCTGTGCCTCGCAGCACTAGGCATGTCCCCTGTTTTCTTTTCTCTTTTTTTTTTTTTCCTCTCCCACAATCCTTCTATGGGTAATGGATTTTATATGCTAACTCAGATCACTGAAATATCATGAATGACACAAGTAGGAGCAGAAGACATTGGTTATGTTCTTGCCAGGAAAGATCTTCGGCCTATTGGAAATAATGATTATTTGCACTGTATAAATTGGATTTCTGCCATGAACAATATTAGAAGAAAAAGGCAGTGAGCAGTATTACTCTGCTGCTGAGTATTCATTGTGTTAAAACAAAAATAGACATAATATCAGATAGCTACCACCTGGAAACTGCATTATGTATTTGGGTGAGAATACAGTCCCAATCTGCAAACACATTTGCACATGATTACTTTTACACATTGCGAGAAATTTCCTTGAAATTCAGTGAGTATACTGTTAATAGTCTTTATTCATGTCTGCAGATGACAGTCTTGGCTTATGGGAATAGGCACAAGGTAGTTATTACCAACAAGCAAGTTTAGTTAATTTTCTCTCATAATTCAGGGATGGGAGATTGTTGGAATCAAAGACATATAATCAATTATTGTATTAATAGTTATCTCTAATTTAACTGTCCAAATTTAGAACTCTTCAGATAGCAAAAGACATTTCACTTCATATCTAGAAGGGATTCTTTTTTCCAAAAAATAAGCCAGATTTATTCCCAAAACTATCTCAAAATTAAGATTTGTATTTCAAAGAAAAAATGCTATTATTGCAAATCAGAATTTTTCACACACAAAAAAAAATATTCAAATGTGAAACCTGCCGAAATCAAGATTCATACACAGAGAGGCACTTTCTCATTTATTTCCTCTTTCCTTTTCACATTGACAGAGTCAGTAATATCAAAATTGTTCTGGTTTTGCTTTTCATTTTCCTTTTTATCACCTTCAATAATTTTGAAATTCCCTCATGTTTGAAAAAGAAAAATGAAACAATCCCTCCTTTGTGTCAAACTTCAAGCACTAGAAAGGTTTTTCAAAGTTTCAATAGCAACCAGCAGCAGAAACACTTGGGCAGAGGTGCCTGTTCAGCTTTCATTTTACTGCCCCCAGTTGCAAAGAAATATTTGACACTGTTAAAATTTCAAAGCAATCAGACTGCGGTGTTTTAAAAGTTTACAGAAATTCCTTTTGCAAAAGTATGTAGTGTCAGACAGAACAGCATTCAGAAAAAATCCTGACTGTTGCAGACGCTAGTTATTTGCATTGGAGTGCCAATAGTAATGAGCATCAGTAGAAACAATGCTTCCCAAATACTTGAAGCAGCAATGCTCTAATAAAGAAAAATAACTTACACAAACCCCATAATTTGCCTTTTACAGTGTATCTTCTTAATGGAGGAGATCTGGTAAGGAGAAATACATTTTTTAAAGTGGTCACTGATTCTGCATGCCCTCATCTTTAAGCATCTGACATGTGGGACTTTACAGGGATCTGATTTTCACACATTGTGCAAGCTCAGGCCCTTCAAATGTGTTTCATGTTCAAAGTCTTCCACAAGCATATTTCTTGGCACATGCAACATAGTATATGCAAACTACACCATAAGATAGTCACACATGCACACAGATTTCACAGACCAATAAACAGAATGAAAAATACAAAAATTCACAAAGTTGAGGGAAGAGATAATATAAATGGAAAGTCATAGATAGAAAAACAATGGTCTATAACAAAACAAAACACCCTTTTTCTTATTGCTAATGATGCGATCCGTCTTTCACCAGTAAATTGGCTTTGATCATTGTCTGTGTTACCCTCTTGCGCACACAAATATAATAGCTGATGTCTGCTGTGGTAGCAGTGTTTTCCGCTGCGAGCGGAAGGGATTCACGGCCTCTCAGGCTTGGGCTGGTGCCAGCTCATGGATCTGTTGCCAGACTTTTTGCAAGCGCTGTGCAACCCCCTTGCTCTCCTGCGCTGATGTAGCCCATCACTTCTCTGCTCCCTTCTGCCCCTGGCCAGCCTGGGAGAGGGGGCTGCAGGAGGTCACATGCAGCCCCTGCCCAAGAAGGACTTTACTTACACGATTCAGGTAAGTCAAGTAGAAATGAACGCATTTTCTCACCTTCCACATGAAGATAACTTCCCACAGTGAGTTAAGAGATGGCCTGAGCCTCACAACCTGTGCTGCACAAGCAAAATAGTGGAATTTTGATTTGGAAAATGTAAAAGAAAATCCTCCTTCAGGTCACATGTAAAAGCTTGTGAGCAGGTGAAGGTGCATCACTTCGGTCAGCTTGTCACCCAAAACTTGTAGGACAGAAAAGGTATCAACAGAAATCAGAAAATATCCCAGAATTAAGCAGATCTGGCTAGGATCATCTCAGAATAGCACTATAATTGCTGGATCTGAGCAAAGCTTTTCCAAAAAACTGGAAATGGGACAAAAATGTAACTGGTGGCTTACAAATAAGCAATTACCAGCATAGATATACCCTAAACCCACCATGCCTTTCTGCAAGTAGCATGAAATAACTGCTCTAAGAGACAAAAATAACTGTAATATATCCACTTTGATACATGCAACTAAGTCATTGACATCTGATTAAATCTTAAAGTATTGATACTAGCTATATGATCTGTTTGCCAGACCACAAAAAAAGACATGTGACCACATGGTGAACATCTGCACTGGCTTTTTGGATGACTTTTCCTTCTTGACTCTGAAATCGGAAAAACTTGGTATTCATATAATCATTTACATTTCCTCCATCTGACATAGTATTAAGGAATCACAAGTTGCCACGTTACTCTTTTTTTTTCCTTGGGGAATGTTTTTTGGACAATAAATCTTACTTTCCTTCTCATGTTATTCCATATGAAGAACACTTTTCTTGAAACCTTAGCACCTCAATTTGAACACAGAGAAATGCAGCCCCGAGCTGCGTGTCCAGGACAGTGGGGACCCCCTGTCAAAGGGAAGCTTCCAGCTTGAGCCTGTGATGGAGAGAAGGGACAGAATGGGTCAGGGCCCATTTTGCATCCCTACTATAGGAATTTTTGAGTGGGGAATGTCAATTGGTTAACTTAAGTCATTAAATTTTTAAGGGGGCAGGGGGTGACTGTTAAAATAAAAATAAAAAGCTTTTCTACAGTGTAGGTCCCTCAAGCAGGACTGCTGGTCATGCTGACCATAGCTGACAGACATGGGCTTGGGTCAGACCACGGGGTATGCACTGCACAGCGGGGCATCCTTTGGGGTCCCTCCCACTCCCCAAGTCTTCTTGGGAAGGCTGCAGAGGTACCAACCCACATAATACAGCACTGGACCAGCCGTGGCCCTCTCCCCTCCCCATCCTGGTCACCACCTAGTGCATGAGGAGATGAGGCCAACTGGGGAAGGGGCCCCCATGTCCCAGGAAGGAGGTGGTGTCAGGTAGGTGTCCCATATTGCACAGGGCTGAGGAGAGGGACATGGTCCACAGGAAAGCACCTGCAGGAAAGTGAAGTGCCTTGCACCCCTCACACACACACACACACACACCCTGCCCCATGTGCTACCATGTGGCCAAGGACCTGTGTCCTCTACAGAGCTCCTGGACCTCCATGCTTTCCTTTGGTTTCCAATGCTGCTTTAGGTTTCTTGGGAAGAGTCGAAGGTCATGAACAGCACTCCGTTTTCCTGATGACATCGCCTCTTGGAAGTGTTTCACATGGATCCATGGTAACTGCACATTCACTAGGCTTGTCCATACACAAATCCCTTGGGCACACACAAAAGTGATGTCAGAGAGGGATAAGTCCAAATAAATTTCAGGTGCAAAAATTACATTTGTTATTCCAAAAAATGCCTCTCACTGATAGGCTAATGCAGCATTCAGTTTGCATATCCAATGCTTGTTTTAGCTTTAAAACTCACTTTCAGTATATGGTCAGAATCCACATAAAAGATTTTAACTTAGTAAAAAGGCTGTTATTATCAGGATTTACTTAGCTCTCTTCAACTATACAGCATGGTGCAATAGAGAACAGATCAAAGGATCACTGAACTCAGGACACAACCCTTACTGATTTGAACCGTCTGGTAAAAGTGATTTCCTTGAGTCCAGGGCATGCATCCCACAAATCGCTATAAACTAATAAAAATGTACAGCCTACAGGAATGCAATGAAATATGATAACAAACGCAAGCTGTTGAATGAACAGTATAGCCAACCGCTCCCCAGAATGGTTCACTGATTAGTCAACACCAATGCAGAAAAGATTCGCATGGATAATTTACAGTTCACATAAAGATCACATTATTATAACATTTTCCTGTTCACTCAGTGATAATAAAAGACATACTCCAAATCAATATTTATTATTTTAGTTTTCCTTCCTCCCTACTGTTAAGCTTGACATCCTTCTCCTCCCCATTTATAGCCTGCCATTGCTAACTGAACTCCTTCACAACCTCCAAGATAAGTATCTGTAAGAGATCCATATATCATGATAGCAATAAACCAATCCCTCCAGACACATTTAACCACAATGGAATATTGTCAAGCTCTGAAGACAAGTTGTTCCCTGAGGAGCAGAACTACTGAACCTTGATTTCCCGCAGTTCAATGTCCCACAGCTTTCCTCTTCCACCCCAATAACCCCTCTCTGCTACCAGTGTCATAAGTTCACCACATGTCCCCTAAGCCCTTTCATAGTATCCTCCATGTCCCTGTAACATTTTGCCTTGCAGTATCTCCAGTTGCCTTCACATCTCCCAGGCTTTCTGGTGACTCCACCGATTTCTCCTTCATGCCATTGCTGCCCTTTTCTGTCTTGCCAGTGGGGCAGGAGACAACAGCAACTGGGACTAGGGTGGAAATACACACTGGAGACCTGGTCTGCCAGACGTGCCTGCCACCTGGCCAGTTGGGGGCCTGCCAAAGCTGACACAGAGCACTAAGTTGTCCAGATAAGCCATGAAGAAAACCTATGTCCTTTTCCCACTTGCCAGGATTTTTTCAAAACTTGATTGGTAAATTAGGATTGCTGGAAACACTGCCCTGTCTCAGATTTGGTTTGAAGCATCCAAGACTGTCACAAGTTACCAGAGAGGCAACATAAACCCCTCACCTTCTTCTCCCAACACCACAAAGTCAACCACTTGCCAACCCACCCCATACTCCACTTTTCAGAGTCAATTGACTGGCTTGCCCAACTCCATGTGATCTTCATTAGACTGACCAAACTCTTCCTTAGGTGGCTTTACCAGGCATCGATCATCACTTTTTTGATGTCTAGTGCTAAATTTACATTTAAAAGATCTGTTGCTTATTATCATCAATGTTGCCAACCCAAATCTTTAACAATGTCAAATTTGGTTACGCTGTCAATGTTTTGCTCTCTCCGAGCTGGACTGTTTCTTTCATTATCGTGTTATTTGTATCATTTCCTTATTCAAAAAGAAGGAAAAGAACACGAAAAATTCCTTGGAGTATAGGAAAAGCCTAGGAATTGGACAGTTAAGACAAACAAGACTGCAGTGTGCACATTTCCTTGCGCAGCTCGTACAAACAAAGTTTAGCTGCCTGAATCCTAGTGGTTTATACTCTTTGGGCAAATATTGAGCTAATACCATGATTCATGTCCCTAGTCATATTCCAAAGCAGCACTGTGTTCCCTCTACTGTGTTTTAGACGTGCGCAACAGAATGTTACAAAACATGCTTTATGACTTGCTTCATTTTCCTTTGGTGTATTAGCAGAGGCTTTTGGCAATCCTGACTCCTTTTCAAAGGTTATCAGAACAAAAGGGTCAGATTCTCATTTCCTTGACTTGAAGGAAGCTAAGCAGGTGGGAAAAATACGATATGTCCCTCGGTGAGCCAATAGCTGTCCCCCATGGGCAGTCTCTGGCCCTATCTTTTCTTCCACAATAGAAGTTTCACCTTTCAGTCTTGGCTTTTACCAGCAAGAACATAATTAAAGGCATTTTGACATCAATTGATCATTTTGCTCACCTAAGACTATCATTCATATGCTAATGGCATGTTCAAGGCTGCCATTCAGCTGCCGGATAGTCCCGAGATGGGTACTGAAGTTTTCTTGGGTCACCTCAGCACTTAGCAGTGACTCAAGACTGACAAATCAGTTGGGGCTTCTGGGAGCTGAAATGCAGGCTGGTCTCACCAGCCAGCTCTAGCACAGTGACCAAGCTTAGAGAATGGCAAACAGGAGCTTTCTGTCACCCTGGGAGGCCACAGCCCTGCTGCTGCCTGCGGTGAGGACTGCCAGCCATCAGCACAGGGTGCGTGCAGGATTCAGGATAAGAGGAGAGGTACAGTGGGGTGGAGGAGATGTTCATCTGCTGGGTCTGGAGATGTCTCAAATGAGAAACTTGTCTTCCAGACACTATCCACAACTAGCTGTCTTGCACAGAAGAAGAGGAAAAAGGACTCCATAGCTTAGGTTCAATCCCAACATGAAGCATAGACACAACACTCTTTACCAACTTGGGTCAGTGCTAGCTGGGACATCTTCACATTGTGAGACACAGAGATGTGCCAGATGTGCTCTAGCTTACTTTCCACAGCCATCTTGGCCAGAAGAGACCTGGTTTGCCTGTCATTGAGCAACCTGTATATCTCTCCTCCTTCACAGTGAGGGTCCTCCATGCTATCATATGGCATAGAGAGAAGAGGGAGCTGTATGAAGGTATAAGATCAAGAAATGGCCACAGACTGTTGACAGGGACCATAAAACCTTAAACTGTATGTGGGGTAAAATATGCACAGGCAGAGCAAGCTTTTCCAGCCCATAGCCAGGGGTAGGCAGCCACCAGCCCAGGAAACCATGAGGAGCAAAACGTGGCTGCCCATGATATTGAAGAGCACAGTACTGATATTCACTGTCCTGCACAAACCTCTCTGCTTGTGCCCCAGGGGGCAAACCTCCTTCACAGTGTACAACAGCACTGGGGCTCACGGCATGAGAAACTCTGTGCTGCTTAACATGGCAGCCCTTCTGCGGCCAAAGAGACGGCCCACTTCTGCAAGAGCTTGTCGGGCAGCAGCTTCCTGACTCTGAAAGAGGTTCAGACTCTGTGGATGTTGAAAGCTGCTCATGAATAACAGGAGCCATGGTGTCAGTAGATGATAAGTTGATTCTTGGACTGACATTAAGGTGAAAAATGGGAGAAATGACTGAGGCCACGGTCTCACACATGATGGCAGATCTACTTCACCCAGCTAAAATCATCCCCACTCCTACCTCTGCGGCGGCGCAGCTGTGCGTGCTCACACAGGGAGACACATCAGGGAACAGATCCAGATGGAAAAAACTGGTTCAGATTCTTTTTCAGATGATCAGACATCATTTTTATTGGCAACGAGACAGAGAGTGACAGGAGAGAGAAGGGGCGAAGGAGAGTCAGATGGAAGGAGAGGGGGTGGAAGCTGTTTAAATGGCAGCGTGCTCAGACGAGGGCACGCAGGCCAGCAAAGCCTGAACCCTGTTTTTAAGTCATTTGGCATTCCCCAGATCTCACTGGAAAAGGGGATCTGGATTTCAGAGGCACACAGGATTTTTTTTAATGTTGCTCAGAGTCTATATCCCTACATTTTTGTCATTTCATTTCAGCTTTTGGCCTGGGGGGACATAGTATGTATATATATTCATGTACAAAATGAGAGATGGAGGAAGAAAAAAGCCCAGGCCAGAACAAAGTTTGCATCTTCTGTGGGTTTCCTCAATAAATATCTCTGTTTTCCCAATAATGACAATTCTTAGTTGACTGCAGTTCATATTGCAGTATTACTGTATTGGCAGATGTTTGACTACTTTTTGAGCGAGCTACAAAATGCTTGTGCTTGTCTGGCACTTACTCTTTGTTCAAAAACTATTGCTACATCACTGAGAAGAGAGAAAGAGGGGAAGGAAGAATCTACACTTCCCTTGACATTACATCCTGCATTTGAACTGTGAACCTTTCCCATGCATGGTAAGGAGACTTTTTAAGAATTCCAGTTCCTGAGCATCCTATAAATTTCTTTCTTTAATTTTAAATAAAAATAAATCCAAGTCTCACTCTCTGCAAGAACAAAATGTGAGAGAACACATATTGTGCAGACACATATTGTACAGCACTGCCAACATCTGTTGCCATAATTAAAGAAAGCAGCATTCCAAGCAAGAATAAAAATTAGAATAAAATGCTGAAAATAGGACTTTTCACTGTTTTCATTCTGATAGGCAACCTCGGGTAACACACCTGAAGGGTAAAAGGCAGTTGCTTTTCTTTCAGTGCTGAAGTTACGGCATCCTGAGTTTCAGCAACTCTTGTTATCTTCATCTTCAGACTTTTGCTGTCCTTTATGTGGTTTAGAAATAGGTTGAATTACTATCATAGAAATACGCCTTCTTTTTCTAATAAAACAGCACTGCCTCTATGCTAGATAATGCATGTTGCTGATGCAGGCTGGTAAGCACTTATTCTTTTATATCAGATTTTAGGAAAAAGAGTATTTTTTCAGCTATTGGATTAACAGATTGACTGGTTTGTCAGAATAAAACAACAGCACTTACATTAACAAATGAAAGGTGTAGAAAGTCCTCAGAGGGATTTGGTTCAGACTTATTGTGGATATGTTCCTACCATGGGATCACATTAAATTTTGACTGCTATAACATTAATCACCATATAAAATCTTGCTTAGCCATGCCTAGAAAGCAAAATTGCAGACTGAATTTCTTATGTAGCCTGTAATCTGAAATTAACTGATATTCAGTTATTGTTGTTTATGGACTACATTGTCCCATTGGTCTGAATGACAGATTACAAATATAAACATAAAAGTCTTTGCCTTGGGGAATTTACAGTCTACTAGATGAGTTATCTTACAAATGGTGAAATAATGCAACCAACAAGGGTTTTTTTTTTCTAATTCTTGCTTTTTAGCAATAAAACATGACCACATCTCTAATAGGAACTTGCCAAGTTATTATCACTACTAGGCAAACATCTAACTAGAGTATCCGAGAAATAGCTACAAAAAAAATATTCTGGTAACTAAAGGCCATGAATAGCTCATAAAGGTGAATTTGGCAGGGTCAGCCAGCTCTGTCTGGATTTAAGATGACTCATTTTAGATGCCATATTTTTCACGTGTAATGTTCTCAGTTAGCAAGGGATAATAGACTCTTCACTGAAAACATACTCAAATTCTGCCACCTGGGAGTTTTAAATGAATCTATACACAGTTTGTACCTTGTATATATCAGCAAATGTGTATTATTCAACATGAACCAAGGGCAATTTTCCAATGCCTGAGAGTTAAGACTTAACGTGTCAATTTTTCTAACTCAGTGCTTTACAATACAATCCCATTGCTGTATAAATCACTGATAAATAATAACCCCCTTAATACTATCTTCACCTTCCATTAACCAAAATGTTCTTAACTTTAAATTGCAAAATTAAATAAAGGAATATTGCTCTATCATGTATTACATGCACTGTTCATCATTTTACTATTCAATAAAAAAGAATGTAACAACAGGATTCAACCTGTAGGTTCACTGGTAGAGAATTTTAATCAACTTCTATTCTGCACAATTTCAGCTGGAAACAGGGCAGGTGAAGGTCTACGTATAAAGTTCATATTTAAAAAATATTTCTAGATACAACCACTATTTTATTTGGCTAATTATTTTGGAAATGCAGTTACTCTTTAGAAGTGTAAATCAGTGGTAGCTATCTTTTTATACTATTGCTATTTACATTTCTATTACTGTTATTAACTGTCTGTCTATTTCATATATGCCAATTATGTACAATGTGAGCATATAAAAAAGTGCCGTGTACCAGCCTAGCAAATAACACAGCTCCAACAACCAAAATACACATCAAAACCTTCAAACAGGCCCACCAAAAAAAATAATGGCTAAAGAGCATGTATTCAGGCCTCCTTCAAAGGCCAGGAAACTCAGCTGTTTGATGACAGAAAGTCATCAGTCAGTATTTAGTCCTGAGCTAAGGTGAGAAACTTCAGCCATTGTCACTGTCTGACATGACGAATAACAATGATGTTTTGATGGCAACTTTCTCTGTAGAATTCATCTAGTTATAACCTTTTCTTAAGTGATGGCTTACTAATGGTGATGATATACGTAATGGCAGCACCCTTTCATTTGACAGATTTTTTTTTTAGTTTTCAAATATATAGCTCAAAAGAAATTCCTAACAGATATAAGAAAGTACCATGTAAAATGACAGAGTTACATATACAACACCCTCACACACATATTTCCCTTGATTCCCACTCCCTACTTTTTTCCTTCTCCATCTTCAGTGACATTATTCTGAGCTCCATCTTGTTCTTCACAATTCATCTTTCAATTGTGTCCTTGGATTTGCAGCTTCTGTATTTTTTTTTCCACTGGAGTTCACTATTAATGTATATAGAGTCCCTGCTTTGGCAGCAAAGAGTGCAACTGTATTTCTTAAGAGTTGTGGCAGTTGTGGATGTTGCAGTCCAGGCACCCCCAAACTGCATTCTGTTTGGCATCAGTTTTCCAGCCATTCAATGTTAAGATAAGGGACAGTAGCACATCTGTTGCAAGGATTATTTCCAAATTCGTGCCTGGTAGAGTATCCTCCGTGCAAGCTGGAGTAAATATTCTTCATATGGCAGAAGTTAACCAGAACCTACTTCACCCCATTTGTCACAGCAGAGTTGCTAACAGCAGTCGTTGATACCAGCTGTTGCAATTTCAGGGGTGCAGAGATGACTCAATAATTCCTACAGTTTTTGAAAGCTGTAATAAAAGCTCCCATCTTTGCCCAAGCTCAGCAAAATTCTGTGTGCACTCTCTTTGCATAGGTTTTAAGCTCCCAGAATTCCCGTCTTCAAAAACATGAACATTATTGCACCTCTAAAAGGTATGCAGACAATCAGTGCCTTGTATATATGCAAGTTCCAAGCCAACATATACTTTATTATTCTAAGTGAATCTTTCCCAGGTCTATGTTCCAATTTTCCAGAGCACTGGCAAGAAATAGATTTGCTGAACTAAAAAAAAAACAAAACAAAACAAAACATAANAAAAAACAAAAAAACAAAATCAACCACTACTTTCAGCAGTGATTATGACAGCAGTGATTATGACTGGGTTTATCCACCATTTGAGGCCTGGAGGGCAAGCAAAGTAATTTTTGCATCTGCCTCCTCACTGCAAAGTTTGAGAAGTTGCATTCCTCACAATGGTCACTGGTTAGCTTGAAGCAGAGACATGTGCCCATGCTCTAGAGAATGATGTCATATCATTTATCTCCTTAACATGTTTTTCGCAGTCTTTGATGAAGAACTGGAGGAGGAGCGACTCATTCAAGTTTTCTCCGCTGCCAAGTCTTGCAACAAGTATCTATGACCATAGATTGTATGCTTGTACTGGATGCACCATGGCATTTCTCACCAGTTTCAATGCTTTTGGTAAGTATCAGTCATTTTTAAGATGGCTTTGGCTGCTGGTTGGCTAACTGTCTTGCAAAGTAGTTTATTATACAAAAAAAGTCCAGATAATTGTGGTAATGAAGGAATTTAAACATCACATCTGATCTGCTTCTCTGGACAACTACATTAATTCCAACACAAAGTCTATAACATGCATGTAAGAAATACAAAATGCTATTAGGTTTTCATTTTCAACACCTTTTAGATGTCTGCATTATACTTTAAACTGATGCACGATTTATAAAAACAAGTAATCGCAAAGGATTGAGTCAAAATGCTCTTGGCAGATATCATCAAAAACATTGTTGAGCCATTTAAGCATCTCTTCCAAGTGGGCAACATCAAATATGACTGTTCTGTAGCCAAGAAATGAATTAATTCTATACTAATGTAAAGAAGTTCTTCATCTCTAACTGTATCAAGCCTGACAACACAGGTATTATGCCATCCCTTCAGCAGTCGCTGGGTAGAGCCTCAAGCTATGGTGCCAAATTCTACGTATATTCCTCACAAACATGTCTCTTGTAAACATTTGCCAACAGTAAACAGAACATTACAAATGGTTTTGAAGTCACCATCCTAGGAATGTTTCCATGTAGCCTGTGCATTATTGCACATGGTCTTTGCACAAAGAGTATAATAAAAAGCATTTACATTGGCGGCTCCAATAGTTCCAGAGTTGTTGGTACTTAATATGCCTGCCTATTGCATGGGAGATGGCAGATGGTAACTAGTCTGCACAACTGCACCTTCCCAAAACTTTCCAAACTGAAGTATTGAACCTTGTACTCTTGGATTGCTTTTGATATGACAACAAAGAAGTGTCTTTACCAGGCGCTCTTCTACATGCACTACATCCCTGGAGTGCTCTGCTGGTCCATAAGGCAGGAGGGCCTGTCCCATCCCTAACCCTGCAGGCTGTCTCTGATGTTGAGTGTTCACTGTTTACACCTCACAGCAATAAATTATAGGTTTTCTGGATATAGTCTTACAAATGACAACAGAACAACTCCATTTATACAACATCAGGTATCCTCCCTGATCACGTCCTGAAGGCTATCAGCATTGCTCACACACAGTGCCCTGCATGCAGAAAGAAGAATATTTAGTAGCAGCACCACATCTTACTCTGAAGTTTATGGTAAGTTGTCTACCAAGACTAAAGGGTTATCTTCCTCTCCCAAGTTGCTGAATGAGACACATGATGTCCCAGCCTGCTTAGTATTTAAATGCCTTTCACATTCCTTATTAGCCTCATAACATGACTTCCTAAACAATAGCAGTAAAATGTGCTTTAGGAGATTATTTTTTCCACATGTGACCGTGTAAACTATTGACTGAAGACATCTATCAAAGAAGCACAGAAGATGCAGAAGTCACGCAACTTCTGAAGATCAAACTGTGGTTCAGCTGACACTTGATGGTATAAAGTCAGGGATTACTCCTCTGAGAGCCACCCAGATTTACAGTGGTGAGATCTGTTAGTTTATGTGATGAAGGGCTAATTACCATAAAGACCAAGGCCTGGAGATGAACAGAGGACAGTACCAAGTGGAGGAAGTACAATAGACCCTGGACCTGGCTGCTCCGAGGGATCTCAGCAGTCTGGGTGTTGGAGGAGTCTGCAGGAGGTGCTCTGACCAGACAGCCTTGCAGACTGTGGGGTTACTGCCTGCAGGGGTACAGGACTTGCTATGGGATGAGCATTTGGGGAATGCTGTAAAACTTAATGTGGGATGTTTTAAAGGGGTTAGTGGGAATGTGTGAGACTTATGGGATATTGAGGTCAAAGACCAAAGGCAAGAATGGGAAGGTAAAGGTGGCTTGCAAAGGAACAACCGTGAAAAAATAGAGAGATAAGTGGCTAAAAGGAGCCAATTGCATGTATAAACAGGCTGCTAGTCAGTATGCTTGTTTGGTCATCCCCCATGCCTGATCACCACTGCTTTCTAGTTAAACTGCCTTTCTACTTTATTGGGTGAGGGACTCCATTCTGTGCACATGTGTGTGTGTTTATGGGGGTGTGCATGTAGCTGCTGTTGTCAGGCCATGGGTTGGAGGGCCCACGTGTCTGGGGTGCCAGCAACGGGAAGGAGGGGGAGGGAGTGGTGCGTGCGTGCGTGCGTGCGTGGGTGGGTGTGTGTGTTGTTCCTTAGGGAACATCAGTCCTGTGTGAGTGCATGTATGTGCAGAAAATTTTAAGCTAGACCTCGTGACAAGTAGGGCAAGGGGTCTGGGAACCAGCTATCAGGGAGACCATAGGTCAGGGATTGGACACAAGAGAGAGACCAGGGGTCTGAGAGTTGGATACCAGAGTGACCACAGGTCTGCACAAGCTCTCAGAGAGACCAATGTGTATATGTATGTGTGTGTGTGCATGTGTAGCAGAGGGTCTGACTGCCAGTAACTGGACTAGAGCTTCAGGCCCACCACTGAAAGCCCATGCACATCCTGGTCTCCAAGTTAGCAGCCAAGAAGAAATCAATGGCAGAGAGGCAGAGGCTGGGCAAAGCATGGGACAGTGCAATGTGTGACCTGGGAAGAACTCACGTCCACCCGTTCCCAATCATCAGGCTGGGGCACCTCACCCAGCTGAGCCAGGCAGAGGAGGCCGCAGGCGGGTGACCTGGCAGACTTCCATGCATGAGGTTGTCAAGGCCCCAGGTCACAAGGAGCACATTCTCAGCCCATACAAGTCTTGTTCTCCCAAGACAGGAGAAGGAAGAAGAACCTGAAGCAGAGGAGGCCACACAAGGGCAGCCCTGACATAGAAGACACTTGTCGGTGCCCAAGTGCTTTGCAATAGTGCATACCACCTAGAGGCACCCCATGCCCACAGGGTACCCATGAGACAGTGTGCTGTTGACTCAATTTTCTTCATAGTAGCCAGTATGGGGCTGGGTTTTGGATTTGTGCAGAGAACAGTGTTGATAACACAGGGATGTTTTTGTTATCCCTGAGCAGTGCTTACACAGAGCCAAGGCCTCTTCTGCTTCTCACCCCACCCCACCAGCAAGCAGGCTGGGGGTACACAAGCAGTTGGGAGAGGACACAGCCGGGACAGCTGACCCAGCTGACCAAAGGGATATTCCATACCATCTGACGTCATGCTCCATATATAACTGAGGAGGCTAGCTGGGAGGCAGGATCACTGCTTAGAAACAGACTGGGCATCAGGGTTGGTTTATTCTCTGCAGGTGGTGAGCAATTGCATTTGTGCATCACTTGTTCTATATTTTTTATTATTGTTGTTGTTGTCTTCCTTTGTTATCCTATTAAACTGCCTTTGTCTCAACCCACGAGGTGCTTTTTTTTCCCATTCTCCCCATCCCACTGGGGGAGGAGGGGTGGGTGAGCAACTGCATGGTGCTTAGTTATTGGCTGGGGTTAAACCACAACAGTCCTAAACCAACACAGACAGTCACAACCTACCCTGTCAAACAGTGTGATGAAAAGTCTGAAAATATCATGACATATTTTCCAAGTGGACCATGCTGTACCCCAAGAGTGTGAGCTGCAGCGGTGATTTGGGTCCTGCCCCACGGGACAGTGCACAGCCATGGAACTAGAGCTGTCCTTCCCTCTCTGCCTGCAAATGGCACGACTGTCTTCTGATTCAGGGGAACAAGCAGGGTCAGCCTTCCTCACCCCACTGATTGTTGCTGCAAAACCAGACAGCAGGGAGACAGGCCCTTAGGCTGCCACCCTACAACTGCTTCTGTGCAGTTATGCCTAAGCCGTGCATTTGCATTGCAGCCCAGGCACCAGTGTTGAATTCTTAATAATACAGACTTTCGTAGGTTACAGCAAAGATGCAAACAGATGGCATAAGGCTTCGTGTGCAGCTGATGTGAAGAGCTGTCAGAAAGAACTGGGAAGTGTTTTCCTTTTACAGTGTGGTAGGATGAGGTGGCTCTGGGCTGTGCCATGCACCGTTGCCAAAGGCATAATGCCTTCCCACCAATGCAGGCTGCAGCACAGGGTTCTGTGGGAGCTTCACAGAAGCCAAGCGAGGGATATCTTTTAATAAGTGAAAGGAGGGGAGGGAACAATCACTTTCTTCAGCAATTGGCCTCACTCCAAAACTGCAATCTGATTGCAGGACTCTGTTTCTAACTGAAGTGTAGAGGAGGATTATAACTGCCCTGAATTTTGTATTAAATGCAACACATTAGAAAATCCTGCACACATCTGAGAAATCTCAAGTCTAGCCATTAAAAAAGCATGCTTCTTTAAATTTTGTGGAAGTAACAAAGGATGTTTGGCTTTGAACTCCCAATTACGAGCGTTCAGGGGACAATAGAGCTGTGCAAGGAACTTGTGATTTGTAATTGATTTGATTTATTAGGTTCTTTTTCTGCTCTCTGAATATCTACAAACATGCTGCAACTGTTACATGCTTTTGTTTCATAGAATCATAGAATGGCTTAGGTTGGAAGGGACCTTAAAGATCACCTAGTTCCAACCCCTCTGCCATGGGACACCCTCCACTAGACCAGGTTGCCCAAAGCCCCATCCAGCCTGGCCTTGAACACTTCCAGGAATGGGGCATCCACAACCTCTCTGGGAAACCTGTTCCAGTGCCTCATCACCCTCACAGTAAAGAATTTCTTCCTGATATCTAATCTAAATCTACCCTCCTTCAGCTTAAGGCCATTACCCCTTGTCCTATCACTGCTTGCCCTTGTAAACAGTCCCTCTCCAGCTTTACTGTAGGCCCCCTTTAGGTACTGGAAGGCTGCTAGAAGGTCTCCCCGGAGCCTTCTCTTCTCCAGGCTGAAAACCCCCAACTCTCTCAGCCTGTCTTCATAGGAGACATGCTCCTTTTGATCATCTTCGTGGCCCTCCTCTGGACTTGATCCAACAGCTCCATGTCTTTCTTGTACATGGGACCCCAGAGCTGGACGCAGTACTCCAGGTGGGGTCTCACCAGAGTGGAGTAGAGGCACAGAATCACCTCCCTCGACCTGCTGGCCATGCTTCTTCTGATGCAGCCCAGGACACGGTTGGCTTTCTGGGCTGCAAGTGCATATTCCTGGCTCATGTTGAGCTTCTCATTCCCCAACACCCCCAAGTCCCTTTCCTCAGGGCTGCTTTCAAATCATTCCACACCCAGCCTATAGCTGTGCTTGGGATTGTGCAGGACCATGCACTTGGACTTGTTGAACCTCATGACGTTTGCATTGACCCAACTCTCAAGTCTTTCAAGGTCCCCCTGGACGGCATCCCTTCCCTCCAGTGTGTTGACTACACCACACAGCTTGGTGTTGTCAGCAAACTTGCTGAGGGTGCACTCAATCCCACTGTCCATGTCGCTGACAAAGATGTTAAACAGCGCCGGTCCCAATACTGACCCCTGAGGAACACCACTCATCAGTGATCTCCACTTGGACATTGAGCCATTGACCACAACTCTTTGAGTGCAACTATCCAACCAATTCTTTATTCATCAAGTGGTCTGTCCATCAAATACATGCCTCTCCAATTTAGAGACAAAGATGTTGTGTGGGACAGTGTCAAATGCTTTGCACAAGTCCAGACAGATGACATCAGTTGCTCTTCCCTTACCCACCAATGGTGTAACTTTGTCATCAAAGGCCACCAAAGTTGTCAACCACAATTGGCTCTTAGTGAAGCCATGTTGGCTGTCACCAATCACCTCCTTATTTTCCATGTGTCTGAGCATAGTTTCCAGGAGGATATGCTCCATGATCTTGCCAGGCACAGAGGTGGGACTGACCAGCCTGTAGTTCCCCAGGTCTTCCTTTTTTTCCCTTTTTAAAAACAAGGGTTCTGTTTTTCCTTTTCCAGTCAGCGGGAACTTCACCAGACTGCCACAACTTCTCAAATACCATGGATAGTGACTTAGCAACTTCATGCACCAGTCTCATGGACTTGTGCACCTTCAGGTTCCTTAGATGGTCCCAAACCTGATCTTCTCCTACAATGGGTGGTTCTTCATTCTCCCAGTCCTTGCCCTTTGCCTTCTGCAACTTGAGCGGTGTGGCTAGAGCACTTGCCAGTGATGATTGAGGCAAAAAAAGTCATTGAGTACCTTAGTCTTCTCCATATCCCGGGTAACCAGGTTTCTCATTTCCTTCCGGAGAAGGCCTAGTCTGGCATACCTACAGAAGCTTTACTTGTTGCCCTTGACATCCCTAGCCAGATTTAATTGTATCAGGGCTTTAGCTTTCCTAACCTGATCCCTGACTGCTCGGACAGTTTCTCTGTATTTCTCCCAGGATACCTGCCCTTGCTTCCACCCTCTGTAGGCTTCCTTTTTGTATCTGAGTTTGTTCAGGAGCTCCTTGTTCATCATGCATTTGATTAAGGTCATTCAGAATTTTTGACAAGGTGGATTGATCATAAATAATCAAAATCTGAATAGTGTTGCTTCGCTGTAATTTGTTAGGGAAAAAGAAATGGTTTAACAAACCAGCAAAGCACAGAATTACTTGCAGGTAGAAGTTGTTTTCGATATTTATTTACCTGTGTGGCTTCAAAATTGACAAAACATTCAGGCCAGGATAACTATTGTTCATACAGGCATAGCATGCAAACATTAAAGTTTGTAAGCATGTTCACTCAAACTGATTTAATTTAAAAAGTCAGCTGCTGTTTGCATACATTTAATTACATACTAAGAACTGGCAGTGTAAGCAACAGAAAAAAAATTCAAAGCGAGAAGTCAGACATGCCTTAAAAATTCAGCTCCCTGTTCAAGTCCCAGCAGAAAATATCAGAGCTGGCCCCAGAGACCAAAGAGCAGAAAAAAGAAAACCAGAAAACAGTTCTCATTTATCCAACTTCCCAGTTGCACCCAGTGAATCTTTTCTGCTTCACTCTTGTTTTGTGCAGACCACCACTGTGTTAGCAAAGCCATTTTCTTCGCCTGGAAAATGTGAATATTCCCTCTGAAGAGTACTTGAAGTGTAGCAGGGGGAAATACTGTGGTGGAGAGAGGTTTCTCTGAAACTAACCATAATGGATTCCTTTTCATTCCTGTGTTAAGGGACTTGCTTCACAGCAGAATAGCCAGGCTCATTCAGAGGTAATCTCCCCCTTTTCTTTCACCCTGTATCAAATGGAGACTGAAAGGGGAAATATTTTCTCCTTGGCCTCTGGTCCTCAGGGGCTCTGTATCGTATAGGGCCAGATGGGTGGGGGATTTGTGGTCTAAGAGTTAAAGCAGGAGGAGAGAGAGATAGGACCCCTGGATTATAGTCTTTGCTCTGAGATAGAGGTAAACAGTCATTTACATTCAAATACAAAACTTCCCCTTTGAATTATTTTTTCCATTCCCTACCAATCCCAGCTTATCTCCCCAAAACGGTCTTCACTTTTAAAATCAATTTATAACCGATCAGACAGCTAAAATAGCTTCTTACAGTAGGTGTCTCCAGTCAATGACTGATTTGCATTAAGAAAGATATGACAGCCAAGTGTGAAGAGAAAAGAATGATAGTTTAATTTTAGAAAAATTCCACATTCATCTGAGAAATGATTACTAAGCACTGTGTATGTTCATACATAAATTATTTCTAAAAATGTGAAAAGATATTAAAATGCTAAATATTTTCTTGCAGCGGGAGCAGGAAAGCTCCAGATCAGATGCTGTGGCCTTTCACGGGAAGGGATGGAGCCAACTCACACCCCAGGGAGGCACCCCGTGGTCCTGTGACACTGACCGTGACACAGAGCAAGGATGACAGCGAACAGCTCAGGGGAAAAAGGGGTAGAGGGACAAAGGAGGAGAGGGAGGAGGAGAGGGAAGCTGAGACAGCTGCTGTGTGGCAAAAGCACCTTCCAGCCCTTCTGGGGACAGGTGAGAAGCCTCCCCTTCATGCTCCACACAGGCAAGCACTGGGACGCCCATTCTGCCGGCACGCAGGTTCTGCTCGGCGTTAGACAGGCCTGGGGGCAGTGGTGGGCCGACGTATAATTATGGAAATAAATAGCGAGGTTCCCAAGCAGGCGGGCTGGGGAGCACCAGGCAGCTCGCTCTGGCTGTAACCTCTGCAGAGCCAAAAGCAGCTCCAAGGAGCATGACACAGCCGTCAGGGGGACGTGCCGGGGAGCCAGGTGCCAGCTCCTGAAATAAATCCTACAGCTTGTCAACAGAGCTCTGTCATCTCTATCCAGAAAAAGACTAATAGTGGGCTGACGCCTAGCACTGACAAATTGGGATTTGGATTCGTTGCTGAGTTTTGTTCCGATTTTTTAAGGATATCTTTATTTTACCAGGACAAGCTGTTGTCTTTGTCCTCTCATGGTTCAAGCTGGCAAAGAGCAGCCTGAGATGTCCCACAGAGGAAGCCCAGGCCCTGCCAGGGGCCTGTGCACAGGCGTAGGACATGTTCAGAGGTGACAGGGACATCATTGCAAGATGAACTGTAAGCTCAGAGCCTACAAGGGAAGGAAGGGTAAGAGTCAAGAGGTGGGAAAGGTGTGTGAGGAGGGAGAAAGATGATGAGAAGGTCGCTGCAAGATCATTAGAACATATATTGTGTTTTTTACTAGATGCTTGTCATTCTTCAGTGTCAAGAAGAGGATGCGTACGTGGTGTTTGTCCCATGCTAACATGCCCTGGGAGAACAGACATCAGTCACCAGCTGTGCTACGTTTTTATTAGCTAAGTTTCACAGAAGCTTCCATCCAAGTAGAGAATAACTCCATGCATCACAGCTCAGGTTTGACAGGAACATTAAAGGCAATATATATTTTGATATATCAATCCAAATTTGTAGGCAGAAGAGGTCAGACGATGTAAAAAAAATTGTTAAGATTATTTTTTATGAAAAAGTTAATTTTGTGGCCTGCTAATGAAGATCTTACTATCTTACATAAAGATCTGTTTCAAACAATCTAAACTTGTGTTATCTGACATTTTAATTAGCCTCATCTCATTGCCTTGGAAACATCCTGTCTTCTTGCATTACAAGTCATAGAGCATTTGACACTCTAATGCACAAGACCATTTTAGAAAGACAGCAAAATTTTATTAGTGTTGACTTTGTTGCTATAGACTAGAACTCCATTATTTGACATATTCACTCTGTACATCACCTAACTTCCCTGAAATATAACAGGAAACTCTTCCCTGGCTTCATTCAGAAGACGACAATTATTGTACAAGCAAATTACATCACATAGAGGGCCAGATCTTTTTAGGGATTTTTGTTCTTAGAAGACAACATAGAACAGGAACTTCTCTTTCCGGAACAGTATACTGTGTTGGGTTTGCATGGCAGGGTTGGGGGGGAGGGGGGGGGAGCTACAGGGGGGGCTTCTGTGAGAATCTGCTAGAAGCTTCNTGTGGAGCCGTGGAGAGAGAAGCCCACACCAGAGCAGGTTTTCTGGCAGGACTTGTGACCCCGTGGGGGACCCACGCTGGAGCAGTCTGCTCCTGAAGGTCTGCACCCCATGGGAGAGACCCACGCTGGAGCAGTTCATGTAGGACTGTAGCCCGTGGGAAGGACTCATGTTGGAGAAGTTCATGAAGGACTGTCTCCTGTGAGAGGGACTCCATGCTGGACCAGGGGAATGATGAGAGGAGTCCTCCCCCCAGGATGAAGAAGCAGCAGAAACAACGTGTGATCAACTGACTATAACCCCCATTCCCTGTCCCCCCTGTGCCACTGGAGGGGAGGAGGTTTGAAGCCGGGAGTGAAGTTGAGCCCGGGAAGACCGGAGGGGTGGGGGGACGTGTTTTAAGATTTGATTTTATTTCTCATTCCTCTGTTCTGTTTCGGAATAAATTAGATGAATTTCCTCTCTCTAACTTCAGTCTGTTTTGCTCATGACGATAATAAGTGAGTGATCTCTCCCTGTCCTTATCTTGACCCACAAAGCTTTTCATTACACTTTTTCTCCCGTCTGGTGAACGAGGGGAGTGATAGAGCGGCTCTGGTGGGCACCTGGCCCACCAGAACAGGAACTTCTCTTTCCAGGATAGTATACCCACAAGTACCAGCAGAATGATTCCAAGTTCCCTCACACGGACTTCTCAATGGACTTCATACCAGAGGTAGGAATAAAGTATTTCTTTCATGTTGGTCCGAAGACTGAGAGGCAATGGAAATCTTCTCAACAGACCTGAGGCAGACTCTGAAGAGAGGACATACCTCCAGCTCCATAAACACTTATCAATCCTCACCCTTAGTTTAAGTCCCCTCTCCCAATCTCAGTGAGAGTTTGCGAAAAGCAGAACGCTTCCAAAATTGCTCCATATTTTTATTTTTGGCTTCACTCCAATTCTGAGAGCAGACATATCAACCTTTGTTGCATGCAGCTGAAGTGTTATCAAAACATCGCTCATTGTTGTATATTGGCCTGGACCAAACTCAGTTCATTCAGAACAGCATGCTTCCATGACCTCAGTACAGTGCAAGCACACAACTCGTTCCTTTGCAGATATAGCACTGATGGTGTAAGGGATTTCTTTGTCTTGTGAAAATAACTTAAGTAGCCTACAAAAACATCACACCATTGTAGTATGACACTGAACCATTTTGGTTCCTTCAAAAGGGCTTTGAAACTATGCAGAACTCAAGTATTTTCCACCCAGGGCCATAAAGAGTAACTTGATCTATTTTGCATAATTTCCTTTTAGAATTTTTTAACAGACTTTTCCTGAAACCGGCAAACATCAATTTTAAGCAATGCATTTTAGACAGCAATTTCACACACCCAAAGAGTGGTCAAAATACTATATAACAGAACATTGCAGTGGTAAAAGGATTATGCTGGCTTACACCAAAAGCTGTGTCTCTAATTTTGTTCTTATGCATTCTTAGCAATAAATTTAAAAAATGGTTTGAAATTAAATTTTTTCATTACCAAGGCAAAAGGTTCATCAGATGAGTTTGAGTCAATTGTCTGAACTTGGGAGTTGAAAAGCACCATCTCCCACCCAGTAATGGTTCCAATTTTCCATCATTCAGGACATAGCCAGATTCCAGGAGTTCTGCTCCCAAGATTCGTATAAATTTGTTTAATTTGTTTTCTTTGACATCTTAGCCACAATGTGTGGGGCTTCACCCAGGACTTCTGTACAACAGGATACCCTCACTGCCTCCATTTCTGTTGACCAATTATTGCTGAAACTGCATTCCAATGCTTCTTAAAACAGCTCAGCTGGCTGAAGCCTAACAGGAGCCACGTGCCAAAAAATACCTTAAAGATTTTCTTTCTCTCCGGATGAAGCTAACAAAAAGAACACTTTTCCTTTCTTCTGCAGGTAAAAGCTTCCTCATTCACCAGGTGGAAAGGAAGTTTAATGACATCTTTTCTTTTCAGGTAGCTTGCTCTTTTTCAGGGCTGCAGCAGGATTAGTTTGGTCCGGACCCCTGGCCCTGTTTTCTGTAGCAACCCAACAGTGCTGATTTGATGGGCTATGCCTGCATGGGGAACAAATGCTCCCATCAGGAGCATCCGTGGGATGGATTGTCCCCACCAGGAGTCTCAGAGAAGGGCACTGAGGCAGGAGAACTGAGTCACTTGTCTCCATGTAAGTGCCCTGGGATATTAAACTGCTTTTAGTGTTCAGTCTTTCACTGCTGGTCAGAAAGGCCTGTGTAAAAAAAATACAGAATCTGCCTTAAAGGTCTGGTTTTGTTCCTTGTCTGAGCACACAGGAACAAAGCAAGATCAGGTCAGGTCTAAACCCCACCAAAGACTCCCAAAAGATTTCCACACTTCAGAGAAGAGAAGCAAATGACATTGAAATCTGGGCGGCTACAGTCTGCCTCCCTGGCTAGACCGGGACTCCTTAGCTGGTGACAGAGGTGGGGTCAGGCAGCATCTTCCCCACCCCTCACAGCCACTGCAGGACTGCCTGCAGACTCAGGGAGGACATCTCCACCATCCTTAAAGGTGAAGATGTCCTCCCACATTCCTTGCTCTACTCTATGTGTTCTTATCTGAGGACAAATAGACCAGACCCCTCACATTGCACTACCAGGCCCCCGGCCACAGGGTGGTCTCTGCTCAGTGGGCACTCTGCTGCTTTGAAGCCCCCTTCTCTCCTCCCTGGGGCTGTACTTACACAGACAGCATACAGGCTGCAAATCTGATCCTGAACACTGTCTGCGGTCATCCCCTTAAATGACTGTTTGGCACAGTCAAACAAACTTTCCTTCTCGAGGCACAGCTGAGCAAAGCTATACATTTTTCCAATGCAAGGTGGCATTCTGCTATTAGTATGTGACTCCGGGAGCCCAAGAACTGCAGGATCCCCAGTGAGAGCATGAATGGCAACCGACTGCATGGCAGCTGGGAACAGAGTAGCGGTGCTCTCTCATTTACCCAGCTAAAATCCAAATATTTACTCCCAAATTGAGCTGAGCTGCAGCTACTCCATACCAGATGGTTATACCATTGAGCAAAGAAAGGAGGGAAATGGATTTCTTCCTGTTTTCCTTACTGGTCAAAAGATTAAAAGCAATATAGTGATGTTGGTCCCTAGGTATTGTCTGATTAATATCCTGTTAGCCAGCTGGCAAATTGCCAGATTCACTTCTCTTTAAATGCGAAAGAGACTGTTCCATGAGCTCAAATGGATTTTATTAGCATAACACTAATAATTCAGCACTTATAACCCAGAGAAAAGATTATAAGTAAATACAGCCATGCATTGCCTATCAAAATTCCTTTTTGCTTTCCTTCTGGGTAAGCAAAGAGCTACAATGCCTCAGATGTTCCACCACCACAGTCAGGTCAGAAGGGTCTAATTTTTATAGGAAAGGTGGTATGATACAAAAAGGCCAGAAGCCCTGAGAGGTTCCTTTCTCCCAGCAGCATCTGGAAACTTGTCCTAACAGGTTTTCAATTGTGTTGATCACGTGAGATGTAATACTGAGAAGTCTTTTTCCCTATCTCCAGGTTTCTTGTCTAGCTAATAAGCTGGGCCTTTCCTAGCTGAATGCTGTCTGCTGGTCCATAAATCAGCTCCCTCTCTTGCCTGCCTTTTCTAGCACAATTTCACATTAATAACCATTCTGAATTCTCCAGAATGTAATTTCCTTTGATGTTCTTTGTAGCAGAGGTTTATAGCCAAGTTCCGTTTAGAAACCACTGGTACAAGGCTGAAGTCAGCAGCCCATAAGGTACCTGAGGTCGCTTCATTCATTCAATGTTATTCCTATGTTTAGGAGTGCATATCTTTTGCCTACTGTCTGCATCAGCCGCTCACGTCAGCAGGGATTTCAGAGGAGATAACTCCTCTCTGTCACCTCGAGCAGCAGTTGCTTCCCAAATAGTGCTCCCTGAGGGACTGACATGCCATAGAAGAAGATAAATGTTCTGAGGACAGTCACTAAAAATACCGTGTGTTAATTCCCCAATTAAAAGTCTCAGGAGGAAAATAATGAGTGATCTGTTAGCAATTCTGTAGGTTCCCGGTTCTCTGATATCCCAAGTCTAGGAGCTACTGCCCTTGGGTAGCAGCTAATTGGCCCCAGTTACCATAGTGCCTCATGGTCCTTAATGTATGTATCCTCACTACTGCTCAGTAAAGCAAATAAGGACTGATTTCAGTTCTACAGACTTGGAGCTGCATTTCAGACAAAGCAGGGAACTGGCTTCAGAGCACTATGCTCCACATATAAACCACAGAGTGAGGCAAAATCCAGGTCCTGACAAGTACTTTCTACCCAAGGGAGAAGCTGGCCACAGAAGAATACGTTTCTTTGGGTCAAACCCACTTATTTACAAGGATTGCAAAAGTGCTGCTTCCCTATCAAAATCAAACAACCAGCAGTTTCTTTGCCTAGCCCCTCTCGATGTGCTCTGTAACCAAAAAAACCTGTCGCAAGGCCTTTTCTTGAGTGAAGATCCAGTGATTGCTCTGTCTCCTCAGCTTTGTGTTACTTTCTGCCTCTGTCTCTGCAGAAGCCCTGCTCTTCTCCCACACAGGCAGGCATGCAGAGCTCATTACCTCTCCCTCCAGGGCTTGCTCTTTTATTCTCACAGGCTAGCATAACTCAGCTTTTGCGGGAGCTTAAGAACTTGCTCCTATGGTTTTGGAGACTTGGTACAACCGGAGAGCTCTGTTACTTGTAAGGCTTATCTTGAACAAAACGTAGCTTTAAGCCCACTCACCCCCTGCAAACGCACCCAGGCTGTAACAGCACTGAGATACCTCAAGATTATTTTTTTTTTAAATGCTCTGTCAGCATTAATTTCAATAGGAGCTAGATGCTTAATCTGCTTATGCACTTCTGAAAATCCTATTAAGTGCCTCTTTACTTCTCTAGGTGCCTAAATATACTTTTCTTAATTTGGCTCTAAGTGATTTGTATCCGTCATCAAGATTTTTGAGAGCGTGGCTCGAGGGGAGACGCCTCCCTGTCACAGCCCTTCCATGCAGTCTGTCACTTGTTCAGATACCTAAACTGGGAACTGAGCTCTTGCGAAGATGCTGTGACAGTGTGAAATATGTCTATTAAACTGTGAACGCTCTTCATGCTCTTGCCTCCCTGCCTCATTATGCCTCCCATCCAGCACTGAGCACACGTGTCCTCTCCTCCAAGGAGCCCTCGCCATGGGGTTATCACAAGCCAAACGGCTTCATCCCTCTTTCCACACCCCCACCCCCAGACCTACATAACTTTCTGCAGCGGTCTCCAGCTGTGGATGGAACTGCAGCGAGAGCAAGGAAATTTATTTTGGGAGGGTGCTGGGATGGTTTGGTTGCTCGAAGGCAGCGGCAGTGCTGCACCTTGGCCCCCAGGCTAACAAATATGGCGCTTACAGAGAAGTGCGATCAAACCGGGCAGCGTAGATAAACATTTTCTTCTAAGGATGTCCTAGAGAATTAAATGCCTGTGGCTCAGAAATGTCTTTGCTCAGCTTTTCTTATCTTCCTTGCTTGTGTTACTAAAAGGCAGTCACAGGCAAGAAAAACTGTGGGGGGGCACATACATCTGAGAGGCTCAAAAGAGCTGAGGCTTGGCTCTGGGGTTTGTGGCAACAGGACAGCCAAACGCATCAGGATTTGGGGATAAGGGCATAAAAAAGGGTCTGTGCCTTCAGACCTGGCACTGGATGCAGTAACTTCTTCCTGCAGCCAATGGTCATAGAAGTTGGGCTGAGAAGAAACTGAACTGCCCATGGTACCCACCTACAGACAACTTCTTGGCAAAGATGGGTCCCACTGAGGTCATCAGCAGCTCTGCCCCAGCCCCACTGCAAGCCTCGCTCAGAAAGGAGAAAAGAGGAAATTAGCACCTCTGGGAATTAAAGTTTAAACAGTCCTCAGAGCACCTTTAGCTGTTCTTAAAATGAAAAGAAATTTTGAAAGGGGGGATTAAAGTTAGGACAGTCTGTTTTTGATACGGAAGAACAGCTATTTAAAAAGAGCGATGAGAAATGGGAACCTGTTCAGAGATCTAAGCATACTTCAAGAGAAATCTAGAAATGTGCAAATGTGGAAACGCTCTGAATCTGATGAGTTATTTGTCCTCTAACTGACCCCATGCTGCAGCCCAGAAAGGCTTGATAAACCACAGCTTAAAAGTCCATTTGGACTTTGCCACTGATTTCTCTCTGTATTAATCCTGTTTGCTAATAATCGCAGTGCAGTGGCTCAAGGGCACCGACCGGCACTCACAGCAGCCCCATGAAGGACCCGGTGGTGCAGCGTCCAGCCCGTGAAAGTCAGTGAGCAACTTCTGCACTCCTAGGTCTTTCCTTACAAAGTGTTGCTTGAACAAGTCGTACAACACATCTGAGCTTCAGTCCTCTGTCTGCAATACCGAGGTAATAACAGTGACCCTATGCAATCCTTATGGATGAATCCGTTACCATTTGCACAGAACACTGACAGTTGTATTGCTGACAAATAATCTTTATGGAAAAAGAGTGAATAAACTCTCATACAAAAAACCTAGCAAGTTACAGTTTGCTGATACACAAGGAACAGGCAGACAGCCCAAATCTAGAAAGAAAAAAAAGAAAAAAAGGCAAGGAAAAACCCCTGGTTTTGCTCATCTTCCCATTGCATCCGTCGTAATGAGCAGAGCGAGGAAGGAAGGGTTACATTTGCTCCCATCGGGAAGCGATGAGAATATTCTTGCCTTGGATCTGCCAAGCTTGCAAGGAAGATCCCCAGGCTGGATTTCCTTGGGGAGCAAAAGTTAACTAACAAAGAGAGTTGGATGGGGTTGCTTTCTTTGTAGAGGAGCAGGGCTTCCCTCAATACTGCTTTGGAGAAAATAGTTTGCATGAGGCCTAGAGCCAGGGGCCAGAACATAACCTAATTAGGCCGGAAAGGGTGAATAGCTGTTTATTCTGAAGATGTTCAAACCATGCACTTACATTATATGCTGCCCTGGGAGAAAAAGGATGCTGTTTATACTCCCAGATCTAAGGGATCAGCAGAGTTTATTTTCCCCTACAAATGAAGGCCTGTTCTACTTACATTCTTTTAGCTGAGATTGGATCTGTTTATTTTCACTCATCTTCAGGAAATGGGAATATTTCAGTCTATTATTCTGAGTCCAGGGAAGCAGTTTGTATTGCTTAACCATGGACAAAGGCAAATTAGTCACAGCTTTCACATGCTACCGCAACAGACCTGTTTAATAGCAGTACCATTAGTGGCAAAAGGATTTACAAAAACCCGTAGTGTAAATTCTACTTCTTGAGCCTTTTCAAGAAGGCATGAGAAACTTTGTTAAACCCCCCAGATGACCGGCACTCTGTCGTGGGAGATGGAGTTGATCAAGTTCTCCCTCTTCCTAGTAGGCACCTCCATGTATTGACGCTCAGCTGCGGAGTTTAATGCAATATTTGCAAGCTCACTGCTTCTTTACTGTATTGAATTAGCTGCTGATTTCTGAGGGGATCTGGAAGCACAGCACTGAAGGACAATGATGGTGAGTGAGAAGAGAGGTGCAATGAGGCTCCCCACACGTGGCTTCTGGTCAGACCAGTGGCAACAGGACAAAGATGTCTTCACAGTACGTATAGCGCACCCCGACAAAAGCTACAGTGGTTTCCCACTTCAGTGTTTCCAAATATTTGTTTGAGTTGACTTCATATTTAATTATAAAGTGATCCCCTTTTGCTAGAGTTTGTAACAGGATTTGTTTGCATACTTTGATCTTTTATTTTTAATCACCTCTCCTGTTCATGAAGCTGTTGGTAAGATTCTCTGCTGATAAAAGTGCTCAAATTATAGCAAATGGACTATGAGGTGACAATATATCTTAGAGAAGGCTTTAATTCCTTTGAAGTTAAGCTTTTTGATGGTCAATTAAATTATTTTAATTGTGTCTTACTTATTTTAAACTTAAATCAATTCTGTGTTCCAACTACTGGAACTTAAAAATTCTGCAGAACCCAGGCAACTGTAAATGCTGTGAATGTAAATTTTATTTGTTGACTACATTCAGCAGAAGAAACAATCAAGAATGCACCGAACATCAAATACTGTGATGAAGACAGAAATTACCGGCAACCAATTATAAAGATATGGAGCAGCAGAAGGTACAGTGTGTTACATACATTATGGGGCTGCCAGAACAGGCTGCTTAGGGATGTACAATAATAATTTAGATTGTTGATCATAATAATCTCATGCTGGTCATAACTGTCTGGCTGTTATTTTATGCTTCCCCTGCCTGTTTGCTGAATCTGTTTGCTGGTTTTTGTACTTGTTTATAGTTGGCAAATTATTTGAGGTGAAGTGAATTTTGCTGTTTGTTTGCACAGTACCAGCTCTCAAGAAGGGGATGGGAACCTCCATGAAAAATAATTAAAAAATCCCTAATGGACGCAGTAAAAATTATTCTCTAGGAAAAACAAACTCAGCTGAACTCTAGCTGAATTAACCGATATCCCTCATGATCCACCAATTTTCATGATGGATTACAGGCAAGCTTTATGAATTTCAAAAATAGCAGTGTTCCTCCCTCCTCCTCCTCCTCGCAGGGTCCTGCCAGCTATCAGAAGATTGATCTGCCGCAAGCAGAACTTCCCCACTACAATGAACATAATCCTCCAGTTCACTGGTTTAAGTGAGTCTTGAAGGATTACTTTTCAGAGTAATGAGGGGTTAGATGCTTCCTAAGATAGCTAGACAGCCTTCATGGGTTTTCAAGATGGGCTAGTGCATGAGAAGTTACAGAGTGCTGGAGCCTTGTCACTTAGGAATTTTTCCAGGTGCTCTGAGACATTCACCTTCCTGGGAGCAAGTTTCTCATGCAGATCTCAGAGAAAAAGGTTCTTGAGGTGCAGATGTTTCTCTTGTTTGTTTGCGGGTTTTTTTTTTTTTTTTCCAAATGCCTTCATTTTGTCTCTCTATTAAAAAAAAAAAAAAGAAAAAAAAAGAAAAAAATTCTTTTCTGTTCCATTTTCAAACACTTCCCGTGATTGTCAGGGCAACAAAACATACCAAGGTTAAGATCATTTTATTTGCAGGGTTTTCTTACAGTGGAGAAGTGACAGCCTGCAAACTCGCATACATGGCAAAACCATGCATCTCAATGGCCTGGCACACTGTTGCCGTTCCTTGCTGTTCAAACAGTAAGAGGACTCAGTCCTAGCAGGCTTCAGAAGATTTGCCAGACGCAATTAAGTCCTACTTTCATGGATCCTTGCTTTCATGGACTCCTTAGCCAGTCACTGCCTCCTATGGCATGCATCCTGGTGAAGTAGCTCATGAGTCATGGAAGTGGGAGAGTGACTGCCCAAATGCTCAATAGCTGTATTTTCCGACATGGGAATGCCCCAGTCCTGCCCCCTGCAATGCAAGTAGCAGTTACTGCTCCTGGAGAAGTTGAGGACAAGCAGCCACAAAAAGCAGCTCCCCCATCCCCATCTACAGTCCCCCAGCAGAAAAACTCCTGCACGGAAGGGCAACAATCTCTTTGCCTAAAGAAAACAGGCATTGGTTAAATAAAGGGGTTTTTGGTAGAGTATTGGCTGTTTCCAGTGCCCCCTTGCATATGACCAAAGAGTTCAACACATACAGTATTTTAACCAGAAGCTTGATGTGAGCCATTCTAGGCTTTGAAGGTTTCAGCATTTCAGTATATTTTCTATTCTTCATAGGAAAAAAGTAGTTAATAGCTGATCGGCTGATTACTTCTCCTGCAAGACCTGACCCACAGGGAGAAGCATTCCTAATATCTATATGAGATTATTAAGTAATTTCTAGCCTCGCTAAAAATTGGACACATTTCTGTGGAATTTACTTGTAGGTTTTTTTAGACATTTTGAGAAACTCCATGAGAGTACAGCTGATTTCTCCCAACACACACAGGAATCTATGTTAAATTGGCTAACAAAGCTGCTTGGGTTGAAAAACAAATTAATCCACCCAGTCATTTATAAAATGTCCACAAGAAACAGAAAAATAAAAGCTTTTCTACGTTTTACTTCTGTGAAGAGAGAATGAAACATTCCTGTCTCCAGAGATCTTCCAGTCCCCACTCCCATCATTTGAGTTTTATCTTCCCTCCCCAGACTGAAATTTTGAGGAGGAAAACTAACTGTTTTTATGAGAAGAGGTGAAGTGGATACTGTCAATCAAGGACCAAGTCCCTGGCCACGTGAACATCCAGGACAAAATGCTCAGCGCAACCAGACAGGCTGTCCAGAGGCTGCTGGAGAAAAGCGCCCTGCATGAGGTTCCCCTGCAGCACTGATGCTTCCAGCAGAGCAGCCATCTGAAGGTCTGATAATCGATGGCAATCTAATCAATACAACGATGGGGGGTCTATGCTGCTGTTCATGTCAGGTAAAAATAGAAGCTTAAAAGCAGACATTTCTCTCCAGTGACTTGGACATCTTGCTCATGTGAAAGTATTCACATTTAGCAAAATGAATCCCACCCTTTCTTGAGGCTGCTTGCATTTCCCAAGTTGCTCAGGAGGGAACACTCTTTCCTTTCCCTTGCACTGCAGCTGCCCAAGAGGAGGGTGAATGCTCAAATTTTATTTTGCAAGAGCAATCGCCCTGATGATGAGCACTGGGGGCAGTGCTTGCCAGGATGAAAGGAGGAAGAAGCTGTGTGTGTTCAAGTTGAGAGGTTCTAGCAGAGTCCACCAGGGACACAGAGGCTTAAGAAATTCACCTCAGGGGAAAAGCTAGGCTGTATTTTGTCTGCAAAAAATACCCCAGCTGTACATCACGGATGTGCCCGACAATGGAATCTGACCAGCAAAGTTCATCCACATCTGCTATCTTTTAAGAAAGGGGCAAAAGTATATTTGATGCGACATTCAGCTATTTGCACTTTGGAAATCCAGCTCCCAGGGAGTTATTCTCTCATTCCGTTTTATTAATTTTCACTGCCTCCCAAGATCTGTGCAGTTCGGCTCCATGGTAACTCAGGAACTTGCTTAGTTGCCTTACATATTGATGTATACAAGGAAAGCACAGTGCTAATACACCGTTTGAGCATCTCTAAGATATATTTAAAATATCTAAGACATGTGGCAGAGTACGATTTATAGAAGACACAGAATAGTGCTTTCTTGTCTTAAGATCATAGTGATTGTTTCTTGGGAAGTTCTACCAAGTTGCTCCTGGCTTCACAACAACTAAAGTCGTGATAAACTTTCGTGCACACTGTTAAGCAACATTCATTCTCCCTGTCCTCCAGAGATTACCATAAAAAAATACAAGGTGATTAAGATAGGGAAGAAAAATAGAGGAAAAAGAACTTGCCCTACAGTAATTAGCTGTGTCTAGACGTACTATCTGAGTGCTACTGACGTAGCCCAGGATAAGAGCCCTGTAGTCCTCATTCATTGCTTGTCCACAGCACACCATGACTCTGCTCAGCCTGCCAGGCCTGGGCTTTTTTACAAACGGCAGCAGTGTGTGACGGATTAGTGCATGTCCATGTTTTGCCCTCACATGCGTACCAAGACTTAGAAGTATTTCAGGTGACAGCAAACATAGAAAAGCCGTAACAACTCTCACACAGACCAGAAGTCATATACCTGGTTCCAACGCTTCCATCCTGGTGCCCAGTCACCAGCTGCTAGTCCCATACATGACATAAACTGTTAAGTCACTTTGAATCTCTGTGTGTTTCCTTTTATGATGTATAATGGGGTCCAGACAACAAAATGCACAAGCTGCAGTTCTGGAAGCATTGTGGGGATTCATTAGTTAATGCTACAAGGACCTTGCATGGGACATCTAAATCCTTAGCGGCATTCTGCTTCTTCTCATTGTTGTCAGCTTTGAATATCCTTGGGATTACTTTTGTAAATACCATAGGGAAGATGACAGGAAAAGTAGAAAAGACTACCAGAAAAAAAAATGGTTTTCCCACGTGTTTTGGGGGAGGAAATAAAGCTGCATGTTGCCCTTTAAGTATTTGTATTGAGCATGCAAATTTTCAAAGAGCAGGAGAGAGATTAGCTTCTGCTATTTCAGCTGCAGCAAGTGACCTGTGTGATGCTAGGAGGAGATGAGATACTTGTCCAAACACAATGGCAAGAATCTAAAAACCTGTAACAACATGTTCTGAGATCCTTTGGCCTGGTTAATCTTTCAAACAGTTGTACTTCAGAAAGCCCACCTTTGAAAACTGATGATGAGTAATCAATGATGTCAAAACACAGTACCTGTTGTGCCAGTCAGCTTTTCACCCACTGCCATTTGGATTTTAATGACTTTCTGATGTGTATCAATGCAAAGTAACTCATAGCATAAATGATCAGCTTTAACTGTTGTGTTTAACTTACAGGATAAGCCATTACAGAAACACATCTCTCCAAGGCAGCTGGCAAAACAGATGAGGTGAAGTACCTAATGTCAAAACAGAGAGAATAAATACTGAAAAGCTTCTCAGGCCTGCAAAGGCATTTCAATTGAATATACCTACATCTGCCTTTGAGCACAAAACCTCATCCAGTAGTGCTAAAGGGTCAGCACTAATGTGTCAGAGGGGGAAAAGGTACCATTGCGGCCAGTTATGCTACTGAATATGTCAGAGTAAATGCAGGATCCCACCTCCCTCCGCTAGCAGAGGTCAGGCCAGCAGAGGCGTCAATCACTGGTTTCAGATCTGGAGGTGAAGACCTTCACTTGGAAGTTTCAGAGAGTTCCCAGGTAGTCTGTGTTGTCTTCCTGCCCTGGCAGTCTTCCTGTCTGAAAGGCACTGCTGTACAACATCAGGGTTAGCTCAGGTGAGTTTTAGTTGGTGGTATGCAACTTTCTGGGTGGTATACGTTCATCTGTAAACCTATCAGCTAATTTCTGAGGTTGAAACAAAGCCAAATGCAGAAAAAGTGAAAACTGTTGTCTTCTATCCATGTATTAAAGTCTATATGGACCTCTAAGATGAAGATCCTTACCGTTATTGCTATTACTACTGTTATTATATTTTTCATTTTGAAGCACCAAAAGATAAGAAACAAACTAGGAGTTCAAAATCAGTTCAATTAAAAGACGCAAATTTCATTCAAGTATATCTGGTATATAATTATACAACATGTACAACTATACCTACTACTACAGAAAATACATTTACATGGTCAGGATCCAGATCCAGCCTATGTAGATCAAATTGATGAAAGAAAAGGTACTTTGCTTCTGGAGACATCTGTTGTCTGCTACTAACTAGGGAATTAATTTCTAATTAGTTAGAACTTACATAAAATGTTTGGCATTATTTGCAGGCATTCTGCATTCTGCATCTTGTTTTAGCTACCTGACTCATCAATATTTTGCGTTTGTAGCTAAGGAGAGCCACACGACACTAAGGCAAAAATAAGCAGTCATCTGATCTGTGAGTAAATAATAATACAGTAATGGTAGTGACCCATTAGTTAAGGATCCAGAAAAATTTTTGCTTCAAAGTTCATTTCATTAGAATGCTTCAGCACATTTTTCTCAGCAAAGCTCCATGTTCCCAATCAGAGGAAAATATTCAGAAGTTGCAGGTTTTAGGAGGAGCTGCTTTTTCAGAACACAAAATCAGCAATTTGTAACCTTTCATACTGAAGGTTTTGACTATCCATAGTCCGAAACAAACAAAATTGAAAAGAAGTTTTCTTACTGGCCATGCTGACAATGAAGATATGGAATAATTTTCCCAAGAGGCCTGGGGAGGATTTGTTACCAAAGTGATCTCCGCATTTTGTATAACCCCACGACAAAATTAGGCAAAGGGTACAAGTACATCACCTATCCTATTTCTAATTCCATCATGGCTGGAGATACATTATATACATCTGGGGACTTACATTAATCAAATTTGCATAAAAGTCCCCTATCTCTGGCCTTGAATCTCTCTAATGGAAAGTGAAGTCCTCAGCCTCCAAAGATCATCCTGAAATCCACCTCTAGCCTGTTTACTTTTATGAATATTCTTGGCAGATGTTGGCAATAAATACACTCAAGCAGTCATTTAAATTCTGCTGCTTTCTCAGGAAGGGAATTTGTTACAAATTGTATTTGGTGGCCTCTACTAATTCATCCATTCTCCTTCAAATGCCAGCTATATCCTGATCCCATGTGTCTGTTCATGTGAAAAAACTTTCCCTTTAAGCATTCAGACTCCAAGACTTGGCAGTGAAAATGTTTGAATTGTTGATTTCATTTTCTAAAAAAAAAAAAAAAAAGATGTTGAAAACAGCACATTCCCATGCAATGTTTCCACCTTCATTAAATTACACAATTTCCACTGGGAAAAAATCCATTAGGATATTAGACATTTTCCACTCTCTATTTATGGAAGCAGCAGTCCATCGTCCCGATGTTTCTCTGCAGTTCAGATCAGGGCAGTTTGCACCAATCAGCTGTTTACTGCCTTAAAAAAATTGGACTTCTATATAATAAGTCACAGGTATGGGAGATTCAAAGATCAGTTCCTGGGGTCCCAACTAAGGCAGAAGTTAAATTATGCTTAATTGTTAAATTGTTATTTAAATGCATCTCTAAGTTAGAGTCGTTACCAGCTTAGACCACAACTTAACGTCCAATGGACAGTAAGTTTCAGTGCAAATACCATCATGCAAAAAGCACATGGTCATACTCTGGAGTGACATTTCATGTGACAGCTAGTTAGGAACTTCAGCTGATGGATGTATGTACAGATACGGGGGTAAAACTAAGGACGTTGTAGACTTTGCACTGCCTGCTTCCTGGATTTTTAATACTTGTTTCACCTTTATTAAACAGCCTCCTTGTTTTGAAGAACAATAAATTCTTGCAATTAAATCTGCTTTACAGTTATCTTGTTTGGGAAGTTTTTTATGGACCACAGTCTTTCTGACATTACACTGTGCAAATATTATTACTTGTGAGGTGAAATTATGCTTAGTAAGTAAACCAAATATATGTGCAAATAAATAGACGACCTTCACGGAGCAACTTATTTCTGAATACCTTTGGACATACCCATTAATTTGGCCTTCTTCTGGCACTGAACAATAATTTTCCCACCTCAAAAACAATGAAAAGCAAACAAAAACATAGTCCCTGGGGTTTAGTGCAGATTGTAGAGAGTAGCATTTAACTACAAGGTCACAGCATCAGATAATGGTCCTGGCAAAGACGGGAAGGTCCCATTCTTTGACATTAATGATTGCCAGCGCTGAGATTCTCTTTATGATGACTTTTTTTTTTCAGAGTTTGTTTCTCCTGTTTCAAGCAGAGTATTAAGGAGATACTATTTCCACCAGTATTAACTCAAAAGATTATGAACATTTCCTTCAACTTTCTACCTCTGTATTTAACCCATGCCCATTTCACCTACCTTGAGATACCTAACTGAGATGTCTACTTCAGAAACCTCACCACTCAAGATATATCATCTGCCATTCAAAACTCATTGTAAGTCACCAGATCTCCTCACTGGTCCCAGAGATGTGCTTTTCAGCCTGCGACCCGCAGACCCAGGGGCAGCTATGAAATAGTTCTTGACGAGGTTTTGAAAGGTAACCAAGAGAAACAATCCAGTAGCCTGTGAGATGAAAATCACTGTAGAAGGGCTCCACCTTACACTGGCAAGTTGAAAGGAACTGTCAATCAAAAAAAGCCAAGGAAGACTTTGTCTGCTCTTAGCCACTTCAGTGGCTGGACCTAAGCACTTGGTCCTGGACTTGCTGTGTAATTAGCCAACTCTGGACACTTTGAGGAGCACAAAGACTTCAGCAGTCCTTAGGCATCTCTGTAAAGCTGTCCACATTTTTAAGCAGAACATGAAAGATCTTCTAAGCAAACTTCTTCCCACAGTTAATTGCATCCAATTGTTCAGAAGTATCCACGTGGTTATCATCTCATGAGCACTGTATAACAGGTAGTAAAAATCATGAAAGCTTACATTTTGCCTCTGCTGAATTCCTAAAATTACCTAATTGGAAAGCTAGTTACAAAATGAGGAGGGAGAAAGTTGAGGACAACTACAATAAACTCTAAAGTCAACATTGACAGAAACAAGGTGGCAGGTGTCAGATTAGATAAATTAACTAGTGATTGCACACCAGAATGTGGCTTCATTAAAAATACAAGCAAATTTAAGCCTGAGGTTATGAAATTGACCTTAATTTCTCTTCATAAGGACATCTGAAAATTTCAGAACATGTTGGCAGAGAAAGAAACCAAAGGAAACACTGTAAACAAGCTTTATTTTTTGTACAACATAATCAAAATTGAAATAAGCCTTAGGTTGAAAATCAGAAATATGATCTGGTTTTTAATTAATTGGGTAAAATTAGGTAGTTTGGTAAAAAAAATAATTCATGTTACCTGTTGGGCTCAGCTGAATTCACCTTGCTATATGTTTAGAGGTACCTATGTTTTTCACGTGAACCACGTCATTAAATGAAAACCTTTACTCCTAAGTAAAAGCTAACCAAGGACCCAGTGCAATCACTGGCCTTCTGATCATTCATACTAGTTAACTCTTAGGTCATTGCCTTGCAAGCTCTGTTTTGGACTGTTTCGATCAGATATTTCTGATACAGATCTGCTAAGGGACTAGCTCTAAGCATTATAAATTCAGGCTGTTCCACATAACTCAGCTGCAGTGCCCCCTTAGTTCTCTTTTACTGAGCCGCACAGGCATAGCCTGGGTAACTTGCTTTTACAATCTCAACCTTGCTGCCCTGCCCTCACTTTTCTACTGTAACACCCACATACACTACATCTCTGCTATAGTCATTTTTTTAAGGACATATCAAAGGGTTTTCTTTTAAAAGTGATCACAACTTAAGCATGAAGGCTTTTCTAATACAGCCACACCAGTAAAGATCATAGAGCATAAGGAATGCTGTTACGCTCTTAGCATGGATATGAATTTTGAAGGTATGGTTTATTTTGGTTGGGAAAATAGAGCCACAGGAAAGCTTAAAGTGGTTTGGTTTGCTTTTGCTTTGCTTTGTTTTAATCAAGTTGAGCTACAATAGCAAAATTCAAGTTTCACAGCATAAACAGTGAGATTTCTTCAGGTCATTTCCATCAGTTGCACCATGCAACCCTGTTGCTAACATGGTTTTGAGAGCTTTTCCCTCTGACACCTAGAAAGCTGACTTCTGTCTTAGGCAAATTCCACACATCTGAATACAAAGATCACCCTGGTATAGTTTTAGATATGAGACTTCATTATTAAACATTACCAAGGTATTTTATCTCTGTCTGACAAACAAAGAATATTAGAAAAGATAAACTGGAGTATCTGAGCCACAGAAGGGACTAAAATGTTCATTAGATAAAAAATCAACATGAATTTAACTCCTAACCCCAAAAGATAATAGCAAAATGGTTGTGTTTGCATTTCAGCTGGATTTTTTTTCCATAGTTCTCTACAGGCTAAGAAAAAAAGACTTGGAAACAGTGACTCCTAAAACAAACTGAACAAAGATTTATGTCTATTTGCAGAAATGTTAGTTCCCAGTGGGTATGTCTGTATTCAATATTTTCTATATTATTACATGGTTTCACTGTTGCCAGAGTCTGTTCAGCTACTCTAAATATTTTTTGCTTAAGGATATATTTTATTTCTGTTGATAGGAAAATCTGAGCCTTGTAACTTTCTAGGCTACAAATTCATAAGTGACAGTCAGACATGAACAGAATTTCTCTCTCTCTTCGGCACGCCTCATAAACAGAACCATGGAGAGGATATCTTAAGTATAAGCAGAGAATACTGATGTTAAAGTGTTGCTTCAAAAACTGCCAGGAAGAAACAATGAAATCCACGAGTATTCAACAAAGAAAACTAAGAAAAAAGAATGAATTAATCTATTTTCAGCCAGCAAACGTGACACACATTAAAAGGCCAGCAAAATCAAGCTCATGAAATAGGATTCCTCTAGATGGAACTCTTGAATTTGAAAGATGACAGTCCTGTAACAAAAGCATCGAAACTTAGGAAATTATTCTCTTCCTCCATTTCTCCTACTGAAACACCTCCTTAGAGGAAAATGGGCTTATCTCACCTACTCAGTCCGTGGCATGATGAGACACAGCTCTTCTGTGCAGAATACTTGAATTTAAAGGACTTGAATAATGTGGTAAAATAAATAAAATTATGACTACGATAGAGGTTTTGACAGGTGCAGAGAGCTATCTATCCGTGTAGTTCCTTTTAGAGCAGGATTAAAGCTGCTAATCGAGAATTTTAGATTTGATTCAGCTCTTGCCATTGAACTTCCTACTAACACTTGCAAACCTGGCTGGATTAGAAACAGGATTTTTTTTAATAATCTTTTAATTATTCTGTAAGTGAAACAATTATATAAAAATACTTAGGAAGTTAATGGGCAACACAAAATCAAATTCACTTAAATAGAATGGAATCTTTGTAAAATATTATGAAGTACTGACACAGCCATAGAAAAATATTACTTAGCAATTTTGTCAGAATATTTCTGCAATTATCTTTAAATCAAGTGTGATACCCTTTAAAACTAATCACTAAAAATATATAGGAGAAAAATAAAAATATATTTATCTACAGACCTAAGGGGTGTCCTTCAGCTTCAGAAAAACACAAAGGCGCCAGCAGTAACACCTAGACACCACAAATATATTCAACGAGAATACAAAAGCAGATGAGGCAGAAGTGCTAAAATGACAAAGAGCTTTGCAGGATAATACATCCCAACTGAAGCACTTGCAAGGTAAAATATAATAATATGAGGCAGCTGCTCCTAAAGCCTCTGCAGTTGCACGGATGAACCAGGTATCAGCTGGATGTCAGGCCCTTGAACCCTCCATCAACACTGCAACAAGAGTAACTGCCATAATCAAGATCTCCGCGCTTCAGCACAGCACACAGGGTGGAAATAACAGACACATTAGAAAGCACAATGTGATAACAGGTAGCGAATGTTGACTTCTGCTGGTGACTGTGCAATTTTTATTCCTTGCATTTTTAGCTTCACATCTTGACTGCTCAAAAAAAACACTTTTCTTGGGGCAATCTTTGAAACATATAGAGAAATCTTGTCTGGCAGAAAACATAATGTGCATGACCTACTGTGGTACATATAAGCAAGCATGTGCTGTACTCTCTCATACCTATCTGTTTGCTTCTGGCTGTTATTAGAGGTACCAGTTACCCTCCTAAACTTGACTGCATATGTAACAAATTTATCTTCAAAAGATTGCTTTTCTCATTGCATGTCTCACAGCAGTAGCGATGCTTTGCTCCCTTATTGCTGTGAAGTCCCAGGACTACGTCTGGAGATACCAGTAGCCAGACATTTTCTGTGAACAGGCCACGCTCCTTTCCCCTCGCAGGGCTCCAAAAAGGATCCCAGCTCCTGCAGTCAATGAAACTTAAAAATTAAAAACTAAAAAATTGCATGCACAGAATCAGCTAAAAGACACCCTGACACAACATGTGCAGCAATAGCGTCCCAGCCCAGAGGCAGCCCAAAACACAGTCCCTGAGAGGAGTAAATTGCCACGTGTAGGACTATTGCTCCAATGCATAACAAAAAAACCTGCACACAGGAGAAAACAATCCAAAATATATTAACTGATATATTTCTATTTCTAAAATAAAGTAAGGAGGACTAGAGCTGCCTATATCCCTCTGAGGTGCAACAGAGACCTCTACTACTGCTGCCACAGGAAAGAGTCCCTTCCCCAGGGTCCCATCTTGCGCCCCAGCACAGCAACTGGTCCCAGCTCTGGCAGAAGCTGAGCCAGAGTGTGGGGTGGGCACTGGGTGGCACTGGTCTGGCCCTGGGCGCTCAGCGGGTGCTCCTGAGCCTGGGGGTGCCGAACCAACAAGTACCGCACGAAATCTGTCTCTGCCAGCTACCCCGGCAGCGGGAGACAGGGGTGGCGGTAGTTCTTCAGAAGACATTTTGTAATTGCAACTGTGTGTTTAATACGCAGCAGCCAGATGCTTGGCAGGGGCGGGGGGAGGGAGGGGAAAGAGCTATAAATAAGTAATGGAGTGTTGGGCTATGAAATTCATAGATTAACATAGGAGAAATTCTCTCAGCGGCTGCATTAACGCCAGCACAGCGTTCAACTGTTTATCACTTTGGAACGGCTCCTGCTTCTTGCCACAAAGGCCATGCGGGGCTTGCCTGGCCTCCTGTGTGCTCTTCTCATGTCCACCTCTGGCCAGAAAGAACTAATTTGTCGCTGAGATCGTACAGTCAAGGTCTCAGGCTCCGCTAATGCCTGCTTAAATAATATGACTCTGCCTCATCTAACACGGACCTCTCCGGTCTCAGAGTACGGCTTGGTCCTCACTGCCTGTCTGAGAATTTCTGGGGCAACAAGAGGCACAAGGGGCCACCTCAAACCTATTCCTACTCTCACACTGCCAGCCCACACTTGACATCAGAGACTCCAGGGCACAGCAATATTCCCTGTGTTTGAGAAGAGGTCTGTGAGAGGATTCATTGGTCTCAGAGAACGCCGTGAACCACTCCTGGTTGTCAGGCAAGGACCAATTCAAACCTGCAGAAGCCCTCCCAAACATTACTTTTTCAGGGAGGAATTTAAAACTCTTTAAACACTGCAGCACCCAGCAGCACACTGTGTAGGTTCAGCAGGCACTGGTACTATGTCTTCTGAAGAGCTGCTGCTCCGACCTGCGGCCGCCCAGCAGAGCCTTGCCTGAAGTGGCAGCCATCTTCCCAAAGCTGCTTCCCCAGAGCGCCCTCAGGCCCGCACTGCCCAGGGCGCCACTGAGATCCCTGGCATCCCTGGGGCAGCTGCTCACCATGATGGATGGCTCCAAGCCTGTTTCTAGCCCCTCTGTTACAGGGACAACACACATTTCACCTTGCCCAGCTGCCCAGCTTGGCACAAGACCTTCCCCCAGGTTACCGTGCCAAGGGCAGACCCCAAGCATGGCGTGGGGTACAGGCTCCTGCACAACTCATGCTCATGGAGGCTCCTCGCTCTCCACCTCAGTCCTATGGCTGCTCTCCATCTACATTTATCCTGTCCCTTACCTTGTTTATAGTGCTTCTCCGACTGATAATCATCTTCCATCATGGCAATATCATATGCTTTGTAGTTAGTCACTTTATTCCTCTGCCAAGGATGCTCTCAAGCTCCTGTCACTAGAAGCACCCTGTGTTCTCTTATGCCATAGATCTTTAAATGCAGTAGTTATCCATTACTTGAGCTGCACATATTTCTTCCTAAAATAACACAGGCGTCTCTATAGACCTTCACTAGGTCTTTGATGCACTCCAGGCATCTTGCTTTTCAGTCTATTATTCAGTAGCACAACTAAAATAATTGGGCCTTAGTACTGTCTAAGTCTTCACAATTTTTTTGACTCCGAACAGATTGAGTGGTCAGGTGGGATACAGAGCTCAGAGGAAGCTGGAAGAAAAGAGAATACATGAGTATGTTAGGAATTAAGCTAGTTCTTGTTGTTTGCCTCTGTAGAGGGGCATAAGGTGTACAGAGGAGAAAAATCATAGATAGTACAATTCTGAAAACAAGAGAAGAAGGTGAATGAATGGGAAAAATGTGAGTCAAAGCCCACAAAAAGTGTGGAGCTCCTGAAACAGCATTTCATTCCCCTCAAAACACTAGGTAAAATCCCTGGAGAGTCCCATCTCAAGCAGTCCAGCAGGGAAGTCCACAACCATTGTGCATGTGAGACAAATCTTGTTTCAGCTGCTTCTCTGGGTGCTGCTTGATCTCAGAAGGAGCATCCTAGAAGGATGCACAAGATGCCCAGACATGAGTCACCGAGACATCTATGCTGTCCAGACGGAGCTCTCCCTGTTTTCAACCTGAAAATCCCAGTTGCCCAGGGTGCATACATGATATGCGTTGCATCTAGTCTTTGCTAGGGAGTGAATTAGTTCTCTAGACAGGAAAATTTGAGTACAGATGAGAGGCCAGAGCTGGTGGGGACTGACCTCTCAGAGTACATGCATGCTAAACGTGATGCCTTTGGCCTGCTCCAGTTTGGCAGAAGTACCCCAGAAAGGCTCTCATCTTGCTGCAGACCCCCACACCCATGCGCTGTGCCCCCTCAGTGCTGTGGCTTGACACAAAAATGTGGTAACAGCAGGCTGCAAACCAGCCTTCCCATTTGTTTCTCGACTTTCTGCCTACACGTGGCACATGTGCAGTGTTGGAGATCAATATCTGGAGTAGACAGGGACCTGCTTCTTTGTGGGTACCACATTTATAGACAGGGATTTGTAGGCCGAAAAAACTGTTCTGAAAAAGCACGGCTATCAGGACTTGTGGTAAGTCCTTTGCTAGGGCCTAGGAATATCCTCCACTTGGGCAATAGGGCTCTGGCAAATCAGGGAGGAATATATGTTGTGATGCATGTGTTGTCATCATTTTGAAGTACACTTCCACTGCTATCAGAGCTCTGGGGTTAAATGTCTATTAATTGAATAGAATAAAATCATTACATATCTTTTTAATGCAGTCAATATTTGAAGTATTACAAAATAAAGAGGCGAATAAAACCACTGAAGAGGAAAAACACAGAATATCTGCTAAAAAAGGCCCAGGGTTTGAAATAGGATGTACCGGTTGTAAACATATTCCATCATTTAGCTGCACTAGTGTCTCCAAGGAAGCAGCCATGGGATACGCTCCTTGCGTAGTAAGCTCCAGGAAGACATTTCTGCAGTATCGAGGCATACAGTAAGGCCAGCTGGCCTGACATGCCCTGGAATCACCTCTTGCGTGATCCCACTTAAATTAGGAGGATTGAACATGCTTACAAAACAGGAAAACAGGACAGCCACTTCTAGCTGTCAAAGTTGCAAACTAAATCTGGTGATCACAGCCAGAAATGTGTGACAGTGTTTAAAACATTACAGAGAAGTCTAGAGATGATGTGGCAAATGTTCACGCTGGTTACTCCAATAAGCCCAGAGCAGTTCTGTTTAGGCAGATCATTTTTCCACAGGTTTAAACCACCGGGACTGCAAGGAGAGTTTGGAACAAGGGATCCAATTTTGCCTGTGGCTGGCAGATAACTGCAGTCAGGAAGTTTTTTGCTGAAGTCAGATTAGTTGGGTAAGGGGAGATGGGTGAGGCCACAGGATGGCTCCTTGAGCAAAGTGTGATGTACAGTAACATCTGAAGTGGAAAATACTCCATCCTAATAAATAAATAAATAAATAAATAAGAGAGAATTACTCTAGAGGCTGACTCTTGTTTTATTAGGTGTAAATCAGATGTGATATTAAATCCATATGGTAAAGGTTAACATGTAAGAAGTATTGCATATCGATCGCAGCACTTTAGAATTGGCCCATTTTTCATTAACATTTTATTGGCTTCACAATAGGCAGCAACACTGATACAGATTGCCTAAGAATTAACTGCAACAGTAAGTGTTAATGCAAGTTTTAGAAAGATAAAAACGCCTTCCTTACACTTGTGATGATAACAAACAGCAGAGATCCCTGACAGCAGCATCAATTCCATGTCACAAATAAGCAAAAATTAACATGGGAGAAAGAAACTATGCAGATCTACCAATAAAATTATAAAGCTGATAGTAAAATTATCCAGCAGCAGAGGAAAAAGCAAAATCAATAGCAAAACCATATTAATTAGTACCTTCTCCATTCTGCTACATATATGTCACACTCCAGTGCTTGCAAAAGCAGGAAAGCTTGTGGTACCAGGGCTCCGGTCTCTGAAACTCCTCTTTCTATGACTGAGCAACTGTCCCCAAAGGCCACTAAATTAAATAGAGGGAGACAGAGACGGTAACATTTTTTTTCCCAAGGACATGAGTGGATTGTAAGATTAGACATCTCCCTGGCACTGCTCTCAGTGGAACTGTAACACCTTGCTTCCCCCTTATCTGCGCTTATTAACATCCCAAACTCTGCAAAATACCTCCCCGATGGGTGAACGGGACCTGGCAGTGACCCTCCACACTGACAGGAGTGGGCTGGGGTAGGCGGGAGGTGGGCTTTGACCCCCCCCTCGGCCATTTCAAGGTCAGCGCTTCTCATGGCAAGGAGCAGCGGTCGGTCCCCAGCTCTGGGAATTACCCCACTGCTCAATCTGATTTGCGTCTGATTTGCGTTTCACAGGCACACAAGTAATGCAAGTAATTGTGACTGTGAGCACGCAAAGTACACATGGCAGGGAAGGTATCGGTCAGTGAAACCACAGCCTGCAGGTCCACCTGGACCTGTGCACAATCCTGTCAGCTGAGCAAAGCCCACATGGGTCCTGGCCACCGGCAGGTGCCCCACAGTAGCCCGGAGGGAGGCTGGGGGCCTCCGAGTCCCACCGGTGGCCAGAGAGCAGAGGCGCTTTCTGAGCCAGGGAGAGCACAGCCGTGGTTGGCATTCAACAGATAGCCGAGCTGAGGATTTACACCGCAGCGCAACAGTGAACTCTGTTTTGCTCTTTGCGCCTCTGCCAGCAATTCCAGGCAGACTTTCCTTTTCACCTCTTGCCTGCTGCTGATCACTGCTCTTTTCATAAAACTGCATGTTACAGCCTAAGCTCTTTCCCGAGCAGTAATAGCTAGGTCAGACCCTGTGGTTGTGCATGTAAAGCTTGGACAAAGTCTCCATTTGCACTGCTTTCTACCCATCAGCACTGAATTTCACCTGCTGTTTCACTACGTGGTCATTCAGTGTCACAAAATCCTTCTGCAGCTCTCCAGACAGCTTTCATTTGCACTGCCCGCAGTAATTTGGTGCCATCAGCCAGAGATGAAGTTATTTTGGCAAGTTATCTGAAATGTCGTCTTCTCACAAAAAAATCATTCTGTCAAATAAACAATCTCTCTTCTGTAGCACACCACTCCAATTAATGGAGGTTAATTGTGTATAACAAACAACCATTCAATGTATTCATTACACTAATGAGATTTCCTTTGTAGAGGATTTATTAGTTGAAAAATACAGTTCTGTTCACTCGGTTTCTAACTGCAGCAAGGCAATGTGCTTGAATTTGGGAAAATCTTTCATTCCGAGATAAAATGACAAACTACTCTTAAAAGAAAATGGATATGTATCCACTTGTTGACACTTCAGATCTCCCTGAGCAGAAGATCAAAACCACTACTTTAAAATGCATTAATTTACTAAGTGTTTTATAATAGATATATGTGATACTGCAGTTGCACTCATTTGTTACATTGATTATAAAGATTTTTTAAAGCATAACTGACCCTAAGAAAGCAGTCTCTCTTCCCGTGTCACCACCAGGTTGCCATTACCTAATTTTAACAGCACTGTGCTGGAAAGCCAGTGGTAAGTAACAGTTAAGATACTTTCAATTCTCTTATTTTAAAGTTTTCACAAATAAAATAATTTGGCTGATTAAACATTGTTCATTAAAATTAAAAGGCGTGTATCACCAGAGACAATTGCACTGGGCTGGGTTTTGTTAATTTACAGTTAGGCTGTGCATTGCTGTTCTGCTCTCCATTCATACCCATGTTTTCAGTGCAGACTATACCTCAAATAAGAATCTGGTGGTTTGATGATTAATAAAGGGATATTCAAACTATTGCATAAGAAAAACATAGATTTTGGTACACAGATATTAGCAAGCCCTTAAAGAAGGAAAGAAAATACATTGACGATGATCTTTGTCGCATATTCCTAAGCCCATCCAAAACGTTTTCACATCCTGTGAGTATTTGTGCAATTCTGATTTTGCTTGCCCAACATTTGTGCTGATCCTTCTTCACTGATGTGTGCCACGTACTAAGCTGCTACCATAAACAAGGCTCCGTCAGGCCAGGTGCTCTGCAAATATCTATAAAGACATTTTATTCCAAGGAATTTGAAACTAAGAAATTTAAAAAGCAATCACAGTGGTTACAACTTCAAGTCCTATGCACATGGCTTCATGGTATTTATCTGCCACTCATTTAGATTGCACTTGCCCTCACATCTCGGTCAAACTCCACCTGGAAGGCAAGGTTCTCCAAAGAGGTTGTCCATGTGCATATAGACATGTAGTCATCACTTGTTAAAGATATGTAAAAGCTACATGATGTCTTGTGAGGGAAGTGCTCTGTAGTACTTAGAGTAATTTCAATTTGATGATAAAAGAAGGCATATATAGGATGGTCAATATGAAGAGAGAGAAATGGGAAGGATAATGAGAAGCCCCAGCAAAAAGACAGATTAAAAGCCTCGGGTACTCCACCATGCCAACAAGCCAACTCATTCTGAATCACTTCCACAGGGACAGTTTCACTTATCTTTTCCAAATAATATGTCCTTAGCTTTCAAGAAGGGCTTAGCTGTGAGGACTGAAAACCAGCATGGGCCACAGGGCAAAGAATGGTGCATGAATGTTTATAAAAGCATCTACTTAGAAGTAAAAACTCACTTTCATTGTAGGTGTAGGTTCATTTTGCACTTCAGCTGTGTGTGAAGAAAAGATCATCAAGAGCACAGGCGTGAGTTATGAAAATATTTGACTGCAACTAATAAGATGCTAAACTGAATGCAATGTGATGGGAAACACATCTCTTGGCATGGATTCCACCACTGCTCCATTTGGACTGAAGAAAGCCAATACAAGCTTCAAGTCAATTATTTTACTCTAGCAAAAAACACTGCGGCCTTCTTCATCCTATTGAATTTGCCTTCTTTTCATGTCTCACATACAGCTCCTCCTCCATGAATGGAGAGGAGAGCCAGATGCCCCCTGTCAATCAAATAACACCATGGTATTTCTACCAAAGATAAGTTCCAGTATGCTGTTCCTGATCATTCTGATGCAGAATTAGCTCTAAATATAATCCACTTCTCTCAGCCCCCTTCCCCAAAATCTCCCAACTAGTCACACACACGGCCAGTAAAACAAATAGGAAACACTACTCCATCAGAACTTGTCTTAACAGATTACATCCTGAGAAACTGCTGCCACTCCGGGTAGTTTCTCAAAGCTAGCACTTCCAAACCTTTATCATGTGCCTTGGATATGCGATACCTTCTGGGTGAATGGGGTTAGGAACATTTTATTAATGCCAATACAGCGAGAGTAGAAAAGGCATAAGATGTTCCAAAAAGTGAAACATTTAGTAAAAGCAAATAAAAAGAAAAAAGTGTTTAAAAAAAAAAAAAAGAATCATCAAGCTCACTTGATTAGGTGATACTTCTTTAATCAGCAAATTGCAATCTTGTTTCAGACTGAAGACTGTTGCTACAAAGAGCATAAGAACAAACTAAATCATCTAGCACTTATTTAAAATGCTGCAACACCAGCAGGCTTATTGTAATATAATAGAGTGGTAGTGCAATTATACTCTGAGATTAATATTTATAGAACATAATCAGGTTTTCCTTATTTAAAACATTATTCAATAAACTGTGCTCCTTAAAAAGCATCTTCAAAGTCGATATAAGGTTTGAAACAAGTCTTGATGGAAAGGTATCAAGACCCTGGAAGGAATCTGGAACAATGTTCAATGTCCCTCAGAGGGGATGTGTGGTGTGGTCCCTGCAAGCCTTGCACTTCAGGAGCGAGGATCTCCCATTCCAATCTTAAGGAATAAACACGAGAGAGATTAGGGGATGGGGCTATAAAATGGCATGAAGTCGGTGCTGTGAAAGGGATTTGCCTCATTGCCTGGGACAACGGCCATTGTGTAGCAAGAAACACAAGGAACCAACAGAGGTCAGATACAGAACCTCACCAGGAGGAGGGAGAAGAGGGTATTTTTCCACAAGCAATCAAAAAAAATCTTGTGATACTGACATACCAGCAATCCCTGTGAAAGTCAGACAACGAAGTGTGAACTTCCAAGATGACTGGCCAGTGACACAAGGACACAGTGACACAGGCCTCCAGGTTTCTTTCTTCCTGGACGGTACACTTTCTCGAGCAGGAGCTATCAGTCACCGTGTGTTCGTACTGCACCATGCCCAAGCATGACCAGGCTGGGCAAAGGTCTCTGTGAGCTATTGCAGCACAAATGGTGTGTAATAATATTATTTCTGCAATATAGTTAAAAATAGCACTGGAGCACTTAAACTATTTACTTTAAATGTGAGAAAAGTGTATGCCATAATCGCTTTATCTGAGTCAGACCAAGAATAGTGCCCAGATTACAGAAAGAGACAGAGCTACAAGGTAGCAAACCCCTTACACACACAGCACAGGGGATCCATGTCTGATTTCCATCAGGAGGAATCGACAGCATTTTATGGCGCTAATTGTTAGTACTGCCAAGTCTGAGCTCAACATTTCCTGCTATAATGAGTCCTGCTTCAAATTCCAAAATGAACGCACATTTTAAAACGGGGTGTGGGAGTGTTGTTAATTGCGTAGCTGTGCTCTTCAGGAAAGCATTTCTTACATCTGAGCGTGTAGAACTCTTGATCATTTTAGTCTTTGCCTTGTAATTCCCGCTATTTTTACCATACAGTAAATACTCCAGGTGCTTTATAAACTTTGTACCTAATGTTACTAACCAAAATATGATTTTGCTTGATAAATAGTACACAGGAGAGTCCTTCACTTTCACTGTCTTCAAGGTATGTCCTGCTTATAGACAGGACCAAACCATCACCTGGCTCTGGAGTGCCCAGCATCCCATTTCTCCAGTATGAATAGACATTCCCAGATCCTGCTCGTGGGACATCTCAGTCTCACTCAGCAGCCAAATCTGCTTGTCGCTGCCCAGTGAAACCCAGGTTCAATCCAACATCCCCCTGGGATTAACCTGGGGAAAATCCTCACACCTCTCCTCTCTGGAAACGGCATATGACAGCAGTAGAGCAGAAGACAGCCCAACTGAGTATCTTCACAGGGAATAATGATCGGTTACAGCAGACATATAAATGGAGAAAACAGAATACTTGAGATTTAATTAATTAAATTCATCTCTGATACAGCTTCTGGCTTCAGAAAACTTGGGTTTTTACATCTCACCAAACACACAGCTCCCTGGCCTCCCTTCTTTGTCTTCAAATTGTAAGAAGGCCAAATTTCTTGTTTGTTCGTACCATCTGATCAGCTTCCTGGCAATGGCTGTCAGCAGTGGACTTCTCTTGACATCATTTCACTAATGGGGACAACTTGAAAGTATCAGTGCAACACAGAGCAAAAAGTGTTTAGGATTTCATTTTAGAAAGCACTAAATAGAATATAGCATCCACTACATAATTCCCCTGTACAATATCTATTAACTGCTCAGAGGTGCTCAGTACTTGGGAAATCCATGAAATAAAAGGGCATTTTGTGACTCGATCCGGACAAGCCCAGCCTGAGAGGGGTTGCTGGTAGAATTGAAAACTTTTTCCCCCCTGCCTTTTTTAAAGTAGCAGCCAACCACATCAGTCCACTTTGGTTCGTGGCATGAGTAGAAGCTACAACACGGCCACCTTCGCTGTTTGTTTTTTAATTTCCCTCCACCAAACAGTATTTTATTTCCATTCACCATCATATCTTGCCCAGCAATCCAGTGATTCACAAATGTACCTTTTTCATATCTTCTGCAAAGACATTTTAATAAAAATATTAGCTTGACTTAGGTGAACAATGCCAAAGTGTAGTTCCAAGCATAAGTCTGAATTGAAAATCAGGAATTTGCTTTGATATTCACAGTGCCTTTGGTCCTTGCAAATATTAATACAAAGGTTATTTTTCTCTACAAAGGCATCCAATACGTTCTCAAGTTCATGTGAAGGCACTGGCACTTTTATAAAAAACAACAAGATAGTCTAATTCTAATTCTGTCTAATTACAGAACAATATAAATGGCAGGGGACTTAAGTGGCTATTCCAGCATCAGAAATACTAAAGTACAAATGGATGACAATATAAATATTACCACATGAAGAGGAATAAGATTGTGACTTGCACTCACCTCTGCCAATATAAAAATCCATATCTGATGTGTATTATTGTTTTGGTTATTTACATGAACAGCTGGATTTTCTCCATCTTCAGTGGCTAATTTGAAAAGAGAAAATTCCTATTCCTATATCACATGGGTGAAACTAGAGAGGAAATGGTAATTCTGTTTTCAGAAAAGGGACTGATCTGTGCTGGATCACTGCTCTGTAATAGAGCTCAACATTTAGTCCCTGTTAGTCTTCTTTTAAACTTTTAGATTAATTCTTTCTCTCTCTTTCTTTTTTTTTTTTTTTTTATTTTTCCTTTCTGAAATAATTAGTTGTGTTTTGCATGTGAACCTGGAGGGCACATCAGCTGGAGCATATTCGTTTAGCAGTTCAACTGGAAAAGTCTTGAACGTAGACCCATTCCAGAAAGTTAGACCCATTCCAGAAAGTCAGTTCCTCGCGCCTCGTAGAAGGTAGGGAAAGCACTTTGTGGTTTGCAACTTGCACCTTGAAGAGGGAGTGCCCACAGTGCCCAACACCCTTCTGCACTCGTAAGAAAGATGTATCAGCTTGCAGACCCGGGAAGGCCCTAAACTTTATTTCTTCGCTTGAGGTGTACGAAGTGAGCAAGAAAAACAAAGCACGGTATAGAAGTGCTCTGCAGCATGGGGTTGTGTCTGCTCACGGTGGCTGCTCTCTTTCTTCCCCCGTTCCCACAGCTCAGTGATAAGCTGGCTGTTGAAACAGTGCAGAAGACAGAACTGGTCTGTGAAATTCTTTTCCTGGGTATGAAATGCTTTGTGTGCAGTCTTTTTTGACAGGTGGAAGCTCCTGTGCACTCCAAGGCTTCCTTTTCTCCTTTATTTAGGAATTCTTGATTTTAGCAGGAGAATATTGGCTGTTGCAACCATGAGAAAGGTTATATGGTGTCAATCTCAGCTATGATGTGGAAGGAACTTGTACAGAAAAGACTGCAGGCAAATTAATGCACACTGTCAATCTAAATTCACTGTTGCCAGGCATTTATAGTCCATATCTAAATTATATTAATTTCTGACCCTCCGTACTGCCAGTCTGACAGATGACTGGTTCATGTAATAGTTGTATTTTCTTCTCGTTAAAAGATACTTGCAAAAGCATCTTTAAGCATACATACAAGTCGCACAAGCAGAAAACGGAGTTTTTCTAGCAACCTTTGCTCTGCACGTTTCTGGCAGGTTTTTTCAACACATTCCACATCAATAATGCAACAGCAACCAAAAGGCCATGTAGACATTTAATCCGTGAGTGCTGAGGGCACACAGCTACCGGCCGAATGCTCTGCAAACATTCTTCATGATGTGCTTCCACTCCAGGGAGTTGCCATTGGAGACTCCTCAAAGTCTAAGTTAGATTCATTTTAAAATACAGCACTTTTTGACACTAAATAAAACAAACTTCTAGCTTCATTGAATTATATGAAGTGCTTCAGAAAAAAAGAAGAAAAACTATGCCTTTAAACCATATTCTTGTCTCATCTGAGAACAGCTACCAGGAGCAGACTAAAACTTCCAAGTGATGGCATGCAAAAGTACCCTTTCTCCAATTTATAACTTGTATATATCTACGTGAATGTACATATCATCTTTCTTACTGCACCCAACAGAGCTACATAACACTGATGCCAGCAAGAGAGAAGGAGCAACAAGAGGTGACGTGAAGAAAGGGAGCAGGGCTATGAAATGAAGAGAGTAAAGGGCAGACTCCATATCTACTCTCATGCAAGGACAATGGAGAAATACAAATTATTTTCTCCAATTATGTCTTCCAGACACAGCTGAAGGTGCTTTGTTTGACTTTGCCCTATGCTTTGAGACTGTTCACTTAGTTAGACCAACACACAAATATGGAAAGCAATTATTTTTGTGAAACGTGCTTCAAATAGTGAAATATTATTGACTGTAACTCATATCCCATTATATACACATTGCCAAAGTGCAATTAATCATATGCAAACATTATAAACATTACAGTTGTCAAGATTTAAAATCTATATAACTGCTTTTGCGGGTAATTAAGATACAGAAAGCATTCCCTCAGTTAAGGAAAGAGAACACCTAAGGAATAGTATAGTAATCTTATCTCCTCTCAAAGGCAAACTGTAAAGATTTTAGTGGTGACACTGTCTCTGTAATAAATGTGGGCTGCCTGAGCTAAACACATGAGAATATATATATAGCATGAACTTTTAAATAAAAGTTAGCTTATTGCCCACAGAAAAATAAGACTTTTTTTCTCCCTTTTCTTGCTTCTTCTGGTACTTTCTGACTCCTGAATGCCAGGAAGTAGTAAAAGCAATTAATATTAAAAATTGTTGCCATTGCATAGCAAATAAAATAATATGTAATGCCCCTGATTTTTTTTCTTAGATAAGAATTCAATCCACAAGAGGACCCCATGGGAAATGTTATTGTGCAATTACAAAAAGATACTCAACCTTTGGTTTTGCTTCTCATTCCCAGAGGCAGAAATAACAATAGAAATTCCAGGGGGAGCAGGGACAGGAAAGTTCAGAGGGTAAGGAACTGGGCTGCCTGCCCCTCTTCCCTCTTGCAATGTCGCAGTACTCTGCTCCTGCTGTTGTCCTAAGGATGCATCTCTTGCCACCACTGGAAGGTCCTTGGCACAGCACAGTTTGAAAAAAACACTGAGGTTTACCAGAGGGAAATAATACCGAGAGAATGAAGTGAAAGGATAGTCCCTATGTGTATATACTCTTATACTTTATATCTGCAGTATTTCTAGAGAAACCCAAGAACTTGGTCTTTGCAAGTTCCTTGAAAAAATGTACATAAACATACAGGAAACATATTCCCGGAAAGAAAGATAGCTGCTAATAAACGTGCTCAGAATTAGGTGGCAAACTCTCTGTAGAGGCAAAGACTGGAAAGATCAAGGTGTGCCCACACTGCTGTCTGTGATAGCGCTGCGATTGCTACTGTCAGAGCAGCAGTGCGGATCTGGCTTTGTGCTAACTGCTTCTCGGGTGGGTTTGGCAGCCCGAGCTGTACTCGGAGCTGCTACCGCCGAGCTGCAGGCAGCAGCTGTGAGAGTTAATTTAAGACTGACTTGAGCATCCTTCCAGCATAGTGCTGCAATAGCACTGACTTTGTTGTACTGTTTAGGCAGTATTACAAAAGTAATATATAAAAATATATATTTAGATATAAAATAATGATCAATGTACAGTAGATAGAGAGAGAGAGAGAGAAAGAGAAGCAGTAGGACAGCTTCAGCAAAATAGAAAACAAAGACATCTAGCACAGGCTTTTGCACACAAAGCATAATTAGCTGATGGAGTTCCTCTCTAGCACACATTGCTACACCCAACAAATCAGTAGAATCCAAAAAAAGTGTAGACATTTGTGTAAACTGTGAGAGGAGAATAAAAGAGACAAATCACACATAAACATTCAAAAACACTAATGCTAAAGGCAACAGCAAAAACTCTCTTTTAACTGTTAGGATTTAGGAAGACTACAGACAAAAATATTTTATAGTTGTTTCTTACACCATTTTCTAAATTGTTTGGCGTGGGGCGGTCTCAAAAACTACCAGCATACTGGAACAGAGGAGTTCCCGGTATGGGATTTAATACAGGAGGTGCTAATGATGCTGGGAATGATCATCGCAGTTGCTCAGCAAGCATTCCCCAGACATGAAGCCAGTCTACAGATGCTGCTTGTGAACACAGCTCTCCTTTTGTCCTGAGATGTTGAGCAGTGATACACTCAACAGCTCATTGTTTTACTGTATTGTTTTTATAGTCTTTAAAGGTCTGAATATGCCTTTCCTTCTTTCCAGCAGTGCTTTTTCTTTATTGCTTGCATGAGTTGTTCCATTTCATTATCCACTGGCATAGTATATCTTCCTTGTTTTGACAGGGACTGTTCTGTTACAATTACCTGCTGTCGTTGTGGTTCAAGTGAAGGTGCTGCCAGCTGGACAGAGCTGTAAAGCAACACAAGTGAATTCCCCAATGTTAAAGGTTTTTTTGAAAATACAGGAAGCAATTAGCTACATCTAAATTTAGAAGAGCACTTGTATTACAATGAGACACTGCCAGCCTCAGGTTGGGGGTTGATGCTTCCCGAACTTCAGAGATGTTTGACTCTTTCATCGCATTTAAAAACTCTTCATCTCATCTGGAAAATTCCAGAAGATGGGGATAAACTGTAGCAAACCTTTCAAGAATGGTATTCCACATCATTGTTACAAACAATTTTTGAAACAAAAAGTTCAGAGACATATCAAAGGAAGCAGACCTTGTTTTTCTGATGGGCCGAGCACCTCTTGTTTCAGCTAACCTGAGAGGGAATCAGAAGGGAACAGCGACTAGGGCTTACTAGCATTACAGGTCTGCATGCAAAAACATGGAAAGGGAGAGGACAGAGGGGATGGCAGCACGGGCTCACGCAGGTCACCAGCCCCACCACCACCGGACGGACAAGGAACTTGCTCATGCCTGTGGACACTCTGCTGGAGTGACAGCCTGTGACCAGTGGCAACCACCAGACCTGGACTGCTGGAGGAAAGGCTTAGGACATACAAAACACCTACCATCTCCTTAAAGATTTTTTCACACACTGTAATTATGAAAAAAATTAATACAGCCTTATTTTGAGAAACGAACAAACACAGCACAATATTTCAAAGCTGCTTTTCAAAAAGATTACTAGAACATGCTTGGAGGCCATCGTAATCCCAAAGCATACTACCATTAAACCAGACTTTGCAACCAAACGTGCAGCTTTGGCAACAGATGAGTACAGACCAGAAGCCATATGCGAGAGGCCATGCTCCTACATGTGGGATAGAAGACTTCCAGAAAAAGAAGAATTTCAACTAGAACACGATAACTGAAGCTTATAAAAATTTAGTACATTTAGCGCAGTTAGTACTTTTTGCCAAATTAACCTTAGTTACATAAATTATCTTTATTTGCCTTAATAAGGCATAGGAATGTTTTTTTGACATTTTTTTGCAACTAGTTTCTGAGCTAGTAAGTCCAGAAATACACATTATTATCTGAAAAATTAAAATTAACCTCTTACTAGCTTGTTCCCTCTAAAAGTTTATCTGTTAATCATAACTGCAATATCCTTTCCTTTTTGCAGAATATACAGTACAAACAGAAATATTTTCCTTCTCCAAAGCAGCTGGGGTTTCATGGAAACCTAGAGATTCCTGTAGTTTTCCAACTATTACAGTCCCCAAACATTTTACTCTTGAACATGATTATTAGATCTACCAGTTCTGTCTTTCATCTCTGTGTTCCTAACAGATGAGCTGGTTTTGTACCCCCTCATAAACTTACAAATTAAACTCCTACATGGTCTCCTGCTTCGTAATTTGGTGCTTTGGGACAGCGCCGCTGTTATCTCACTTGAGAACAAAACCATTATTCAGATGAGCTACAACAACCTCCTCTTCAAACAGTAAACTGCAACTTACAAAACAAATTTGCGTTACACTCAATATTTAGCTTAAACATTCAGTACCACACAATACAAGCTCAATCGCATTCAGTTTAACAATATATGGAAAAAATTCTTTCCAGAAAAGCAAAGTTAAATTTCTGTCAGAAGGCTGGGTTAATGAAAATATTTTAATGGGTCTTTTCTAGTCAGATTCATCACCAACTGCCCCTTGCAGCACTGACAAGTGAATACGGGTAACTATTCTCAGGAGCAGCATGTAATTGCCACTTTATACAGTATAAATAATTGCTTAGGCAGCAAAAAAAAATAGTGAAGTTTGTTCCCTAAACTGGCCTATTACTGTTTCCAACAGAGAGACGTGGTGTAGCCTCTCACTGGAGTGCGTGATCCAATAATGAGGTGTAAGGATAAGGAAGAAGTTAAACCGTAACTCCTAAAGGCAATTAGGGTACCTAAAAGGACTAATTGCCAGGATGCTTCTAGTGACACTCTAGTGATGCTCAGTAGATAGCAAATTCAGGGATAGCAAGTGCCGTGCCTTTGAAATGTACAGTGTATGCTCCAGGCCCAAAGCTGCCAGACAGTTTAGGGAAAAATATGAATGTATAATGTCCTCACTCACACAGCAATGAGAGTGCGCAGGGGGCAGGCTAAACCTTGCTATTTCCCCAACATTGCACACTTGTTAAATGTGGTCAATAGCTGGCCTAAAATATTTAGTTCCATTTTCTATCTAACATTTGCATGATGATCGCAATCTTGGTAGAGGAGGCTGCAATTTCCAAAAGTACACAAGCAATAACTTGCAACACTGCAGCAGCCACTGCCCTTCCAGAGGGATCGATGTGCCATGGGGAGGGGAGCAGTGCTGGAAAAGAAGGTTTGGTCTGTCAGGTTCTTCCCAGAGATAAGAGATGCACATGGAACAGGCCAGAGTGGGTCTACGTGTTCAGAGACGGGAGTAAACTTCATCTCCTGGGGGTAAGGATGAGAGATTAAGCCAAGGAGCCATATAGCCAGGGTAGTCAAGATGTGAATGAGACTTTACTTGAATAAAGAATCCATTTTTTTAAACAAAAATCTTGACAGAGACGAAGGTTTTAGGCTGTCCTTTGTTAGAAATTTTTCCTTTCGGGAGAAACTTGGGATCCACAAACCTGTGTCCCCAAGCTCAGGTCCTGCCTGAGACTCTGCAGAGAAGAAATTTCCCCTTTCCAACACGCCGACAAACCTCTCCTGCTTCCTAGCAAGAATGACATCCGGACAACCCCAGGTGCACACAGGTCAGAACAACTCCAGGCTGCTGAAAGAAATAGAGTAATGAAAGCAAAAAAAACCCAACTTGCCATTTATTATACACTCCAGAGGTAAAAAGTGGAACTTTGATTACAGTGGAAATGTTCTCATTAAATCTTCCTCTTTCTGTTTCAGATGCTTATTACTTGGAATACAGGGAACTACATGCAGGTTTTTTATAGATTAAACAGTGCTGCATTTATGAGGGCTTATGATGCAGCAATGCCATTTTAATAATAATAATAATCATGATTATTGTTTTACTTTTGAAAATTTTGTATATCTGAGTATGATTTGTAACCCAGTAAATAAGTGTCTTGTCTAGATTGCAATTTAATTTTTCAAAAGAAATTACCAACTGTTTTAGAATTTGAATCAGTTGCTATTGAAATATTCACGGTGCTTTAAGTACATCATTTTACACAGGATTTAATTTCATGTGAGTATGCATCCTAGGCAAACAATGCTTATTTTGTCTCTTTGGACTGCACTGGTAAGGGGTGGGTACGGCTCCCCGCATTCCCGCCCAGGTGAAACTAGGTAATCAAATCACTGTACCAGAAGGGGTCTAGGTACCCAACCAAGTTCACAGTGCCATCCCAAACTGATGCTGTGAAACACAGCACTGTTAACTCATTTCCTTGAAAGGGACAAGATATTTGGGAAAGTGCACTCACACAGTGACTGACGTCCGTAGATGTGTATCTCCTTGCCCTGGCTTAATCTCTACCACCCTTAGCTCTAGGAGACCCACTTCTACCCAGCTCTGAATTAACAAGCTGTTATACTCGCTGTGCCTGTCTCCCTCCCCACCTCTCTCTCAGTGTGGATATCAGCTTCCATGCAGTGACAACCCACTCTTTACTCCTGGAATGAGAATTTGTGAGGTTTAAGCATTCTCTTTGATTTCAAGCCTTGGGAAGAGCAAACACTTCAAGACTGGATGAAGTCAGGCATATGGGCTGGGTTTTTTTCCCTCACTCCACCATTTTTCCTTAGGGAATGATATGTTTCCTATGGCTTCATCTTCTCTGTAACTATCCTTTACTGTCCTCTTCTGATTTAACTCCTGGATATTAGGTAGGTTAATAGTGAATAGGTAATGAGCAAGTCATCCAACATTGTAAACATCCAACATTGTAAGCATTACCTGCACTTCCCTCACTCTCCCCATTAGAGATACTCATCATTATCTCTTCAGTGATATCATACACGTTGAACCAAGGATGCTAGACAAGAAAATCCCCAAGTTTACTAGATAAATCAGAAAAAAAACCAAACCACAATATAATCACAAACTTCCATACTTTCTACAAACTTCTATTACTGCCAGCAATACATTTAGAGATGATGTCATAACCCATACATCACAAATACCGGAAAAGCAAGGCTTGTAGCAATCTTCCTACCAAACAGCCAGAAAGCATACATATATGAATATCTTTCTGACAGTATTTGGGCTGGAGGGAAAAACAACATTTTTCTCAGGCTCATCAAAAAGCAATTGGCTTTTTAAGCACAGGGTTTCATCCATGGGGGATTATTTAGGGGAGTTTATTGGTTTCTGTATTTTGCCATTGCACATTGATACAAACAACTTATTCTACGCATATTTCAAATTTTGTCTTTGCTCATTGTGAAATTAAATAGCCCGATATGAAATTTGAAATTACATGCTTTTATTTCTGTGTAAACAGGATATCCCGATACAGTAACCTGTAATGCAGTTAAGGAAGGAAATTATTTTAGAAATGGCAATTCTCAGTTGAATTGGTCTGCTCCCTTTATAGATTGAGTCACCAAATCTTTATAGACAAATGTTAGTCTTTACCACTTTTTGCTTTTGCAAGGACTGTGTACACCTCTGGGAGCCTAAACTGGGGCATCTTTAGGAATCATTAGACTTCAAAAATTGCAATGAGGCCCATCAACTCCATCCCTAATTCAGAAATCCTGCTGCTGGTCATTCCCAAGCTATGGAGAAACACAATCTTAATTTGCAGGATACATTTGCTAAGCTGGCATCTGACAAAGCAATACATCTGACATAGGAAGGACAGAGGCAGTCCATCCGGAGCCCTCCAGTCACCAATTTTACACTCTTGTTTCAGTCCGGAGCCGCAGTGTCCTAACAGCACTTTTGGCTGGGGGTTTCTTGAATACACAGTGAGTTGGTAGTGTCCATCAGTTCGGATCACAAGAGCCAGGCTAACCAATTGCTAACCCCCCACCCCAAACAGTGGACTTGGGACGTGAATCTCTGAAATTCTTATCAAATCAGCTGGATTTCTGGGAGGGGAATGTCTGAAGGCAGCATAGCCTGACAGGTGGAGATCCTCCCAGTCTGCCAGATGATGGTTAAACCTGATTTAATCAGAGCAGGTGAGTCTCATCTTCGAATCAGTCCATCATAAAAAAAAGACTTTGTGGCACCATCTTAGAAGCTCTCCTGTGAGAGGAGAGGTAAAGGGTGAGGTAAGGGGGCACAGAATAGCACCTGCACTGTGGCCCTAAAGAGGCTGGAAGGTCCTTACTATATCCTCACATCAGGCAGACGTCTAATCATCATCGTCTGTGACCTCTTGCTCGTGGCATTTGTCTCTGGCACTGCTAGCTAGCTGAACTGAACCACAGCAATCAGCCAGGCTGAATTGCAGGTAGAGATGTAATTGCACACACCCTGCTGCCACCCTGAACAAACTCAGACACTGCAGGCTGGAGTGTTTCCAGGGCCCCGGGCACCGTCTCACTGACTTCACTTCTTACGTTTAGAAACCGCTCTCCTTTAATAGCCAAGGTAAGATGCTATATATTACTCTTACAGCTTTCACTCGGTGACTTTTTAATGACTCAGCTATTAAAACCTATAGACTTTCAATGCAACAAAGGTGCAGCTTAAAAAAAAATAAAAATTCCCAAAGCCCTACTATTGGTAGGTGGTAATGGCTGAGTTAAAAGGGGTGATATTTCTTAGAAAGGATCGCTCAAAGGGAAATTAGGAAATTCTGGAAACCTGAGTTGTCCATTAAAGAGAAGGTCCCAGCAGTGGGAGTCAAGTGTGACAAGACAGACGCTCACGTAGAGAGGTTCATGCAGACTGCAAGGTAAGCTGAACAGAGAGAGGAGGGATTAGAAGTAGGTATGAGAAGAATGTAAGAAATTAGTTAAAGATCAGAATGAGGCACGCAGAATAATATGGGACTATTCTATTGAAAAGATTTTAAAGTTCAGAGGTGTACCTTTGAGCAGGACTGATGGAGAGAGAGCCATAGATGCTAAGACTGAGAAAAAAGCATTTTTATTTATTTATTTTATTTATAGGTCAAGTATAGAATAAAGCTATACATTCTTGGACCAAAGAAATGACAAAGAAAGCTTAGGTGTACTAAAAACCTGAAATTAAACCCTGAAAGGCTGTAAGTATTGGTTTTAAAAATACAGAACTAAGAAAAGGCTCAGTATAAATAGAAGGCTTGTCTCCATAATGGAAGACCAAGCTCTCAGATTAGAATTCCTTTATGTTTAAGGATTGAGGCTGTGAACATGCTATAATAAGGACTCTCACTAACTTCCAATCAACTTCAGGTCTCTAGAGCATGAGCTATGCAATAGAGGATGAAGGTGTTTCTCAATAAGCTTTAACACCTGAGGAGGTCTGGAATGACACTTTTACTCCTCCAGGGCTGCTGTGGAAATAGCTAACTGGGCTACTGGCAGAGGTAGAGTGCACGTATCCAGTGCAGCTCCATGCTATAGAACGGTAAATGGCTGAGCAGAAACATGCCCATGTCTTCACCTCTGCCAAGCATCTCTTACTTTCTTCACCCCGGTGGAGTGTGAGCAAACTCCACTGTCTTTGGAGCGCAGAGGTGGAGCATGATCAGCTCTGACAGGAGAGCAAAGGGGTCTCAGTTCAGGTGCCGTGGTGCAGCTGTTGGCTACACCTGAGCGCTCCTGTCTGGGAACCTGTAACGCTGGTACATCCTCAGCAAACGTCCTTACTGAATGGATAATATAGCAGAAGATGAGAACCAGTAGGTGTTTTTCAGGGAAAAAAGACCAAGGATGTAAACGTAGACTGAAGAGCTACAGCAAGCTAGTTAAATGCAACTCTTTAAATGGTAGCTGATCTATTTAAACACAAAACTATTCCTCATTATGAGAAAAACTTAAACTCTTCAGCGCACAGCAAGATCTCCACAAACTTTGCTTTCCATGGGTCCATGTATGACCCCGTTCTGCCCAAACCTAACCCTTTCACAGAGGCAAGGTGACTACTTTTAATAAGGTGTTCAAATAATATGGTGGAGGGAAGGTTTTTATAACACTCAGGTTAAGAAACTTGGGGTTATTTATACCCAGTTACATTGAGCTAGAGGCAGCACCATGCGAATGGGGGTCCACAGCTTGCAGCCACGGCAGAGCAGGTAACCTGAGGTACTCCTCCATCATACATGACCAAGAGGACTCAGGTCACCACACAAGTCTCCTTAGTTATGTATTCTGCCTGCCGAGCACCCATGACATGTGAATGTCTTTCTGAAGGGATCATATGCTAAAAAAGGTTTTCAAACTGAACCATGTAATTGCCGTCCTCTCGCAGTCTGTACTGCTTAACTTTTGCCTCTGCTCCAATTACATCAAAAAGTGAAAGCTGTCTTCCAGGAGATTTATGTCATTTATAACACATCGCATTGAGCCCATCAAAATCTAAGATCAGTTGACAAGACACAGCACAGGAGACTTCTTAGTCCGTGGCCATCCACACTATTTGGGAAAAGGAAAAGACATAAACTCAGCAGTACAAAAGGACAAGACTATGAGCTTGGATGCATCTTAGGCACTTGTTTTTTCTTCTCCAGGATGGGAAACCAAGTCATTAAAGCAGATGTGAACAAAACTAATAAAGATGGAGACAGGAGACTCTGTGGATCTGTGGGATAACCCGTCATTTTGCAAATGATTGTTTAATTTTAAATGGAAATACTTCTGACCTCTGGTTTGCTTGGACAGATACAGTCATGGTCATGGTGCAACAGTAGAACCACTTTGTTTTGATCCTTGGTCTGACGTTTATATGACAGTTGAGGATTTCTGATTATAACAAAATGGCCATAGCTGTACTTCCTTTCTTCTATGAAGTAGTTTACTGAGGCAGATTTACCTTGGGGTAAAAGATGGGCAGATGGCAGGCATATATAGGTCATGTGCTCTTCAACACTGATAAAGGAACCCCTCTGTGCCTATACGTTGTCTGTCTCCTGACGATTAAGGCTGAGAAGAACTATGAAAGTGCTCGTTATAAACTGAAATATCTGAATCTGAGGATGAACACTGCCTAAACTAATTATGTTCAATTTTATACACCCCCTGTAAAAAGTAAATTTCCTGATTAAACAAAATGAAGCATTTCCTTGTTCAAAATATGAAAGTGATACAATCTGTTGGGTTTTTCTATTGTTCATATGCCCATGATCTTGATTCCTCTAATTAGCACCTTTGACTTCTAAATGGGTAGACTAGATGACACCATCTAATCTAGGAGTATGTTAGCAGCTGTTGACAGTCCCAGATGCTTCAGATGAAGAAGACAAAATCAAGTTCTTTGTGCAAAGATGAAATGGACAGTCCATTTCCTTTTTTTAACATTTGTTTTTAAGTCCCTGAATTATGACAATTTTTATTATCCTTCCTCTGTGGTCCTATGCATACTGTAGTATGTTCTAACTGAGGACATAAATACCTTATAACTTTCTCCATCTGGTTCTACTCCTGGCCTCAGGATTATAGTCTAGTATTGCATCCATTGCTATCCATTATCCATTCTGTCTTTATTTAAATACGGTAAGTTTTATCTTTTTTGTTTGCCGTTTGGATTGATTGAACATCTCCTTGCTCTTGTACTATAATTAAAAAAAAAACCAAGAACATGAAATATCTTCCCTTAACTATTTTTAATGTGCACTTCTACAGTTATCCATTCACTTATCTAGATAATCCTAATTTCAAGTTTATATGGATTTTTTTCTTGTCATTCTTCCCAGTTGCTGCTAAATTCTTCTTTTCTGTTGCTCATTCTTTTTATATAATAACCAGAACCAAAATGTTCCAAATAAACATACCACAGATTTATTTAACATATAAATCCATACCATCTTCCATGCCACTCCTAGAATTTCACTGAAGTAATCATACAAAACTTCCTTTTGTACTGGTTGCCATTAACTTTGAACTCTGACATCTATACAAGCAGTTCAGGCAATTCTTCCAAAATGCAATACCCACATTAATTTTCATCTGATGCTCGGTGACCTAGCTTACCTATCTCAGTAGTGCTCTTTGGTCTTCTCTTGTTTTAATTATCCCAAACAATTTTGTCATATTACAAAAGTTGCCACCTCACTGATCATTCTTTTACAGACTGTGAATTATATTAATCACTGAGTACTTGCAGTCAGCCTCAGGCCATCCCACCACTTCTTCTGACATTTCTTTATCTGTCTCACCATGTTTCTATAACAACTTTCTCTTCCTCCACAACAATTAGCTTTCTTTCACAGGTTCCTACAAAGAACTTTTTTCAGAATGAAAATAGTTGTTATTCATTTCTGTGGAAAATCTTGCATTTTCTTTGATGCAAAAATGTTTGTTCCTACCACATTACATCCACTTAGGTGTCTTGTACCTGTTCATAATTGTTTAATCCAATTTACCCAGCAGTGAAGCAAAGCTCACAGGGGCTGTGTAATCACAAGATTGTCCAGAGCACTTACAATCTGTTCAGCTCTCTAATACTTTGCAGCGTCTCACTTCACATTTGTGCTGTACTTCCCCGGAACAAAAGCCACCCCGGCGATGCAGGTAGAAGGCTCGGAGTCAACACTGGATTCTTGCTCCGGCTCTGCCGGTTATTGGCAGTGTAACCTTAAGTAAGTTTTCTAACCTTTCCGCATCTCCCTCCTTTCTCCAGTGCAGATGGTGCTTAACAACATCAGAGGAATAGATTTGACAGGTTTCTGTGCTTGTCTTAGTGCTGATTTCTGGGGCTTTTTAGATGACTCCATCAGAGCACTAGAAGTCGGGGTACGTGAGCACGGACCAAGCAGGGTGCCCTGCTCCTCTGTACGTCTCTGAATACCCCGTCAGCTTTCCGAGGATTTCCTTTCTGGTCAGGACAGGGAACACTGCGGGCAGCGAGCAGAGGCAGCGGGGGCTGCAGGAGCAGACACATCTGGAAAAGCTGCACATGAATTTTTTATGAAGCTTGATTATTAATGTTTTGTAAAATGCTTGGAGATCCTTGGTAGGAAAATTTTACCACCTGCTAAGTATTAGCCTTCTATAAATATTTCCAAGCAGGGCACAGATGCCAAACATTTTGGTTTGAGTTTAACCGTTCTAATGCTGGGCTGTGGGGAATTGTCACGACAACCCAAATCTTGCCGAACAAATGTTTTACACTGCTCGTTTTTCTGGTTTCTGTCTCAACAGTCCCCATTGTTTCCTGCCCTAAGCTGTCCTTTGAATAGTCATTGTAATCACGGATATAAACATTTTTTGTCAAATGTGTTATCTTTTTTCGCAAAGCCAGAACTATACTGTCTTAGTATTAATGCACCAGCATGCTGGAGATATTAGTTTCAAGGTCTTAACATACATAATGTAATTAGAGAATCTGAATAATTTGTTCCAGTATTGTCATTTTAACACTGTATTGGTTTTCAACTTCATGAAGTATTGCAGAGACCCTAACTGCAGGAAGTCTGAGATAAATTACACCACTTGAATTTTGAATTTATTTACTCAGTCAGTAGCTTGTAGCAAAGTTCATAGCAGTAATTCTATTGGGTAAATTAAGGTTGTAACTTTCTGGCAGCTTCATTTAAAATATTAGTAGCTGACATGAAAATTAGTGAAGCGATTTAGTCCCATTCAAAATGATACAAGACCAATATGCAAGTGGAAGAGAGAGAGCTTTAGAAATGTAGAACTATTACTATTTGAATACATATGTATTTATATTTGTATATAAATAAATACATCACAGAGACACCAGCCAATGCCAGTTGGTCCTCCTACAGTGTAGGCTGGCTTTGATCTCCATGTTCCACATATTTCTTTCCTTATTTCAGCAGAGCTCTTGACTTTCTCTCTGCCAAAGCACCATCTAAATGGCTAACTTCAGAGCAAAGTTCTTCTCTTCTTTTCCACATGCTGGTACTTGAATCAGAAAATATTATTCTGATTTTGTACTATATTTGTGTAGGATGCTATTTTTTCTTATCTCAGCATGCTGTATTAAAGACAGAACAGTAAAATTGTTTGCTCATTCATGTTGAACTCCTGGCAACAACCTATCATACTGTAAAGAAGATCCTGCTTGTGTCACTTTTCACTTAGTACCTCTCCCATAAGCGTACTAAGAAGATGGGGGGTAAAAACACACAGAATTGAGTTCGGGAGTAACGTTTTCTTCATGTTGTATGTCTAGTCTACGTGACCTGAAGATCTACTCCAAAGGCTTGGAGTTCTGCAGCAAGAAGCAGCAGCAAAGGAATAACTATCCAGGGCAAGCTATGTGCTGAATTTGGTGGGGGATTCCTCGCTTAGTATCTCTCCTGCATTATCTCTCCCTTGGAGGGAGGTCTTTTTACTGCAGGGGCTGAAAACGAGCCAGGCATGCTTTCAGGTTGTACTGGAGTTTGATATCATCATACAGAAGTCTGATTCAGTTAAACAGACAAACCAAAGTTTTCAGATACTTAAACACATGCTTAGTCTTACACATGAGATCCCAAGTGTAAGGAACAGAGCACAGATGTGATCTTTTGGTGTGCTGTAAGACTGAGCCCCAGGAGTTCAAGATTGTGTGGGAATAAGGCTTTTTCTATGCTATTTCTCCTTCTTAAAATGTTTTCCAAAACATTTTGCCTATCTATCTGTCGAAGAATGACAAAGGTGCTTAAAATTGACCTTGAGTCAAACAAAGAGAAAAAAAGATTTAATTTTTATTCAAGAACTAAGTTTAATCAATTCTTTTCATAAGATTAATTTATGAGAGTCTCATGAGCAATCTTCTGCTATATTTAGGGCTACTGTGTCATTTGTGTGGCATGAAAAATCAGAGGAAAAGACAGAATGAAATATCAGGCAAATGCATAACGTAGTCTCTAAGAAACAGAGCAAATGATGTTACCAGCCTCCACTTGTTTGAAGTGAAAGGTTAAACCTAAAAGAAAACAAAAAGCAGAAGTTCTTTTGAAATTCTTAACTTTTGATTTCAGATGTAATTCTGGTAAAACAAGGATATGGGGAGTAACAGCGTAGAGGTCTGCTGAGGGCAACAGGACTGCTGAGATCTGTGACATTTTCACACTGAAGATGGAATCCCTCGAGTGTTGAAATGAAAAAATTTTAATTACAATTCAATCGCCAGCATTTTTTGCCTATCCACAGCCAATTATTTCTGTAAACATTTTCAGCATTGGGCAGCGTGTTTCAGAGATGAGTGGATACGCTTTGAAGTACAAGACCTGAGAACATTTTCTGCGCTGCAGCTGCTGTTAGCTGACAGTACCGGCTGCAAGGCTGGCCAGCGCGGGGAACTGCAGCTTTCCGGAGCTCTGGAAAAAGCCAGGAGCTGGTGCACAAAGCCAGGTTAAGCCATGGCGGTCAGTGAGAGGGCAGACAGAGAATGAATCAGATTTCACTCAAAAGTCTTGGCTCTGTATGTTTACAGAACAAAGCCTGGGACCAAAATTAAAATGAACTAAGGGTATAACTTCACTGAAGACTGGAACGGAGAGCAGAGGCATCTGAGCCAAATTTAAATTAGTGAGCTTTCAGCAGAGCAAATTAACCTATGCAGAGCTTCGCACCATCATATACAACTAGCTTAGCATATGAGTATGCTCTCAGAAATTTAGTCATAGCTCCTTTAGTTTATGAGGTTTCAACTAAGACATGTAATTTTGCAACTGGGACGTGCCGGATGCTTCGGGACCAATAGACATCCATTCTGGTTGTAGCAGTCGTGGTAGAAGCTCATGTGTTCAGTCAAAATGAGCTGGGTAGCTTCAGCAATTTAAATAATAAGTCTTCATTAATCCAGCTCATTTTCCAGAATGGTTTAGGAAATGATCACACGAGGGAGGGTGATGTTATCATTAGTATACCTAGCCTGACAGACAAGAAAGGGTTTAAAGATTCCTTGGAGAGACAAATGTTGCAGGCAAATTTGTGCCTGACGGAGCTGCCAGAACCAGCTTTCTAAGCCCGTCGCTCTACAAAACAGGGAACACGGCAAAGCGCTTGAGAAGCGAGCGCCACTGCCAGCGACAAAGCTTTTGAGAAACCGAAGGAGTTAGAGGGGCCTGTAAAAGTAACCACAACACAAAGATTTCTGCCACCCGCTCTGAGAAGGGCGGTGGCACGAGCCCTCTCCGAGCTGCGCAGCAGCGGCGTGCGTCGCACGTGTCAGCAGGGTGCCAGCGCTCTCAAAAGGAGAGGGAGGCAATGGTCGACAGCCCCCCAGCTAGAAAGGCGCATACTCCCATTCCCCGGAGTTCAGTTTTAGCTGAAAGTGAGCGTCAGCCACAGGGACCTGCGAAATAGTACGTTAAAGAGGGATATTCAGCTACAGATACGGGATTTGCAAGTTAAATGTAAACCTAAGAAAGTTTTGGTGGTTGGAGGCATGCTCTCCTATTTAGCAACAGGAGTCAGATTTTACATGTATCAGGCAGATAAAAAGCAACAGTAAAAACAGAATACGGACTTTGATCGTCAAAACTGCTCTTACAAACAAGTTTCTTACAAAATGTAATTAAAACTATTTATATACCATGCCCAGCACATTATACTGTCTTTACCGATAATATTTGTCACACTAGGGTTGGGGGAAGCTCTTAGCGCCAGCTGGATGCTTTAAGACACTGGAGTGGTCGTTTTTAAGATGTTATTGAGAAATGATAGAATGGATAGAGGAAACTCATTTAGGGATTGAAAACTCTAAAAGAAGGACTAGAGATTTGTCCTGATCCTAAACTAATGATGCCATTAAGGAAGTGGTAAGATGTTTCACATGGTGCAGCAAGTACTTGTTCCCAGTGCAAAGGAGAAACAAACTTGCATGTCCTAGCTGGAAAAGGAAAACATACCGACAGCAGTCCCTTACTCCTAGATATGTATTTAGAGTATTCTCATTTTCCTGATATAGTGTTGCTAGAAAACGTAACAGCTTAGAAAGATGACATCCCAAATTTGATTTGATATGCTAGGCCTGGCATACCTGATGTAGTAATGTCTGACGTTTATCGGGTTCATATTTAACTGTTCTGCTCTGAAATGTAAGTTTAGTCATATAACCATAACCTCCATTATCTCTAGCCTCTGAAGGCTAGCAGAAAATACGTTAAAGAATATACAGGAATGGATGCCAATTCTGATCCATACCTGGTACTATTAAATAACAGAGTAGTACCAATGTAACATGACTTGTTACTTGCTGACATTTTAGTCAACAGAAAACTGAAAACAAGAGTGCCTGCTCTTGAGCGCCTGTTAGGAACTCATGTCAAAGTCACGGCAACCAGCAGATATACGGGGAAAAAAGACGAGGTGTGGGGAAAGTAAAAAGAAACATAATTCGGGGCACTGCGAGCTGTCACCTTTTTGTAAAAAAACCCCCAAACCCAAACTGTGAGAATATCTATAATGAAAAGCAGTGATTGCAAACAGCAATAATGTCACAAGAAATATCCTGTGGTCAGAGACAAACTTGACACACCAGGTGGACATATGCAGAGGAGTGACACTTTCTCCAAAGGAGGAGTACCAACGCAGCCATTTTACCTGAGATAGTCTGACAGCCAACAGCCGCAGCAGGTTGAGGTAAATTAGTTTCAGGACACGGCACAACTGGAACTAACAGACTCGCTGCCATCTGACAGCAAGAGTATTGATACTCTGGGAGAGATTTCCAATTCCATGAATCAGTGCAGAGTACCTCAGAGACTAATTGAACGTGTGCTTGTTCATTAAGCTAGATTAAGTTAGTATCTGAACTTCCTTATTATGTTAATGTTTAATTTCAGGATGCAGAGGGAAATTGCTGAGAACCATGTCTTTAAGAGATTCTGTCTTGAACCAGGGGTTAAATACAAGCTCCAAAGTGCAATGCTGTGTTTAAGAGCTCACACTCCATGTAAGGCAGATCCCCATCAAACTCCATGATGCCTGCTGGTCGTAGGACAACCCAGACATATGGAGGAGACATCTTATCCACTTCTGTGGAAAGTGAAAGCCAGACCAGAAAAAAAAATAATACATTTCTCATTACTTTTTAAAAAGCTAGTAATTTTCTTCTTTTCTTTTAGGCCACCCATTACTCTATTAATGGAATAGTTTAAAGCATACCCTCTGGAAGATCAAAGGTAAAATATCCCTGTTTTTTATATGGGAAACCTAGAAACTTTGCTAGAGCTACTTGCTGCCTTCCCAGCATACTCAGAGGGATTATGCCCCAGAAACACCTGTATCTGTTGACTGGCTGTAAAGGAAGCCCAGATAACTAGCTCAGATGTAGACCTCTATTCCACTGGTGTCTCAAGTCACATGAAATGGTTTGTATTAGAAACTCACAAGATGAGAAAACAGAATTAACGATCACTTGCCAAAATCTTGGCTTACCCGACCAGCTGAGCACTGGCTGTAGCTATACAGCAGAGGCAATAAGAGCGTGTTTCCCCATATATATTCCACTCCTGGTGTACAGGCCCTTCACGTTCTCGAGTTGACACGCTTCTGGACAGGTGCAACTACCGTGGGCCACATCTGCTCTGTGATTATCTTCATACTTCCAACCAAAGGCACCAAAAGAGGGACAACAAAACCACCACCAGGTCTAGTACTATGAGTGACAGCTTTTCCACTCATGGTATGATTTACCCATTGTTTTGACAGCTATTGTACATAAGTACTTAGCAGCCAATTAATAGGTATCAATGCTAAGTTGGAAAATTTTTTACATAGCATCTCCTTTCTTCTGAAACAAGAAAACACTTGATCCGGTTGTGTTCTTATTTGAAAGAATTAGTTATTATGACTGAACTCAGCCTCATGTCTGAGAGCTCTCCTTTATCCAAAACTGTAATGACTGAGCACAGGCATACCCAAAGCCTGTGGGTGTGGAGCACATAATGGACACCCTGGTATTGGTAAATCTTCCTCAAAGAGAACCCAAACAGCGAGGGAGTCTGAGGGATGAGAATGACACACAGTGACACACGGCACGGTGAGGACACCAGTGTGTATTCCTGCTCTGGGCTGGCCTCAGAGATCCTTCTCTGTTCCTGACCCTGTTACAGCACAGAGGTTTGGGTGGACTGTCAAGCAACAGAGGTGGCTTTAATTAGCCTAAAACCATTGCACTGTAAGTGGGTAGTTCAGAGTCTGAATGACAGGCAACACAGCTATCTGTTCCAGAGGCTGAGGAAGACAACAGGTATTAAAGTAGATCCCCCTTTCTTCATCATCGGAGCCCTAATTTTCATAAGTTCCTTCTAAAGGAGTCAATACATCCACCCAGAGCCTGGCTCTACATAGATTAAAACAGAAATTATTTAGAATTCATCAAAAAGTATTACTTCTGGCTCTTTTCCCCACAGAAAACATAATTACACCTAAAGCTTTGTCCTCCTTAATTTACAGTAGAAAATAATCCTCAGAATTTAGTTCTGCTATATGCTTTTGTGTTACTTGTGCTGAGGACATCACCAGCATCAGACAGAGCTTCTGATTAGGAGTCATCATCTGTAAAATACATACTAAGTTAGAATAGATATTTGCAGTTCTTTAAAAAGTGTTTATCTACTTCCATGATCATTAGTTTTCCTCCACTCCTGTGTTAACATATGGATTTTACATTGGTGAAGGAGCAGAGAGATGTGTTTGATGTTGCTGTACATCTGGAGCTGTGAGAAAATGGAGGGCAAAGTCTTGTCTCCAGCTGAGCACTGACAGCCAAAAAAAAATGAAGCTGAGCATACTGGCCTCATGTTTAAACGGTGAGCAAAGCATCACTGGGGACCACACTTTTCTACAAGGTAAAGAACAATTTGTTCACCTGTGTGTCAATCTCCTGTCCTAACATCAAGATCTTCCTCCCACTTCTTCCCAACTTGTTACATTCTCCATTGACGTTCCAATAAGGAGAACAAATGCGGCACCAGTCCTGAAAATAGTCTCACAAACAGCATACAAATGCCTTTTCCCAAAGTAAAAAATAGTTTGACTTTGTGGAGGAATTTTCTTCCTCCTAAATGAAAAGGCCCCAAGCTACTCATAAAAATCTCTGCTGAGATTCAGACCACGTGCAGCTCACAGGTGATCATCAGGGGAGTACGGCTTGAATTTCTTCAAAATAAGGGTGCTCTTGAGCCCATAAAGGATGAGATCAAAGAGATACTATGAGCTGAGTTAGAGAGCTCTATTACAGAGCATGGTTTTGTTTTTCCTCTCTCGGCTGTCTCCAAACTTCACTTGCACGACAGCTTTTTCGCTGCAGCCAGAGCGTCAGGCTCCCAGCACCATGCTGTGTGCAGTGGTTGCTGTCTGGGATGAGAACGCTCATGGACGGTCCCCTTGGATGGCTGCCAGGGTGCTGCTGCCAACATAAGCCATAGGAAAAAAGGATATTTTTCTCCCAGTCTCTCCCTTTGTCAGACCTGAATAGCATTTCATGGGACACAGAAAATCATACATCTTTGCCCTCTAGGACTTTTTCCCTGACAAATTTCTAAGAGCTGTTGCAAACAATCTGTAAATTGGATTTCTGCAGGCAAAAGATTTACAAAAAGCTTTCTCAATGGCAACTTGGCCAGTCCAAATCAGGAAGGTGATACTATCTCCTTCCACTGCAGGCGGTTTTGTTCTTGAAGGATAAAAAAGCCTTAAAGTTTGGGTGTGAACAGTCATGCAGTGTCAGCATAATACTTCGGAAAGAGAAAGCATAAGGAAGAGGGAGAAGGAATTGGGAAGTAATGAAGTGGCCAGGCAGAGCGGAGTTTGCTCTCTTCTGTGAAGCTATACCCCATCTGAAAAAAATGTAGGCTGAGAAAAACAGGAGGAAAGGAAAAAAAAGCTGGATGACAAGGAGGAAGATGGACTATTTGGCAAATAATTTTTTTCAGAAATAGTATTATCTTCCAAAGTTATAAAATCTGGTGAGCTTGGCTTACCTTGAGGCTATAGGATAAGTGGAAAAGCCATAGCTGTGTCATAGAAGTCTTCAACTTCAACAATCCAGCTATTGGATTGTGTTACTGTACATTAATAGAAATAGTGATGTGGGAAATGCAGTAAGAAAAATTAGGTATCTCACACCTCATAAACAGGGTTTGGAAAACAAGTTGGTGGCACAAGGAGGACAAAAATGACAAAGTTGGGAATGAAAACTGAAACATAGACTGAAACTAAAAGGCTGAGAATGTAAGAAATTCCCCAATGGATCTCCTTAGCCTTACTTACCTGGTAGGGGATAGACTGAGATCAGTAATGTGGCCTTCCTGGGTAAGGTTTATTCTCTGCATTCCAGGTATGCTGACTTTTGTGATTTTCCCAGATGCGGAGAAGCTGACTGCATAATTTGTAGTGAAAGTCTGTATTTACACCTTTAAAAATGAAAACAGAGCAGTAGGAAATGCTTAGAAAGTGCATGAAAGCCTAGCCACAATCTGCAGTGAGTTCCCCTTCCACTCTTCCAGCATTTACATTAGTTGTACTAGAGATGCTCCATGGCGCACCCCTGCCCATTCCTTCCAGTATTTGTTTATAATGATGTATCATCCCCGAAACAGTCTAATTCCTTTTTTTCAATCTGCTAAGAGTATTGGTCTCCACAGCTTCCTGTGGCAGCAGGTTCTCAAAATTCCCTATCCAGTGTGTGTGCGCGTATATTTTGGGGAAAAAAAAAAAAAAGTACTTCCATGTATCTGACTTTAACTACCTTCCTACTTGTTTTATTGAGCGCCCGTTAGTTTTAGTATTGCAGGACTTGGTGAACAACAGTCCTGCCTTCACCTTATCTACCACCTTCATGATTTTATAAACCTTGACCATATCCTAACCCAGGTGTCTCCTCTGCAAATTGACAAGTCCCAGCCTTTTGCCATCTCCTGGCAAGGCAGATGGTTCATCCCTGATTCTTCTTCGTTGCCCTTTTCTCTCTGTTGCTTTGCAAACTCCTTTGTGCCCTTCTGGAGATGGGGTGCAGGTGCACCAGAGCTTTACATGGAGGCAAAACCGAAACTCCCTGCCTTATTTCCATACCTGTCCTGATATGCCCAATATTTCATTGGCTTTTTTTGACTGCTACTGCAGCCTGTGGCAATGGTTTCAGAGAACTGTCAGGGCGAGTCTGAAGGATCTTTCCAGAGCTGCAACTGCCAGGTCCAAATTCAGCATCACACAGGGATGGTGTAGATGAGGAGTTCCTGTGAATGCACTACTCCTTGCCATTTACCTACACCAAAGTCCTCTGGGCACTTAACCGTGTTTCGTGGGGCCCTTTTGGAGTTCCTAACTAATAGGGTGGCACACGTCTATCCAAAAGAGCTTATTACGCTTCTAGAAAAGACAGTAGGACAGTGAGAAATGCAAGAAAGAAAAGACAGATACGAGAGGAAAATATAAGGGGTTTTAATTATTATTTCAGTGCTACTACATGGCATTTTGAGATTGTCCGTATAATTATTTTTCTGCATATAGGTGCATGACTGTAGCATATAGTTGCAAGTTTCTGTTTAGGATAATGATGAAAAGATAACCGGAATCTTGATTGTTTTCATTGCCTGGTTTTATCCCCTCTACATCTTGTAAGATCTTTTTACTTTAAAAAAATTTCGATAAAAGGATCACGAGGAGATTTCCTCCCGAATTCTTATTATTTAATCCATACTCGTCAATGAGGAAAAGCTGCAACTGGGGAGAAAAGAAATAAGCGTCTCCAGTAATCCAGTCAAGATTGTTCACAGGTACACAGCACACAAGGAAGGGGAAAATAACCAGAATGGCAAGGAACAGCTAAAAAAGAAACTCCATTAAGTATGGGTTTGTGTCATTTTTAAGTCTTCCTCTCTCTTTTGATGTTGCCAGCTGTTTCATGGGACTGTTTCACATTTGGAAATTGATTTTGAAGGGTGACCGTGAGCTGCTTTGGCAGTATCAGATATGGTCGGCTTTGGTTTAGTTTACTGCTTATTTTAAGTAGCGTTACTGCAATTTACATTTAATTGTGACTGCGGTCTAATTACGATGAGGAGAACGTGACTTTTTCCCTTACCATTCGTTGCCCATGACCTGGCAGTCTCTCCCACTTGGGTGGCTGGGTCGCTATGAGCCGAGCGTCTGGTGAAGGGGACGCGGTCACCATGTCTGAGGGGCAGTGAAAAGAAACTCCTTATTCAAAAGAGGCAGCTCTTAGCCGGTTGCCTGAGGAAATGATGTTTATGCTTTACCATGTTCACATATACATACAAACCTGTTCTCTCCCAAGAACTTTTGAGCCAGGGGGGACAGTTTCGACAGACTTAGATGGGGGCAAGGTATGGATCCCAGAGAGAAGCTCCACCTGTCCTTTGAAGGTAGTGGGCTGCAGAAAAGAGAGAGACCCAACAGTGTCTTTAGTGAGGAAGGGTGGCAGTGAAAGTCCATTTCTCATTGAACAATGGAGAACTGGCATCATGGAGGACCTTAAAAAAAAACTCCACTAAGGAGAAAATGCAGTTGGAGATTTATCTTCCTAGACGAACATCATTCACCTGTTAAGGCACGCATTCGTGGGAAACTCGGCCTCCTTAATTATGCTGTGGCATGACTTGTGCAGCGTGCTACACCTGAGCTCTGCAGCCGCAGCCTGCCCTGCCACATGGTAGATTTCCAAGCTGATTTAATTACAGAGTTTTGTAAGAAGTTAGCTGGACTAATTCAAGGTTGGCTGATGGCTTTGTAGGGTTCTTTTGACCGACATTTTTGATGGGGATTGAAAATGTCTGTGTCTGTCATGATCAAAACATTCTCTCTTTTCCTTGCAACCAAAATAGATTTCTATTGCCCAAAATATGAACTATTTTCCGTTCACGGAATTTGCACTCCTGAACAATATGGCAGTTTGTCGGAAATCTGGCAGGCCTCCAGTATTCTCTCTTACAAAGTACTAATGGTCCATACCCATCTTCAGAGCCACTACCATCCTCAAACTTTGTAAGACGGAGTGAATTAACAGCTCGGTTACAGATCAAAGTACCCAGGGCCCTGTTCTACTTGGAATCTGAGGCACAGAATTTGGTGTTTCCTACATCTTTTGGATTACAGAACACTGACAAACCCTTAACATTTCTTGTTCCTCATCACGTACCTTTTACATCACGCTTTGAAATGAAAACACTATAAAAGTTGTTTGGATGTAACTGATAACTATGCTTCCATAAACATCCCTTGAACAACTGCCCTGCCCTGCGGCTCACCAGTAGTGTGCAGACCATATGTGCATGCCGTGCCAAGACCATAGCCAAAGAAAACTTGAAAACTCCATCAAATGTTAAGAAAAGTTTTTTCTAGTGCCCAAGTCCACACTCAACTATTTCTTAGGACTTTAAAATAAAGCTTTGAATTAAACAATATTGGTTTGTGTAAAAATACGTCACCTTAACCTGGCAGCTCAGAATCTGACAGACAGGCAGCTCGAACATGACCAGTGGTTTGGGAAGGACTACTAAGGATTGTAAAGCACTTCCTTCTTGTGAATAGCCAGTGACCTTTTCCTCCTGCTTCCCCATGAGGAAGTCCCTCTCCCAGCCCCCAAACCACTGATGCCCTGAACCATTTTCAGACCAACCATTATCCTTGCATGCAAATCATTCCAGGTCTCAAGTGTAAAGTTTCTTCTGCTTGTATTTCAAACATTATTGTTACATACTTTTTAATGAGATGGGATGTGCGTATTTTGTATTTTAACCTTAAACTTCTAAATTAAACCCAGAATCTATAAGGAAATGCATTGGATATATGGGTGAAAATCAGTAATACCTGCCTGTGAAAGGGAATGACTACTTTCAAACTTGTAGATGAAATTCATGACTACAAACCTATCTGTATATGCATTGCTTGGATGGCCATACTATCGGGGGTTGGCTGCTGGCAAACTAATGCTCATATTTTCTTGAGCGCATTCAATCTGAAACTATGATTAGTTACAGCACAGTTCTCATTTGTTCTAGTAATTGCTGATGTAGTGGTATCCTTGCTGCTTTTGCTGGATCAGTATGCAACTATTTATGATACAGATCTGCACACAAATCCTAGCTCAGACAGATTCTTCTCGTGCAACTCAAACGGTAGGTAGCACCCGTTTCCGCTCTCCCTCTGCGCTGAATGTGGACAAGTCACACATTTGTAGGCTTTGATACATTTGCCTTGCTTCTTGCCAGCCTAAGCAATGAACGCTACAGCTGCTCTGACAAGCAGGTCTTCTTTGCTCCAGAATGGGGGGAAAAAAAATAAATGAATAAAAAGGAAGCTCAGCCCATCAGATAAAAAAGCAGCCAGCACCCTCCTTCCTGAAAGGACCCTTCAAGTAGGTCAGATGTCAGGGAATGAACCACGTCTCGTAGGGAAAGCCCATTTTGTGCAGTGTCTTCTAAGGAAGTACCTTCCCATAACTACAACTTTCTCTTCACCTTGTGCTCTGAGATCCCATCCGTTAGCAGAAAATCATGTTGATGTGCTGTGTCATCCCAAAATGGAGCCAACTGCCATCCACAGAATGGCAGGGGTTGGAAGGGACCTCTGGAGATCATCTAGTCCAACCCCCCTGCTAGAGCAGGATCACCTAGAGCAGGTTGCACAGGATCACGTCCAGGCGGGTTTTGAATCTCTCCGGAAAAGGAGACTCCACATCTCTGCGCAGCCTGTGAGTCCTCAAAAGGGTTTTGACCCAAAGCACCCCCTGTATCAGGCCTGGCATTCCTTGTTTTCAGTTTGTCACACCCCAGTGACACGGCCTGGTGTCACTTAGTGCTTGGCATCCAGAGAAAGGCGAGACCTCTGTGAAGTGACGCTGCTGGAGCAGCAAAAGTGCTTGCCTCAGCTTGGGAAAGATCTGGTATGGGCGTTTTTCTTCCTTACGCATTTTGGTATCGGTTTCTCCTGTTAGCTTCTAATGATGGCCCTGCGTATAGTCAGATGACAATTGCTGCTCAAAATACAAGCGAATGCTCACCCATGTTCTAAAACTTACTACAGTGAGGCCTATGTGGCACTCAGGAAAGTACTTTGCAAAAGGAAAGAAATGGTTGCCTACCTGTTTAGCTATGTGAAATTCAGGGAACAATCTATCGGCTTTTTGTTTTCATTCCAAATGGCAGAGAGCGTTTCAGTATTTTTTTTAAGGTTTGTATGGCATAGAGCACAGCCTGACAGGAACGTCTCTCACCTCACATGCTACCATTGTGCAGGAGATAGATGTAATTATTTTCACAGCTTTTCCTGATTTTTTTCTTTTGAATTCATCTGGAGACAGTAACAAGATGTTCTCGGTGAAGTATCATCAGCTCTGCATTTTAAAGCTAACCTTTAAACCATTTCATCAGATAATTCTGCTTTGACAGGTTTTTTTTCTGTGTGGGGGGAACAACTGTGTAATTTACCTTTGTTAATGAGTTTTAAGAAGTTGCATGTGTGCTAAAGTACTTCGGCAAAAAATAAATACTTTCTAAACTGCAACAGTTCCTGACTAATTCCTTCAAAAGAGCTTTGCTCTCTTCTGCAAACCATCTCATCCAAAACTTGGAAAACTGCACACGTGCAACTTTTGCAGTTTTCTGTGTAACAGGCTAAAAATCATGGAACACAATGTATCAGGTAAGTACTTAGTATTTTAAAATTCACTGGATGCCTCAGACGTTGGCTTTAAGTAGCTATTAAGAGACACGACAGCCACCAGTTACTAGTCCAACTGGAAGAGTGTATCTAAGAGCACTCCTGACAGGTTATTTTAATTCACTACTTCTAGGGCTAATAAAAAGATGACTGTTTCCCTAATAACAAAGAGAGCTCAAATTGTGCTCCAGAAAATGCTTAAATCCTCTTGAGAAGGAAGGGGGAAAGGAAGAAAAAGGGCACTTTAACCAACCCTGGACGAAGTTTTCCCAGCCCTTTACGCACCGCGGTCCTTCACTACTCCAGCAGAGTGCGCGGAAAGGAGAAGGGCCGCCCGCCACCACCGACCAC
>VXBL01005990.1:0-18192 GCA_013400195.1 Aramus guarauna | reverse complement strand
AGGATACACACCATGAGGCATGCTGTGATTTTACCTGCGTGACCATGGAGAGGACATGAGGAAGCTGGATGGAAAACCTACCTCAACCCTAGAGGCAGAGGTATGTGAGTTGCAAGGCAAAACAATCTCAAATGGGGGTCCTTCTGAGAAAAATGCCGCTCCAGTTTCCAGTGGGCAGTTCACCAGACAGAGCAGAAGGACTGATCTTACTTATGATCCTCCTGAAAGGACTTCAGAGTCATTTTTACAAGGAGTGAGTAAAAAATATGATGAGAAGGATTAGAGGGGCTCTGCCTCCACCCTGACTGCCAGTGCTGGGCTGGATGTTCCAAGGGAGGGTCCCCTCTACACACCGTGCAACTGATGCTACATAGAGTAAGTGGGCCGCACAGTGGGCTCGAATAGGAAACCCCAATTGCCCAGGACTTCTGGAATTGATCACGGACTGGCCAGAAGGCAAAGATTTTTGGGATGTTGCTAGAGAAGGAGGTGATGTGTGCCGAAGAGGTCCCACTGTATAATAAACTACCAGAAAATGAGAAGCCACATGCCCTGTTCACTGACAGGCCCTGTCACATTGTGGGAAAGCATCAGAGGTGGAAGGCTGCTGTATGGAGTCAACATGACAAGTCACAGATTCACCTTCTACTGAAGGAGAAGGTGACTCAAGCCACTTTGCAGAGGTGGAAGCCATCCAACTGGCTTTAGACATTGCTAAAAGAGAAATGTGGCTGGTGCTCTACCTCTGTACTGACTCATGGATGGTGGTAAATGCCCTGTGGGGGTGGTTACAGCAGTGGAAGCAGAGCAACCAGCAGCACAGAGGCAAACCCATCTGGGCTGCCCCACTGGGGCAAGATATTGCGGCCTGGCTAGAGCAGCTGGTTGTAAAAGTAGGTCATGTAGATAGATGCCCATGTACCCAAGAGCTGGGCCACTGAGTAACATCAGAACAACCAGCAAGTGGATCAGGCTGCTAAGATTGACATATAGATGGGATTGTGATTGAGGGGTGGACTTAACCTCTGTGATAGCATACATGGTTATCCATGAATGTGAAACATGCACTGCAGTCAAACAAGCCAAGCAGTTAAAGCCTCTGTGGTGTGGAGGACAATGGCTGAAATATAAATGGGGAGACCTGGTGGGTTGATTATATCACACTCCCACACACCCTCCAAGGCAAGCACCATGTGCTTACAATGGTGGAAGCAACCACTGTATGACTGGAAAGATATCCTGTGCCCCATGCCACCACTCGGAGCACTGTCCTGGGCCTTGAAAAGCAAGTCCTGTGGTGACATGGCACCCCAGAAAGAACTGAGTCAGACAACAGGACTCATTTCTGAAACAACCTTATAGATGCCTGGGCCAAAAAGAGCATGGCATTGTATACCATGCATCAGCCTCCAGAAAAAAATTGAATGATACAATTGACTGCTGAAGACTACACTGAGAGCAATGGGTGGTGGGACATTCAAACATTGGGATACGGATTTAGCAAAGGCCACCTGGGTAGTTAACACTTGGGGGTCTGCCAACTGAGCTGGCCCTGCCTGGTCAAAACTTCTGCATCCTGTAGAAGGGGGTAAAGTCTCCACAGTACACATGAAGACTATGCTGGGGAAGCCAGTCTGGGTCAGCCTTGCTCTAGGCAAAGGCAAACCCATCCATGGGACTGCTTTTGCTCAAGGACCTGGATGCACTTGGTGGGTGATGTGGAAGGATGGAGAAGTCCGATGTGTACCTCAAGGGGATTTGATTTGGGGTGAGAATAGCCAATAAATTAAATTGTATTATGTTAATTGCTAAATAACCCTGCTATTGTATGTCATTGCTACCACAACTACTATATGCTGTATCGGTTGTATTACAGTAAGAATCACCCAAATTAATCAAGAATGAACTTTGATGAAATCGAGCAAGGTGCAGAGGTGATGAAACCAGAGCTGGCTTTAGCAACCAGCACTTAGCAATGTTCTTCAAATTGACATCTTCAGCCTGCAGACCATGAGCATGGGCTGCACCAGATACACCAGCTGTGAGTTCTGGATACAGCATGCAACAATCCACCATCATGCATCATCGCTCCTGCCCTGAGAGACTGTTATGACAGATGGAGCCCAAAGTCATGGACTAAATGAAAAAAGACATTANAGGCTGGGCATCGGGTTCTGGGCAATGAGCAAATTGCATTGTGTATCACCTGCTTTGTATATTCTAAGTACTGTCGATGTTATTTTCCTTTTCCTTTGCTGTCCCGGTAAACTGTCCTTATCCCAACCCATGAGTCTTCCTTTGTCTTCTGATTCTCCTCCCCATCCCACTGGGGCATGGTGGGGGTGGAGTACATAAGCGAGGGCTGTGTGGTGATGAGCTGCGGGCTGGAGCTAAACCATGACATATGGATTATATATTCTGGTTTTGGCCATAGTAGGATCTGGTTTTGGCTATACCAGTTGGTGTTGAGTAAGATTTCCGTAACAAATGGCAGCATCACCTTGTTTGTATTCAGAGGCAATATACCCTTGGTATAGAGGAAAACATGTTTATACTGTATACCAAGTCTACACCCAGAGGGGAGAAAAGCAAGATTTGAATCTCAAGAGGTGTGCAGAGAGTTGCTTTAGTTCTTTCAGTTGCACTTTAACCTAAAACTGAGGAACGGGACTTGAATTCGATTTGTAGTATGTGTTTGCATTGAGAATCAGGAATGGGATCTCCATTAGTAGGGGCTAGTTAAAGTGGCAGTTCTAGACATCTTCAGTTGCTTCTCGATTGAATATGGAGAGAAAAAGCAAGAAAGAGTAATAGCAGTGACCATCGTTGTACCTAGTTCCTACTAACATATCACTGGGTCTGCAGGTAGAAGTAAATGACATTTGTTTTCTGCAAGGTCGGATAGATTTGAAGTGGACAAACTGATGAAAGAGAACTTTATTTAGGTGCTGCAAGTCCTTATTTTAATTAGTACATTAAGTTCTGAAATGTGGACTAAGCTTATCCAAGAGAGTTTTATAATAAGTAGATAACTGTTGGGGGTGGGGAGAAAGGGTTTGTTCACGTGTTTATTTTAAAGCATGTGTATAGCATAATTTTTAGCATGTTGGAAAGGAGAAAAAAAAAAAAAAAGAAGGGAGGGGGGGTTTGTACAAACAGCTTGGCAGTAAATCCTTCCTTTCAGTGTTCAGCCTTATTTCAGCTGTGAAGGTTCATGCAATACAGCCTTGGAACTTTTTTCTACATGTTGCAGCTGTCCTGAAGTTGCATCTCTGTAGAAGGCTGTGTCAGATTTATCATCTGCTACCATGTCTACAGAAGGCTTTCACCACCAGTCAGGATGCATGCTTCAGTTCTCTTTTGCCTGTTACTCATTGCCAATACTGAGCCTTTTCTGCACCCAAACTTTTCAGGCAGGTAGACGCACTTACTGTAGTATCGGCAAACCTTTTTTCATTCAAAATGTAACTGGAGAGAGAAAACTACCTGCTGAAATGCTTTCATGCTATTCCAGTTAAAGGATGTAATTTTTGCCTTTTTTATACCTATCATTCATGTTGAGCTGCTTTTATCCTAATTAGTATTTTGCCATTGCTGCTTTAAGATGGCTGAAACAATTATGTTGTTCCAAATATCCCCAGTGCAGATGTTTTTGACACATATTCACATGTCTTATGGGTTATAAGGTATAAAAGCAAATTAAAAGTTTGAGATTTTGTATTATGACAAACTGAAGGGATTATTATCTGTGGTTTAATGACATTGAGTTCGTCATTGGGCTTTTGACGTGTTAAAAGTAAATACACAGTTTCTAGAGATGAAGTTCTACATTAAAAAACCCCAGCTGCTTAGTATTTCTAAATTGTCATTTAATTTTTTTCCCCACAGAATTGGCTTTAGTTGTGTAATGTACTTTCTGAAATTATTGGTCAGTTCTAGTCACTGCTTGAATAAACATGTCCAGGAAAAACATACATCTGTGTGTTAAATGGAATTGATTCAGGGCCACATTTAGACCAAGGATTTTGCCCATATTCTGCTTTCAGAAGCCTAGCAGAGCCTCAGTTGTAGGCTGTGGCTCAATTTTTTAATAATAATAATAACAATTATTATTTTGTTGTTATTTATTTAAGGTTTTGTATGTACCTTAATTTCATATGATGTTGAAAATAACTGATACTTACATTTTCGAGCAATAAATTAGCAGTGAATGCAACAGTGTAAAACTTCTCAACTCTTGAATGTTTTTACATAGGCTTTCTCAGGTCACCTCTGGCCATTTTAGAATATCCTTAACTCAATGCAGAGCTTATCAACCATGATTAGTTTTGATCAAAACTGAGAGAAGGCAGGGAAAATAGGAAGCAACTTCCTTTTGTCCAGTGCATGGTTAGTGCACCAGCCCTAACTATTGGAGACCTGAGTTTGACTGCATGCCCTGAGTACTATGTTAGAAGTCAGGCTTAGATGTGGAGCTCTACAATCCTGCTGTTCTAGCTGGGTGACTCGATACCCACGAATACACTATTACAGGGCTACAAGTAATGGGGAATTCAGCTTGTATTCTTGCCTGTGAAGGGGACTACACTGTATGGGTTGGAGCTTCTAATGCCCTTCATGCGTCTTGTTCAGTGCTGCTGTAATGAAGATTACTTAAGTCTTTGGAGCATAAGTGTTAGAGCCATCTAGGATTTCAGTATATCTATAAAAGTACAATCTGCTCCTTCTGGCTGTTTGTATACAGTTCAGCTCATGAATGCTGTTTTATTGGTTGTTGAGTTCTTGGTTTTTTGTTTTTCCTTTGGAGAGTCAGATTGGTTTAATCAGTTTTTCAGGTGAATTGTCTTATATGCAATAATGTAAAACACTATAGCTAGCTCCTATAAAAAGACATAAGGTACATCATAATGAAAGTAGTAAAGGTAAAAATTGAAGAATTTCATTAATCATCTTAAAGACACCTTTAACAACTTCAGAAGAATTCTTAGGAAAAGAAAGATATTGAATAGATATTGACATTTAAATGATACAAACTTCTAAAGTTCTTAGAATTCTGTGAAACTGAGTATAGTGGCATTCTAGATTCAACATAGAAAATTTCTGTAAGGAGGATTAATACAAAGAAATGAAGACTAGAAAAGAACAAGCAAATATGTTCTAGAGAGCAAGTACGTTCTAGAGAATACAAGGGAATTTAAAGTGTAAAAAAAATTCCTCATTTTCTCATTAAGAATTACAGTATTATAATATTTTATGGGAAAAGTATGAAGAAGCAGCCATTAGTACATATAAGGCTAATACATCAGAAAAATAAGAATTACAAGAGTTCTCACAGCAACTTTTAAATATAAGACTGATTCCTTATTTATATGTGTTTGATAAGTGAAGGACTTCAAATTTTAGGGTTCCTATAACCGGCTGTGAAAATGTATATGTTTTGTTTAAAAACTAAATCCTAGTTTAAAATAAATGCATCTTGGGGTTATGCCTCTGTTGTTGTTCCTGAAGGAGAGGGAACAGGAATCATTGAAATCCTGGCCAAGTGGATTTTGGAAGACTGGTTTTTAAGTGGAGCGTGTTCCAGCCCAGTCCTGCTCCAGGGTGCATTTGCAGTTGCTGCATGGTGAGAAGAGGGGAACAGGAGTTGGAACTGGAAGCTGCTGAGGGAAAGATTCCTATCAGGGATGAATATGGGAGGAAGAGAGAAGGAAAAGGATGGGTAGAGTGGACTAATAGGAAGGAAGGAATAAGGAACTGTGTTTGAAAACTGAAAATGGATAACCAACCAGAGGAGGAGAATTTGTGATTGCCAGCCTGCAAGGATGGAGAAGATGGGTAAAGGAGGGAAAAGGAGCAGCAAGTAGAAATTAATTTATGGGTTAGTAACAGAATATTTACAAAGGTGAGAGGGAAAACATCCTAGCTGAGCTCAAGGTTGTGGAAAAGAAGCAGCTGGTGCCCAAATAGGTTGGGAAAGAGGAAGTGAGATAAGAAGCATGAAAGGCAAGATTAGTATGAGTGAGATGATAATTGGACATGAGAGAGATGATAATTGGACACTTTTAGCAAAGTGGAGTTGGCAGAAGGGTGTAAAGATTGACTTGTGAGTAGAAATGGAATGTTTGACAAGGTTATTGCCATCAATTCTTCCTCCAATATTTGGAGGCTTTTAAGTAGCATGTTTTTTAATTGCAGTGATTTCTTTATTTGTGTGCCGTATAGCCACATGAGCAAACAAAGTAGAGATTATTAGTATGTTAAAGTAAGCTATGAACAAAAATATTGACTTCAGAAACTGTACTGAGTTGAATCACAGGGGATAATCGTGGGTGGTAACAGTTGATGTTTGTCAGCCATCTGAAGTTATATTTTCCCTGTTTCTTAATCCTGTATTTTAACCGATTAAATTACTCCTTCTGAATCTTCATTCTTACTCTTCCTTCCTCCTTGACCACAGTGTTTATGGCACAGCTCCGTTCATTTTAAATGAGCTGGGTTAATTTAAATGTTTCAAATATTATGTCTTGCTAACCTAGCTCATTCAGACTAAAGCAGGTTAGGGAACGATTGCACAAACAGCCAAGGTGAGGGATGAAAGCATACTTAACCTCTGACAGAGGAAACAACAGATGGTTATAGCTAGGTTTGACAGCTCTGTGCCAGCTTGGATTCTCTGGTCCTGCATGCATGCATCTTACTGCAGCTATCTTGTGAATATGTGTAAATTCACAATTTAGTAAAAGCTATTTAGGTGTTTGGTTTTTTTTAATACAAACTCCATAACATTATGCTACCGTTATGCAGATTTTTAATATCTTAAAAATATTATTAATATATTTATCTGTTGATACAACCTATCCTGAAGACATTTTCTGGGCAAGATTTGGTGACTCACTCCCAGTGGACAGACCTGTTATTTTCAGACAGTGCAGAAAATAGAAGACTTTTTACCTTTTGATAGTCAGACTTCTCTTTTTTTGTTTTGGTTTTTTTTTTTGTTGTTTTTTTAACACTTGAGGTCACAGCAGACATTTTGTTTGGTTTATGTTTGTTTGGTTTGGGTTTTGGTGTTTTGTTTTGGGTTTTTTTGGTGGGGGTTTTTTGTAGTCTCCTAAAGCTGAGTGCTCAATGTGTTCTGTGCTAACATTATGATTCTGAGTCCTGTGAATTTCTTTTAGCTACATACTGATACTTCTATTGTCTGTCTTCTGAAAGAATTAAGTTTCTCCACTTCTTGAGATTCTTTGTATTTTGTTCTTAGTTAACATTTCCACATGATGCATGTAAGTCATTGGTTTAAGGAAAAAAAAAAAAAAGAATCCTGTTAGTACTGCAAACTTAAAATTAGCCAGAACTAATTAGTAAGTGTGACTTAAAATTAGCAAGTGTGATTCTTTCCACCTTCCCTGTGATGTGCAGTGTGAATACTATAACCAGAGTGGCTTTTAAAATCTACCATCTAGACTTGAATGAGTTGCATAGAAGGCAGCATATGGTTGTTAAACTGGTAATGATTTCCTATATCATATCCTTGCAGTCTCCTTGAGTAAGGGTAGGATTGTACAAGGTTACCAACAAATAGAATTCAGCTTGAAATGCTGCTGTTGTTAATGCCACATTACAAAGAAAAACTACTTGATTAAACATTCTTGGAAGGATGTTGCTATATAGAAATACCCAGTTTACAAATAGAAACCTGAAATTACCTTCTACTTAAGTGCTGCTTTTCTGTAAAAGAACCTTCTGTATCGATATAATAAAAAATTTAGCCATTGCTCATACAGTATTTTTGTATACTGGCTTAGCAGAAATCAACCATTGTAATTTTTACATTTCCTTCTTAAAAATATACAAGGTACTGTGATGCCACTCAGCTTTCCATGTCTCTGTAGAATTGTGTGATGGTCTTATCTGTCACTGAAAAAGAAGATTCCAGTGTATGGATGTAGTTAGAGGATAGGGTTTTGTGTCAATCAGACAGTTGTTTATATTCAGTCAACAATAGGAAATGGTGCTCTGTCCCTCCTTCCCATGGATTTTTTTCTGTCTTTTATGCTGGAAAGAAGCTGGTGGTTGTAAACTCTCTGTCTCAGACTAATGAGACTGAAGATGCTTAATGTATTATATAGTATGAATGCAGTACAAACTCTCTTGCTGCTGGCCTGTTTCAATGTCTGAAGATTTATGGGTGAGAAAATGAAGAATATCCCTTTAAGCCTTTGTTGCTGTGGCAGTTCTCTTTCCGGCATGGTGACCCATCAGCCCAGAGGTAGCAGGACAGATAAATAAGATCTGTGTTGCAATGTTCCTTTGGCAAAACAAACAAAAAACCCTGAAGACTCAGAGGTGAATGAGGTTTTGGGAATGAATGAATGATGCTGTGTATGCTCACTATGTGTGCATTGTTAGGTCACAACAATCATAAACTAAAATTGATCTCATAGACTCTTTCAGATTAAAGGGCCCTTGAGAGGTCGTCAGTCTGCTCTGCTTGAAGTGGATTGCTCAAGGCTTTGTCCAGTTGGGTCTAGGAAAGGATGGAGAGCCATAATTTCCCTGGGCAGCCTGTTCCAGTGTTTAATTATTTTTCTAGGCAAAAGTATTTTCCTTACATCCAGATGGAATCTTCACTGTTTCTCTTTATGACTGTTGTGTCACATTCTTAAACTGTGTACTTCTGCAAAGAACTTGTCTCTATCTTCTCAATGTCCTCTTAGGTGTTGAAAGACTGCTGCTAAGTACCCTGTTAAGCTTTCTCTTCTCTAGGCTATACAAGCTCATTTTCCTCAGCTTGCCCTCATAGGCCAAGTGTTTGAAACTTAATCAGATGCTAGATTTGCCAGTCTTTTTCAAGTACCTTTGGTCCCTACTTAGAGTTGGCACATCTCCATCTTTTTTTTTTTTTTTTTTTCTCTATGAAAAAATCATGGTAAGTGATGGAACAGCAAAGGATATTGTCTGTCTGGACTTCAGGAAGGACTTTGACACTGTCTCCCCTAAGATCCTCATACAGAAGCTGAAGGAGTGTGGGATGAATGAGCAGGCAGTGAGGTGGACTGAAAACTGGCCAAACAGATGGGCCTAGAGGCACAAAGTCTAGGTGAAGGCCAGAAACTACTGTTGTACCCCAGGGGTCAATACTGGGTCCAATCCTCTTACGCATCTCCATTAATGATCTGGGCAATGGAACAGAGTGTACCCTCAGCAAAGTTGCAGATGACACCAAACTGGGAGGAGTGGCTGATAAACCAGAAGATCATTCTGCCATCCAGAGAGTGCCCAACAGCCTGGAGCAATGGGCTGACAGGAGCCTCATGCAGTTCAATAAGTAGAAGTGTGCAATATCCTGCAGGTGGTGAAAAACAAGCCCCTGCACCAGTACATGCTGGGGGTTGACCAGCTGGGAAGCATCTTTGCAGAAAAGGCCCTGTGGGTGTCCTGGTGGACATCAAGTTGAACATGAGAGTGCCGTGTGCCCTTGTGTCAAAGAAGGGATAATGGTATCCTGGGCTGCCTTAGGAGGAGTGTTAACCATGAGGTTAAGTGAGGTGAGAGGCAACAAGCACAAACTGAAACACAGGAGGCTCTGTCTGAACATCAGGAAACAGGTTTTTTACTGTGCAATGACTGAACACTGGCACAGGTTACTTACGTTATGGAGTCTCCATCCTTGGACATGGTCCTGGGCAACTGGCTCTAGCTGGCCCTGCTTGAACTGGAGGGACGACGGACCAGATGACCTCCAGAGGTCTTTTCCAATCGCGACCATTCTCTGATTCTGTGTACATGATTTGGAGAGATAGATGGCACCTGTCATGTTTTTTTATAAGCTCTGTGGCAAGTTTCCTCAGCAGTAGGCTGAATACTTGAATTTTTAATCAGATCCAACCCAGGTTTGCATGTGGCAGCTGCTTTTGATGTTTCTGAGAGTGGAGTGGCCTCTGATACTATACTCAGTATCTCACAGTTTATAAAAATAGTAGGAATGGGATGCATAGTTCTACCTGCTCAGGTTTGCTGTGATCAGAAATACCTTGAAAAACCTGCTATAATATACTTTTGTCATCTTAAGTTGGATCTTTCATTTAGTACTAAAGCTATCAGACAGCATTCCAGACCTCATATCCTTCTAAACCTGGGTGGGCACACACAACTTCCAAAACATTTGGAAACATTTCTTATGATGTCTCAATTCTCACTTGCTGCCTCATTCACTATGTATGTATGACGATGCTTTCTCCCACAGTGTGGTGCTGTTGTGTTTAGCTCTGTAACGGTAAAGCCAGTAACAGAACTGAAATAAATCAGTCTTTAAAAGGATATAAGACAATAGTGCTACAGCTAAGAAGAAGGATCTAATATTTTTCCCCTTCCAAACACCACATTCTGGTTACGTTTATTATAATGAGCATGGACAAGGTTTGCATGGAGTTATGTGCTAGTAAACCTAACTATTGTTAAAGTTTTAGTGGCTTCACAGCTTCCTGTCGTTTTGCATTGTAACTTGAAGCAAGAAGTGGAATGTTTTTTGAAGGTAGTCCTTCACTGCATCTGTCACAAAAACATGAGTGAATGTGCATGTTCCTCATGGGTTTTCCATGTGGACTTCTGTAGCAAAGGGAGGTGATAACAGGAGGTGAAACACCTGGGTACAAGGTAGTTCTTTTTTCCACTTCAGTCTCCCCAAAGTAATGTAGAAATTTGACTAGGTCATTGGACCACCTTTATTAAATTGGAAGTGAATATCCTTCTGCACAGGAGTGGGAAGAAATGAACTTAACTTAAAACCATTGTTTAATTTAGTTATGAAGTTGATTTCCCCTTCTCTCCCCTTCAGATGATAATAGAATTTAAACAGAAATGTTACACCAGTGGGATGTTATACTAAGATACACCTCACATTGAAAGTGAGACGTAGTAAACTTGGCTCATCATTAATTGTTTTGGGGTTTTTTTCCTGTAATAAAATGTGCCCAGCTGCTTGCAGTTCATAAATAGTTGTCAGGTTGTTCTTTTATTTTATTTTTTTTTTCCTTAATTGTGAATCAAGAATTTGTGTTTCTTAAGACTCTGATTTACACTAATGTGGCCATGAGTGATTCTAATAGAGCTTTCTTTTTTTTTTTTTTTTTTTTTGCATGCTTTTCAAGTATCTTCACCCCATTGCATACACTGAGTTCAGTTTCTTTTTTTTTTTTCTTTTTTTAAAATCTTTTCATCATATTCTTCTCTTCTTTTCCTGAGTTGCATCTTTCTGCCTGCAATGACATCTGGGCAGCAGTAATGTTTACTCTTCTCTGTTTTAGCCATGTGGGTCTGTGATTTTAAGCCTCTCTTCTGTTACTGAGACCCAATGCCAAAGACCAAAATTAGCTTATTTAAATCCAGTTACAAAAAGGTATTAGTTCCTGAATTTGCCTTGCTGATTTAGTATGCCTCTGCAGGCTTTTACTTGAAGGTGATGTAATGAATGGCTTGTTGGCTGTGATTATTCAGTTTGTTTGAATTCATGACATCCTTTAATGTAACATACTCTGGAGTTATTAAAGGTGTGAAGGGCTTTCAACAGTAGCATTGGTAACAAACTTAATAGGGTGTTGCTTAAGCTTTAAAATGTTTTGAAGAAACTGAGGCTTATGCAGTTATTTTTCAGTTACTGCATGTTAAATAAACAAATCTTCAAATAACCGTTAAATAGGCTAATAAGACTTACCTGGCCTTTACCATGTTTATGCTATAAATAGATCTAAAGCCAGTCTTTGGCAGCAGGCTGCTTAACAGGCTTCTGTGTGGCTTTACAGCTAGAGCTGTGTATGTCTGGGACACCCACCTGGTGAGTAAGCTCACTTTTTAAATGGGCCTTTTTTTCAACGGTGAAAGTAAATAAGAAAAGAAGTAAAATTTATAGTCATGGAAAAAGAGGGAGGGGGCTGGATCCATCTAGTGATTTTGACTCTTCTAAAATCTTCAAGAGTTAACAGCACGCCTGTGCTACCTCAGTAATTAGATGAATGAATTGATTGTCAAATATCCAAGGAGTACTCTGGATTTCTCTGAGTATACCACACTTAACACAATTGATAGAATTTATAATTTCCTCAGTGGTTGTAAAAGACATGAGTAAAAATTCAATATGTAAAAGAGCATAAATGATCACCTGCTCCAAACTTGGCTACTCAGAGTAAACATAAAATACCCTTCCCATAGTTAAATTATACTTAAGCATGTGTCCCATTTTAGGGCCAAAATGAGGTAACTAAAGAACGTCCTCAAAATTTGCTACACTAGAATGGGAGACCAGACATCACCTGGACTGTTTCAGATACATAATTTAAATTTTTAGAGAAAAGTTAAGGTAATGGGGGGTCAGATTGAAATAATTTTCTTACCGAGAGATAGAATTTAAAAATTTTTTTCAGGAGAGCGTGATGCTATTTTTCTCATTTAAGTGGTCTTGTAGGGATTTAATGAATAATTAGGTCATTAAAGAATGTATGTTTAGATTCATTTGTGAATCTGCTTAAAATGAGTATACATACATATACAGAAATGGCTGAAGTGCATCTCTATTATGCATTATCTGTTAAAAAAATAATTAAATAAATCCAGGATATATATTTGAGATGGTATACTGTGCACTGTAATTGTTTTATGCAAAGCAGCATGTCTTGTTTTCTGCACAGTACGATGACAAATGGAGGGAGGAATTTCATGACAGACAAAGCAGCTTCTTGATTAACAGTACCAAGGTTTCTGTTTAACTGCTAGTAGTATTGAAACCTGTCAGTTATATGCTATCTGTAAGCTCGTTTTGCTTTTCTACCTAATACTGGAATTAGTTGTAGTAGCCACTTGCTTGGAAGTATTAACTGCTTAGGACATTAGGCATGTTTCTGATTTCTAACCCAGTCACACAGAACTTTAATTTTAAACCAAAATTACTGAAACTAACAGCTGGGAAGCTAATAGTATCTCGTTATGTTTATGAACTGAAAAATAGTATGGCAGCAAATAAAAATTTGGGAAGAGTTGGGGGTTTTATCTGTGTTCCTATGTGCAAAGATGTTTATTAATGCATGCATGCATTTCCTCTGAACATAATTTATTTGGGGTTTAAGGAGATGACTATAGCCTTCATGTCAGCCATGATATAGAAAATTATATTATTCTATAACAAAACTGGTTTGTAACATAATTCTGGCAAAGACTTTTAATATCAGTACATAAAGACAATTAATTTCATGAGCACATTCACCCTCCCAATCCTGAAAAGTACTGCATTTGCAAATACGGAGTGAAATGAAGAAATAAGTTTCACTAACAATTGCAGAATGTATTATTTGGGCATTTTACTTAGAACTTTCCTTTTCTTTTAGTGTAAGATGAGAAATAAAAAAGATAGAAATTTCTCGGGCTTGGTTCTACATTGATATCACCATGCACAGTATTCTAGAGTTGTGTTCTCTACTATGTACTCTGTGCGCATGTAAATAAAATTCATAGAGTATCAAACAGCGTCTCTTTGAAAAATGTCACATACAAATTTGTCAGAAGGTTCATCTTAGAACGTTATGGAGAAAAATTAATATTTGTCATTGCTTTCTTGCATAATCTTGGGAACTACTTAAAATCGAACCAGATTAGATATTTTGTGAGGCTTGAACTTTTCCAAGAAATGTAGGAGTGACTATGTGTTGTTTGCTTTCTCCGAACTGATGTATTTTACCATATACATTATACCATCAGTGTGATCCGTGTATGAGATACACATGTAAGAGATATTAATGACAGGAGCATCACTAGCAGAAGCAAATGAGTATTGTAATTAATCAGGTTCTATTGCTTTGGAAATGGTGTAACTTATTAATATGGGCAATGTTTGAGTTTATCCTGCATGCCTGCAACTGCTTTGCTTATATTCCTTATGGATCTGCTAATCTTACTGTTCAAAACCAAAGAATAATTTTAGATACTGCATAAAAGTAGATGCAAATATGTACCAAACAGCTAACAATCATTGAAGCGCCTGTGGAATTTCTGCACATTTTCCGGGTAACTTTATTGCATGCTGTAAAAATTGGTGTACTACTACTGTATGTTATAACAAACTGATCTCCATACATCTTCTCCAACAGCTAAAATACATCTCAAAATAATACCGAAACACTTTTCTAAAAGCACGATTAAAAGTGCTTTTTATGATAGCCCTGTGCATGAACTGTGACCTAAATGTTTGTCTGTTTAAAAACAACAAAGAAAACCAACAAAAAACCCCAAAGCAAAACCAAAACAAACAAACCAACCCCACAACAAAACAAAACCCCACAAACACACACAACATAGAGTCTCCCCCCGCAAACTAATACACGTTTTGTGTTGAAGAGCCACGTTCTGTGTGTATGGAAGTTGTAGGGTGGTTCAAGTAATGAAATAACATTAAGTGAATGTGGTGACCATAAGGAATACGTGCAGAACTTAGTTCTATGTATTTAGTTCTAAATGTATCTCAAATTAAACTACTTTGCTCCGTAAGGGGCTTTATTTTGTTGTGGCCATTAAGAGTAGCATCTTATTTACTGTGTTAGATACTCAGACTGCAGTTATCTAAACTCCTCTTTTGTATCAGTGTGTGGCTTTTCTAGTATGTCCATGTCGCTGACAGACGGTTAAAACTGTCCCAGAGGAGAGAGTGTCCCGCCCTGTGTCATTTGATGTAATCGTTCTTGTCTATGAAATTTTGGGAGTTAATAAGAGCTACTTAATTCTGTTTCTGAGACAAAACTATTGGTTGCCTAGAATTTTTACTAGTTGGAACAAGTGTTTTGACCTTACGCTTTGTGTGTGTTTTGGGAATATTGTTAGAATAGCTGCTTATTCATGCTAAAATATTCTAACAAAATTGGAGTGCAATCAGTAAAATGCATGTTGTTACAGGATTAAAGTTACATTAAACTCTACTGTCAGAACTCATTAGAGGAAGTATTGTCTGAATGTTTTTTTAAACCTGTATGAGTAGGACTTGCATAACTTCTTACAAATACTATTCTTTCATAGCTGTTATGGTCTCAGCATATTACACTATTGCTAGAAGTATTTAATTGCTTTAATATTGGTAACAGGCTATCATTCAGATAAACAGTAAGTGTAATTCAGATATACAGGCGTTTAGTAGATTTCACCATTTCTGGATTATGTCTTACTTTTCTCCTGCAGTTAAAATACTTTGGGTAAATCGAGTTACCCCTTGTTCAAATAGAATTCTGTTTTGTCTTTTCTAAATACATAGAAGTAAATCTAAAGTATTGCAAGGTTATTTGGAGATAACTTAGGGTTGATATTTTTACTATAAAAAATTCTTTAAATGAGTTGCATCATTTTTACTAAAAACTGTGCCCTGCTTGTGCTTATGAATAAGTTGAGATATATCTAACAAACTTGGCTTATTGATTTTATTAGCAAGACAGGATTGTGTTTTCAATTTCTAGCATTCTAACATTACTGTGTTACTAGTATAATCTGTATGTACCTGCGCAGTTTAAAGCTGATCAAGCATTCACTACAATACCTTCGTTTTGTTCCGAGCACTGGTTACAGCAGATTGCTGTTTACTTTGGGGTCTGACCTTTCCAACAAGAAAATGAGCTGATTTCGTTGCTTTTGCGGAATGTATTTAAGTTGCATCCTAGCTGAAATATCTCCTCTTAGAGATCCTGATGTGAACTGGAGGCGGGGGGCAGGGGAGGAGGCAAATTAAGTCTGTAACTTGAGGAGCACTGTCTGGGACTTGTATGAACTTCTGTAGGGTGCAGCTAAACAAATTCCACTAACGTTTTAAAGTGTCATTTTTAGAAACTCCATTCTGTATTGGTTACCAACAGAGTACCATTATTAACTAACAGTGAGAATCTGAGCCAGTAAAAGAAATTATCTTAATATATCTATTTTTCAACACTGATACAGTGAAGGCAGATAGATTTCAACCAAATTGCATGCATCTTGCTGTCTAAGTGAACAATTGTGTATATTATGCTTTAGGGCATATACCTGTGATCCTAAAAAATAAGTTCAAATATAAAATCCAAATGTTTAAATTCCATAGCTGTTAACTCCATGGCTTAGTTTTTGATTGCTCCCTCTGTCTCTCTCTCAATAAAAAAAAATCCTGTAGAGCTGGCCAGCTGTGAACAATGCCTATATGAGGCCGGTGGTGTTGCTTGACCTGGAGTTCAGGCATGGGTCTTTGGTTGTCTCTTACTTGGCTGTTCAACAGTTCAAAGGTCAATTTCTAACTTCTTACATTGGAATGTACAGAATTATTAGCTGAAATAAACACTTTAATTTTTGTTTGCAATTACAAATGCAGTGTTCCAGACTGGTTATCTGTAGTAAGTACAGTATGGCTAAATATTTAAAATATTGTTTTCCCAAATCATCTAAACTGCAGGTTGGTGTGATTACAGAGGCATGAGGTGGAGAGCTAGTCAGAATTAATTAAAAAAATAAATAAAAAAGAGGCATAAAATAGCAAAAATTAAATACATGTACAGAAAACCAGATATGATCTCTTGAGGTCTAATAACAGTGGAGATGTAAAAAAGCATGCAACAATATTTCTGCCCATAGATTACATGGTGCATGTCTTGATGGAGTGTCTTTAGAAGATTGCTGCAAAAGCACTTAAATGTTAAAGTTAATTTAGTGTTCCCCTTTTGAATTCTGTGGAAAGAGGGAAAATCAAGAGATTAATTAGGCAATGTATATAAATTTGAGATAGAGCATACTGAACTCTCCAATCACTTCTTATATTAATTCTTCAAAGGGAAACACAATTTTTATTATTTGTTAAAATTTTTCATATGTTTGATATTTTTTCAGGGGGTGGGTGGGGGTGGTTGCTTTTTTCCAGATGTCTGCCTCACAGTAGTATGACTTAGTGTTTCTAAGTCACATCCATATATATTGTAGTATATACACTCATAATAGTGTTTGAGAGAAGAGAATGGCTTTTAACACGAGGCTTTATCAAAAATGTGTAAGCCATACTACTTCTCTGGACTTTGTCAAAACATTTTTAAATACTTCAGAATTTAATAATCCAATGCATAACGATTAACATACACTTTCCCCAAGAACAAATGTGCAGGAAAGATACAACACTGTAAATCCCTTTCTGTTTGCAGTGTAGGTTGCTCTAAAGTATGTGATATATTTTGCCATATTTCCAATGTGAGTTTTAGATTTATTTGTAACCGAAAAATATTTTTTAAATCAGCAGACTTCCAATAAGGGTGTGTCTCCACTGGTGTTTTATTTCAGGTCATGAGTGCTCTTTTGAATTACGTCTCTTGATCATCCAACCTGATTATGCTTTGCTGCATTTCATATGGTAGAGTGATCTCAGAGTGTGTGAACTGAATTCTTTTTGAATGAAACTAAACTGAATAATGAACTCTGAAGATGAACATAATGCTCTTGAACTAATAATGGGTATTTAGTCCATGGGACCAGGCTAGAACGAGTTCAGAGCAAAACCTCTGAAAATACTTTCAGTGAACATTTGCATTCTCAATACTCTTTCACTCTACCAATCTATTCCTATTGCATTGCACCTCTTGCTACTGTAGACTTGTGCTCTGGTACATAATTTGAAATGATTTTTTGACAGGAGAGGTGTTGCAGAATATTCATCTTTAGCTGTCCTAGATAATTTGACAAATGGTTTTATCTCTTAGGTTGTCTTTCTTTTCAGATATATATGGTACCAAAGTTTCGGTATACATTGATTTACTGAAACATTTCAGAGCATGTGATTGCAATGGTAATAAAGTACGAGGGATATCGGGTTGGGTAGGGGTATTGCTTTAGGTATCTGACTACTACCATTTAAAGGCAGGGAGCTATTGCTGCTCTGAAGCGAGTGGGAAAGGGCAGGGATAACCAACTTCTTCCAGTATTACCTTCACTGAAACTCTGCTTTCCAAAGAGGAAAGCACATGGGTTTGACTTGGATAGATTGGGCTGATTTAAACCTCATCACGTTTTGATCCTATCTCAAATCAGAAAAACAAAGGTGAAAGTTTGTATTTATATAGAGCTTGCCCTTCACCTAAGGACAAACCTGTGCACTATCTTGCATTACCAGAATGTGGTTTCTCAGTGAAATGAAACTACTGGGGGGGGTGTGGGTGGGGT
>VXBL01005989.1:604962-648042 GCA_013400195.1 Aramus guarauna | reverse complement strand
CATGACACCCATCCCCTCCAAGCTTGCAAGCCCATGATTTGTCAAAAACCTATTCCAGCAAGCTGGAGTCGATCGTATGATATAAATCATCTCCTTATTTAGGATTCACGGGGATATTTTGGACCAGGCTTGCTGATTTGCTCAGGGACACGTGAGGTTTTCCAGATGCGGTTGGGTTTGTTCAGCTCCTGGCTGTTGGTGGCAGTGGACCTGACGCAGAGCTGTGATGGGCTTTGGAGGTTTTCACCTCTTGCTCCTTGCAGAGCACATGGAGGCATGGGAAGAGTGTTGAGGACGAAGGCAGAAGGGGCTGATGGGTTGGCATCATCACCTCCCTCTGTTGCAGGCTTTTGAGCAATGCCTTTGAGGAGCTGATCGCCTTCCAGCGTGCCCTGAAGGACTTTGTCGCCTCTGTCGATGCCACCTACGCCAAGCAGTACGAGGACTTCTACATCGGGCTGGAGGGCAGCTTCGGCTCCAAGCATGTGTCACCGCGGACGCTGACAGCATGTTTCCTCAGCTGCATTGTCTGCGTCGAGGGCATCGTGACGAAATGTGAGACCGGGGGAAGACCCGGGGGCTTTGGGGATGGTGGGTCCAGGTTGTTGCTGCGGAGGGGCTGGAGTCCATCAGGAGCCATGGCATGTCCTGGCAACCTGGGCAAAGGGAGGAGGGGGCTTGGCAGAAGGTCCTGAGGTGGTCTTTGAGCTCAGCAAATCCTGCCCATGGTTGACAGTGGGTTGTGTCCCAAGTGCAGTTTAGCGTTGGAGACCCTGCTGACAGAGTGAGGGGACATCCCTGCCCCTAACTCCTCTTTCTTCCAACCTCAGGCTCTCTGGTTCGTCCAAAGATTGTCCGGAGCGTCCATTATTGCCCAGCTACCAAGAAGACTATTGAGCGCCGATACACAGACATGACATCCCTGGATGCTTTCCCATCCAGCTCCGTCTACCCTACAAAGGTGAGGTGAATCAGCCTTGTGGGAAGCGTCAGCAGGTTCCCCTGGGGAGAACGTGCCAGCTCTGAGCCCAGGGTCTGAAATCCTTCTGCATCGCTTCTCCCTCTGCCAACATAGCCCAGGAAGTAGAGAGGACACATCACACATGTGACAGTCCCAGAGAGCTACTAGGAAGATCTGAAGACACAAGGCCACCAGACCCACTAGTTCAGATGTTAGTTCTGATCTTGGTTCTGCTGGAGCATGGTTTCTTGGGGGGTTGTCAGCCAGTCTTGTTGCTGCTGAGACCCAGGTCAGCGTGTGCTGTTCTGGAGGCTGTATGCACCCTTGGGTAGAGGGTTTGCCCAGTATTTGGGAACGGAGGAAGGTTGACCTGAGCTTTGTCCCCATTGCACTCAGCCTGCTGCAAGGGTGGTGTGTCACCACTGCCTGCAGTCGAGACGGTGCTTGGAGAGATCTTATGTACCAGGGTGATGGGTGTTGGCAGCTTTATACTGGGGGGGCTGTCGAGCTGGTGAACCCCAGCCTCAGGCAGTCCTGATAATGCAACCCTGTCCAGCAGTCTCGTCTATGTTGGGTGATACAGCCTGTCTTCCCACTGCTCAGCTGACCCACCTCTTCTTGTGCTCCTGGAAAACGGTGCTAGTCTTTTTATTGGTGTTCCTCCTCTAGGATGAAGAGAATAACCCCCTGGAGACAGAGTTTGGCCTCTCGGTCTACAAGGACCATCAGACCATCACCATCCAGGAGATGCCTGAGAAGGCACCAGCAGGGCAGCTGCCACGCTCAGTGGATGTCATTCTGGATGATGACCTGGTGGACAAGGTGAAGCCTGGGGACCGCATCCAGGTGGTGGGGACGTACCGCTGCTTGCCAGGAAAGAAAGGGGGTTACACTTCAGGGACTTTCAGGTAAGCCTTCTTTGGTCTTGACTTCAGCCCTCCCACCCTTTTCAGTCTGGAAGATGAGATCTAGGGCAGGCAGGTGGCCGTCACAGTGCTGGGTCAAACATTGGCTTAAATCACTTGGAAGTGGTTTGCACCTTGCTCCTCAGCATCACTGCGTAGCTGTGAGCTCCAGCTGTGCACACAGGGGGTTGGATGCTCTTATGGATGCTCCACTGATGGCCCAGTGCAGTCAGACAGAGGCTACAGCTCTTGAAGCTTTCCAGCCCCGTCCAGGACTTCCTAGAGCGAATGATGACCCTGTGGAAGTTTCTGCTGTGTTGTTGCTGTGACCCGTAGGCTCCGTGGGGTTTGCAGACCTGATCATGGCTATGTTCCTTCTCCAGGACTATCCTCATTGCCTGCCACGTGAAGCAGATGAGCAAAGACATCCGGCCTCTTTACTCTGCTGCTGATGTGGCCAAGATCAAGAGATTCAGCAAGAGTCGCTCCAAGGTATTTTAAGTTGTACTTCTAGAAGACAGGCTTGTATCTGAGCATGAGGTTTCAGCTAGAGCAGCTTTAAGGTTTGGCATGTGGCTAAGGAGGTGTCTCATTGGGTTGCAAGTAATTCTCCAACCCTCTTAGTGACGGTTTTGCTGTGTTTTCCACTCACTTTCTTTGCATTTTCTGCTTGGGCTTTGATCAGGTCCTCATTTTTTTTGTTGCTGCTTCTGTACTGCTAGCAGAGAATCCTTCCTGCCCACTCGCAGCAATGCTGTTCACAGCTGTGGAGACAGAAATCTGTCCGTGTTGTGTGTCCTGACCCTGCCAGCTGGTTGTCAGAGAATTCCCTCTGCAGGAGGAACACCTTCCTTTCCTCTTCAAACCCCAGACCAGGAGATATGGAGGTCTGCCTCAGCCTGGTCTTGTGCTCAGACCTTTGCTTCAAAGTGTGGAGAGGAGAAAGCCTTGCTGTCAGAGGGGCTGCAGCTTCCAGTGCTTGCCTGGGTGACCATGACAGTCAGGACAGTCTAGGACTTCAGAGCCCTGTTGGAACAAAACTCTGACAAATGATCTTCTTTCTAAATAATTTTCGTCCATGTGGTTCTGTTCTTATTTGCTACAGTCCATCTGACGAGCTGTGCTCTTCTGCCTTAGGATATCTTTGACCAGCTGGCGAGGTCCCTGGCTCCCAGCATCCATGGGCATGAGTACATCAAGAAGGCCCTTCTCTGCATGCTGCTTGGAGGGGTGGAGAAGGTCCTGGAGAACGGGAGCCGCATCCGAGGAGACATCAACATCTTGCTGATAGGTGTGGAAAGGCTAGGCAGAGACACCCTCAGCTGGTGGTGGTGGGGGGTGAGATGAAGGAGCGTTTTTCTGGACTTGGTTTCATAGAGTAATTGAGGTTAGATGGGACCTCCAGAGCCTCTGGTCCAAGTATGTGTGCAGGGCAGAGCCAGTGTCACTTGTGGCACTTGTCTAGTTGGTTTAGAACATCTCCAGGGATGGGATCCCACGACCTCTGTGGGCCACTATCCCAGTGTTTGACCACCCTCAAGGAGATTTCTTTTTCTTCTGCCATCTGATCGGGATTTCCTGTGTTGCAAGTTGTTCCCATTGCCTCTGGTCCCATCACCATGCACCTCTCAAAACTCTAACTCCATCTTCTCTATTTCCTCCCGTTGGTTATTGAGGAAGGTGAGAAGATCATCTGATCACCTTACTTTCTGAAGGCTGAACAAACCCACTTCTGTCGCCATTCCCCCCCGTACCTGTCCCTGCGCTGAGGAGCCCCAAACTGGACACAGTATCCCGGTGATCCATGACCAGCAGTGTGCCCTCGTGGCCAAGAAGGCCAATGGTGTCCTGGGATGCATGAAAAAGAGTGTGGCCAGCAGGTGGAGGGAGGTTCTCCTCCCCCTCTACTCTGCCCTGCTGAGGCCACATCTGGGGTTCTGTGTCCAGCACTGGGCTCCCCAGTTCCAGACAGACTGGAAACTACTGGGGAGAGTCCAGCAGAGGGCTGCGAGGATGAGGAGGGGACTGGAGTATCTCTGGTATGAGGAAAGGCTGAGAGAGCTGGGGCTGGTTAGTCTGGAGAGGAGAAGACTGAGAGAGGATCTCATCAATACTTAGATCTAAAGGGTGGGNCTGTGAGGATGGTGAGGGGACTGGAGCATCTCTGGTATGAGGAAAGGTTGAGATTGCTGGAGCTGGTTAGCCTGGAGAAGAGAAGCCTGAGAGGGGATCTGATCAATCCTTATAAATATCTAAAGGGTGGGTGTCTAGAGGATGGGGCCAGACTCTTTTCAGTGGTGCCCAGTGACAGGACAAGGGGCAACGGGCACAAACTGGAACACAGGAAGGTCCACCTGAACACGAGAAAAAACTACTTCACTCTGAGGGGACCGAGCACTGGGACAGGGTGCCCAGAGAGGCTGTGGAGACTCCTTCTCTGGAGATACTCAAAACCTGCCTGGACACGATCCTGTTCAACCTGCTCTGGGTGATCCTGCTGTAGCAGGGGGTTGGACTGGATGATCTCCAGAGGTCCTTTCGAACCCCTACCAGTCTTGGATTCTGTGATGTGTGGTTATTAAACATGGTCTTCTCCATTACAGGAGACCCTTCTGTTGCCAAGTCTCAACTGCTGCGGTACGTGCTCAGCACCGCACCCCGCGCCATCCCCACCACTGGCAGAGGCTCCTCTGGCGTTGGCCTGACTGCCGCCGTCACCACAGACCAAGAAACCGGTGAGGAGCGGGATGGTTCCCTGTGGGAGCTGTCAGAGGGATGCTTGTGGACACCTGGGAGGGACCCTGCAAGATCCAGGGCTGCTGTTTGTTCTGCAGTGACTCTTGCAGGACTTGCTCCATCCAGAAGCTTTATGTCAGTGATGGTGTTTTGGGGTATTTTATCCACCTCTGTTAGGTGGTGGTCTTCTCTACTCCTCTTCTACTTGGTGCACCCCATATGAGGGCTAGCAGCAGCCTGGATCATCTTGTCTTCCTCATGGGCTTCCTTCTCCTAAGTGTCCTCCTTCTGTCAAGTTGGGTAGGAGATGGGCAGCTCTGAGGGTGCTGCTGCCCTTTGAGGCTTAGCCTAGTCACAGGGATGGTGCCGTGGTGGAAGGGAATGACAGCAGGAGATGTGTGGGGCTGCTGAATGGTGGTTGTTCCTCATTTTCTCCCATCCCAGGTGAACGGCGCCTGGAAGCAGGGGCCATGGTGTTGGCTGACCGGGGCGTGGTGTGCATCGATGAGTTTGACAAGATGTCCGACATCGACCGCACGGCCATCCATGAGGTGATGGAGCAGGGCCGTGTCACCATAGCCAAAGCTGGCATCCATGCCCGCCTCAACTCCCGCTGCAGCGTCCTGGCGGCGGCCAACCCTGTCTACGGCCGGGTGAGTGCTGGTGTTGGCTGGTCTCCTCTGTGGGGAAGGATGCTGGGAGCTGTCTTGGTGCAGGAGGCAGCTGGTGAAACCAAAAGATCCCCCAAAACCAGTGACTGGGTTCTTGCTGGGACTGGGATCCATGGGGCAGTGAAGACCTGGGTGGTTTGGTCTCTGTTGCTGCTTGCAGCCCTCCTGGAGCAGAGAGGGGTGCATGGGGTTTCTCACCCTGGCTCGGTTCTGTCTGGCTGTTTTGGGGCAGCCCGGTGGACCCTCATCCTGTTGATGAACCTCAGTCTTGGGGTCTGATCTGAGATCAAAAAATCTGTGTTTTCCTTGCAAATGAGAGCTACAGACACCTTCCAAGATGGGGAAGAAAGACCTTATTGCTGCAGCAGGCTGGGTTTAGCCTGGTCTCCAGCTGCCTGGACATCCATCCTTTCAGGCCTGGCCTGAGGAGGTCCTCCTAGCCTCCCTGGCAGCCAAGACTGCCTGATGAGGGTCTCCTGTAACCCCTTATATTGTCCTCTTGCAGTACGACCAGTACAAGACACCCATGGAGAACATCGGCCTGCAGGACTCCTTGCTCTCCCGCTTTGACCTGCTCTTCATTGTGCTGGACCAGATGGACCCCGAGCAGGACAGGGAGATCTCGGACCATGTCCTACGGATGCACCGCTACCGCAACCCCAATGAACAGGACGGGGATGGTGAGTTGCTTGTAACTGCAACCTCTTTGCTGCTCAGTCCTGCCCTTCCTCGGTGGGTTGTCACCCTTTGGTGGCAGCTCTTTGGGTTCAGCATCCCTGGCTTTGTTGAGGACTGCTTTTGGTGGCTTTTGGAAGTTGCTCAAGAGACTAAAAGCCCATTCTCTGTGACCCTCCCCTCTCCAGCCATGCCCCTGGGCAGCGCCGTTGAGATCCTGGCTACGGAGGATCCTGACTTTGTGCAGGAGGAAGAACAGGAGCTCCAAGTGTATGAGAAACACGATGACCTCCTGCACGGGCCCAACCGCCGCAAGTGAGTCCTTTGTCCCCTGGAGCTCTCTGGGGGTTTCCAGCACTGGGAGTTGACGTGTTTGGCTTGATTGATCTGTGGCTGATTGCTGGTGCCATTGAAGCTCCACATGGTCCATGGGGAGGTACGTGGGCAGGGTGCCAGGGTAGCCTTGCTTTCTCATGCCAGGCAGCTGGGGAACATCTGGACCTGAATTCCCCACATGCCTGGGATGCTCGCGAAGGCTAAAAAGTGGGAAGCCAACTTCTGCAAACACCCTCTGGCCGTCCCCACCTTGGAGGACACGGGTGTGTGTGCATCCCCCGCAGGGAGAAGATCGTCAGCATGGAGTTCATGAGGAAGTACATCCACGTAGCAAAGATGATTAAGCCCGTATTGACCCAGGAGTCGGCGAGCTACATAGCGGAGGAGTATTCCCGCCTGCGCAGCCAGAGCCAGATGAACTCGGACATCGCCAGGGTGAGCCCTGGGAGCAGCTCCCTCTCAGGCCAGGAGGAGGGAAACTGAGGCACAGGCTCCCCTCTCCCCTTATGGGTGTTTCCCACCCTGGATGTGACACCTGGTGAGGTGGGATGTTGCAATGGTGGTCAGCCTCACTGAGACATTTCTCTCTGTCACCCCCAGACCTCCCCCGTCACAGCCCGTACCCTGGAGACCCTGATCCGCCTCTCCACGGCCCACGCCAAGGCCAGGATGAACAAGACTGTTGATCTGCAGGATGCTGAGGCAGCTTTGGAGCTGGTGCAGTTCGCCTACTTCAAAAAGGTGGGGGGAAGGTGTCTTGACACTCGGGAGGTCCTAATATTGACATCAAACGGGGTGGATCTGTGCAGGCTGAGCACCCTGTGCTGCAGGTGGGATCCTTTCCTGCTGATGGCATGGGGATGGGGGAGTGGTGGGATCTTGGGTCCTTCAGGGTTGGCCCCTGAAAAGCAGCTTGAGTGGAAAAGGGGGCTTTGTCCATCCTGCCTTTGCCTCACAGGTGCTGGAGAAGGAGAAGAAGCGCAGAAAGCAGGCGGAGGACGACTCGGAGAGCGAGAGGGAAGAGGATGAGGAGTCGCAGCCCAAGGAGGAGCGCAGGACGAGGAGGTAGGAGCCAGGGACACCAGCCTCTTCTGAGATTGCGGCAGGCAGTGCTGGTCCTGGGGAAATACTCCATGTTTTGCTCTACCTAGTGGATCATGCCCTGCAATTTTTAATATGGGGAAACCCTTACTTGATGAATAAGGAATTGGCTGGATGGCCATGTCCAAAGTGTTGCAGTCAATGGCTCAATGTCCAAATGGAGATCAGTAACGAGTGGTGTCCCTCAGGTATCTCTACTAGGACCAATACTATTTAATATCTTCATCAATGACATAAACAGTGGGATTGAGCGCACCCTCAGCACGTTTGCAGATGACACCAAGCTGAGTGATGTGGTTGAGATGCTTTAGGGAAGGGGTGTTTTCCAGAGTGACCTTTACGAGTTTGGGGAGCGGGCCCATGTGAACCTCATGAAGTTCAACAAGGCCAAGTGCAAAGTCCTGCACATGGGTTGGGGCAGTCCCCAATATCAGCACAGCCTAAGGGATGAATGGATTGAGAGCAGCCCAGTGGAGGACTTGGGGATACTGGTGGATGAAAAACTGGGTGTGAATGGCATTGTGCGTTTGTGGCCCAGAAAGCCAACCATATCCTGGGCTGCATGACCAGCAGGTTGAGGGAGGGGATTCTCACCATCTAGTCTGCTCTGGTGAAACCCCACCTGGAGTGTAGACTTAGATTGGACGTAAAGAAGAAATTTTTTTATGATGAGGGTGCTGAGGCCCTGGCCCGGGGTGCCCAGAGAAGCTGTGGCTGTCCCTGGCAGTGTTCAAGGCCAGGTTGGATGGGGCTTTGGGCAACCTGGGCTAGTGGAGGGTGTCCCTGCCCATGGCAGAGGGGGTGCAACTACATGATCTAACCCAAACTCTTCAGTGATCCTGTGACAGTCCACAACCCTTGAGGCTGGTGCTGGCTTGGGTCCCATGCCATGAACAGGGTTTGTTGCTGGACGTGGCTTACCTGTGAGCTGCAGGTACCCTGCGTGGTCTTAGCCAGATGTCTGAAGCATCTTGGGGTTTGGGGGGCCGGTTCTGAGGTCTGCAGTTCAGCTGGAGCTGGGATGACCTCTTCTTCCCCCACCTAGGAGGAAGAAGGCACGCACAGGAGGTGAGGGGGACTCCTACGACCCCTACGACTTCAGTGATGCCGAGGAGGAAATGCCGGAGGGTGAGTCCTTGGCGTTTTGCTGGCACTTGGCTCCTGAGGTTGCTGCTGCCTTCTGCCCTGGTTGGTCTGTGCACCTGGGGAGCAGCGATGCCTTGGGGTCCCTGGTGTGGTACCATCCGGCCCAACAAATTAAGATGAAATTTTTTTTGTTGTTTTTGGAAGCTCTCCGTGTCCGTGTAGGACGGGCGAGTTAGTATTGCTGATTATTGGGTTTTTTTTCTGTCTGTCCTCTTCCAAACTGCTGTAGAAGTAACAATGTTGGGAGGGAATTTGGCATTGCCTGCCCTATCCTGAGGCCAAGTGCTTTTGCTCTCTGGGTGCTTGGACACCAGGCAGGTTGGAGGTAACTCTTCTTTCTGCTACAGTCCAGGCACACACTCCCAAGACGCCCGAAGCCTCGGCCACTGGCGAAGCAAAGAAGCCAGAGTTGAGTGAGCCAAGGTGAGTGTGAGCTGGAGGAGGTGTCTGTCTCTGCATGTCCCACCCCACCCTGGTGCGTCCAAGCTGTTGTCCGATGCTGGAGATGCATCTGTGGTGGGCACGCCCAGCTCCGGTTTTGGCTTTCCTGCTGGATGCCACTTCTGGAACGGGGAAGGACTGAGGCATCCTGGGCTGGGAAGGAAGGGGAAGGACTTGTATGTGATCTCTGAGGGGGATTACTTCTCACCTTGCTTGAACAGGTTGAAAGCATTCAAGACTGCCCTCCTGGAGGTCTTCAAAACTTCCCACGCCCAGTCTGTGGGTCTGAAGAACATGATGGAGTCCATCAACCGTGACAACCCTGAGCCCTTCTCGCTGGCTGAAGTGAAGGTGGCACTGGCCCACATGCAAGATGACAACCAGATCATGGTGTCCGATGACATTATCTTCTTAATCTGAGCCTCTGGGTGTGGGAGCCCAAGTTCTCATAGACTATCAGTCTGGAGACTCTTTGTTTTTGCCTTCAACTCTCTCCTGAATGCTTCATCTGGCTGAGTTGAACTTGGGGGAACTCAAGTCTGTGCACTTTACAGTCCTTCCTCGCTGTGCATTGCTGGCACCAAAAAAAGCCGGGAGCTCTGAAAGCTCTTACTGTTGCAGTCTTCAAACTGGAGTATTCAGGAAGAAGTTTGTTTTCTGCAAGGAGCCGAAAGGAGAAACTTAATGTGCAAATTGTCAAGTGTTCCTAATGTATTGGTTTTAGCTTTGGTGGTAGTTGTTGCAGCCTTTGAATAAAAAAATCTGGATTTAGGAATCCAACAATCAGTAGCAGTGGTGGTAAGAAGCAATAAGAGAGCTCCACTATTAGTAGTAAAGCTTTTATTTTCCCCGCTTTTACCCCCTTTTTCCCCAATTACATAGCATAGGTCTGCCTGACTCCACAAGTAAAGGCGCCTAAAGCCTGTCCTGTTGGCTGTGAACAGCCTCTTCCCTCACTGGTTTCCTGCCCATCTTGAAGCACAGTCTGACCTGCTCCATTGCCCGTGGGCCAGCTCGATTTCTTGATTTCAAAGCTCTGCTGGGCATTTTGACCCCAAGGACATGGGAAGGGCTGGGATGCTCAGAGATGTCCAGGGAACAAGTCCTTGGCACATGGAGCTTTGGTCTCCAGCTGCTCCTGGCTTCTCCAGTCTGGGTCTGTGCTTGGAGGAGTATAATGGGACCACCACAAATGGGAGGAAACCTGTAGTAAAGAAAGGTCAAAGCTACGGGGACCTGGGATCCTGCATCCCCTGTACGTCCTGCCATCGCTGCAAATCTTCCTGCGTGCCGTGGAAGGTAACCACAAGCTGCTGAGATCATAAAACCCTTCCCTTGCCCTTGGGGGTTTTGTTGAATCGTCTTGCTTTCTGGGAACGCATAGGTGACCACTTCTTGGAGAAAGGCTGTTCCTAGAAACCAGCCAGCTCCCATGGTTTGGGGTGGTTTTCAAGAAAAGCTGAACATGCAGTCAGACCAGTCTTGGCTATTTGTGATGCCAGAGCTGCTGAAGGTTTGGGATTTTTTTAATTTTTTTTTTTTTTTTGTCTCAGACAATTTTGAGGTTAAGCTTTGGAGAAGACCCTGATCAGCACAGGCTGTTTGCTGTTGTCCACGCCCACGTCTGGGCACCCGCACGGTCCCTGTACCCTTGTTTCTGAATGCCATAAATACTGATTTGAATAATAAAAATGCCTAGATACTGTTTCTCCCATGACTCGCTGCTTACTTGGATTTAAACTGTTCCCACTTCTGGGGACGCAACTCTGCGGTCTTCTGGGAACCTGCTGCCATGGAAAGCCTTCAGGCAGCTGCCTGCCCCTTTGGGCTCAAGGACGGTGTCAGGCACGTCCTTCCACCGTGGTGCCTTTGCCTTGGTGGACCAGGCACTTGCAGAAATGCCCTTGGTGCGGGTGGGTAATGAACGTGGGCAGCTCCTGCCTCTCCCACCACAGCTATATGGCTTCTGCCCACCTGGAGATACTCATCCTGGTGGGTCAGAGGACATGGTAGCATCTCATTGCACATTGCCCCATTTTTCTTCTGCAGACAGACCTGTTGAATTATAAAAGCCCGGTTTCTGAGCTGCCCTCATCCAATGTAGCTGTGACAGCAGATTTTTGGGTTTGGAGGGGATTGCTGCGTGTTTGCAGCCTCCTGAAGATCTTGGGTTGGATGTATTGCACGTCTGCAGAGTGACCTCGGACCTGCGGCTGGTGTCAGGATTGTAGCACTGCAAAGACTGGCGAGGGTGAGTTAAACACGCACATGCTCAGAGTTGTTGTGTCTCAGTGGTTTTATTACTCAGGTCCAGCCCTGAGCTTTGTGGGGCTGGGTGGGAAGCTGAGCCACAACGTTCTGCTCCTGCATGGCCACCACTGCAGTGGCTCCAAAGTCCCCGGGCAGGAGCCAAGGGCCAAACATACCCAGGCACCTTTTGCAGGGTGTTGGTGGTGTTTTCTTATCAAATTTTTTGTAGGCAAAGGAACCAACCTTTTCCTTCTGGAAAGGTGCTTGGGTGCTTATAAAAAGTTCCCCAGTCATTTCTGCTGCTCCGACATTGCTTTGTAGGAGTGGGGATATTGTCATCTCCTGACTTTTTGAGGATGTTCCTCTTTGCATCCTGTGCCCTGTCACAGCAGGGAGCAGTGAGGGCTTTTGGGCAGAGTGGCTTTTTGGAGCCATCTCCTATTCTCCTGCTGAGGACTTGGTGTTTTCCCAGTCCTCACAGCTGGAGAACCGCTAATATTGTATTTCCCTTGACAAGACACCAGGAGGAGCTCCAGGGTAGGTAAATCTCTGGTTTATTCTACTATTCTATAGAATGGTAGGATGTAGCTAACTACTTCCTCCATGTGCTGGTAGCCACTTTGGAACACCCTTAGCAATTGCTCAGGCCCTTGGGAGAGGGGTCTTTGCTGACAAAGGAAAAACAAATCCCTGGTCCTTGGAGAGAAGCTGACTCGGCTGGTGAGTCTGTGGATGGTCCATAGCTTGTGGGACGGTTGGTATGGGAACTGTGGATGGTGAGCAGAGCAGCTGGCTGACAGCCACCGGGTCCTCCAGCATCCCTGCTCTTGAGAACAAGTGCAAATCCCTGTCGTACGAGGGGCAGGGACAGGTCTGGGCAAAAAAAGCTTGTAACTTGGTAGCTTGGGAATGGAAATGCAGCATATAGGTGTTTGCGAGGATGTATCGGCAGAAGCACCACAAAGACTGGGGATGTCCAGGAAGGCAACTTCATTTAACTGCTCTTTGGCCCCCGTGGGCTGTGTTCAGACCAAAGAAACGTACACCTGAACGGTCCCCGTAGAGCTCTGCTTCGAATAGGCAAGTGTGTGGCTTCCTCATCCCTGGCAAAGGGATTCAGGTAAGAGGTGCCACACCGGGCTGGTGGGAGAGCAGTGGAAAGGAGTGGGACACAAAGGAGCAACATCAGCTTGCTGTCAATGTTAAGAAAATTGTTTTGGCAACGAGTGGTCCACTAACGCTACGGATGGAAGGTCTGGACCGACCAATCCCAAAGGCAGAGAGGTTTGTGGGGATCAGCTGAATCTGACCAACAGCCTGAATCTGTGCTGTTACCAGAGAGGTCATCGAGTTCTTGGATGCTCAACCACATGGACGCTGAAGCTATAACTGCTCTAATAAAAGAGTGACAGGGCACAGACTTGGGCACTGCACTGCAGCTAGTTATATTTTTTGATTGGTCCTTAACACAGTTTTGATGGCCTTAACTAGCCCTCTCCCAAATAACTTTCGGCCATGATTGAGGAGAGTGCATGGGGTGGGTGGGGTGGGGTGCGTGGGAGGGTTATATCACCCCAAGAAGCAGGTGTGATATAACCACCTTGTTTTGGAGGCTGGGAGCTTTTAATTCTAGCAACACGGCCAGAGTGTGCCAATTAGTTTCAGTTTTGGAAAAGTCTCTGTCACTGTTCAATTTAGTAATATTTGCTAATATTGATATAATATTATTTGCTATTGTATTTCATTTCCAGGCTTTTTTCTTGCTGATGGAAAAGAACTGATTGAAATTCCAGAGTGGATGAAAATTATGAAGGTGTTTGTGATACTTACAAAGAAAAGGAAGAAGAGTATAGAATAAAGATTGTAATTCTCAAGAAATCTGCTTGAGTAATGTTAGGGGCTTGATAGGGAAGATCCCATGGGAAGGCAGCCTGGAAAAGGATTTCTATATCTTGAAGAAATAATATTAAATGCAAACTGAGTGAAACAAATTTTGGATTCCTTTAGGTCACAATTCATCCGATTATAGATGGGACTAAGTCTGAGCATCTGCAGGAGTTAAGATTAGTTAGGATTAAGATTAAGAAAGATTAACTGTGGTCTAAATGTACCTGTTGCTCTCTGCTGAATCTAAAGCAAGCCTAAATTGCCAAGCTCAGCTCCAGGTGTCTTGCTTTTAGATGACAGATCAGTTGAACTGAACCAGCATATTGGATTCCTTCTGGGAAACCTTGGAGGATTGATGCAGAAAACAAGAAAGAGATTAAAAAAAAAAAAGTGGGAGAAAGAAAAGGGGAAAACAGGGAAAGACATAGTTCCTAGAAAGCTGCAGGGACAGATAATCGAGCACAAATTGTACACAGCAAAGCAATAGCAAAACTACAAAGTAAATCATGCCAAGCCAAACTAATGCTGTTTCTTAACAGGTAATGGGATTTGCGGTTAGGAGATGAACTGTAGGTGTGTTTTATCTTGATGTTAGGCAGCTAGGCTTAATAAGTTGCACAGAACTCTCTCACAGGCATGCTAAAAAAGTGGTCTAGAAATGAAATGATGAAGTGGTGGGTGAATATTTGCGTGGAAAAGACCTACTGACAGAGTAGTTGTGGAATGGGGAGGATAAACAGAGCAGGATTCCCATAGAGGTTTGTCCTCAGTCCAGTACTGGTCACCCCTTTGATTAGCAGGCTGGGTAAGGGAACAGAATACCTTCCTGCTAATATTGGCAGGTGACGGCCAATTGAGGAGGGCCATGAGCATTCAAAAGACAAATCTGGAATTGAGGAAACAATAGGAAATAAGAATATCCAGTTCAATCAAGATGTTTATAAACCTTTGAACTGAAGTAGAGGAATCATCTGCCTTGGTCAGAGACTGGAGACTGATGGGGAGAGAATAGTCCTTTAGGAGGAGACTTGTCATTGGGCAAGTAGATCACAAGCTAAACATGAGCCGGTAAGTGTCATGTTGGTGTCCAGATCCTGATATGTTGGAATGTGTACAATATTGTATAGTCTAAAAGACATGGTAGTTTCAAAGAAGAAATAAGCTTTTTTTTTCTGGGCCACAGAAGAGAATAATGAGCTTATTTATAACATGCAGATCTTCAGGAATAGGTTAGGCAGTCACTGATCAGGTATGATTCAAGTAGAGGTGCTGCTACACTGGGGCTGAGCAAGAGGCCACAGATGCACTAAGCTCCGTTCCAAGATCCCTTCCAGCCTAATTTTCTATAATACATGGTAGAAAATGGTGCACAGGGTACAAAAGTATGTGATGTTTCTGTAGCCCTCTACTTTGGCTATGTGGTGCCATTCCAAAACACCATATGCTAAGAAGGGCTTGGAGCCAGGGCATCTGAAAGCAGAGGAGGCCAGCTGCCTCTATATATTTGTGGCCTGACCTATGGAAGAGCTACCAGGCAGCAGTGTACAGAGCGCGAATCCAACCTACATCATCTAAGGAAGAGCCTGTACGTGAGTAAGAGGTGGCTGGACTTTCCCCAGAATGCCCCTGATAAAGTGCTGATGAAAACTGACTTTGGTGGGAAAGAATCAGATAACAAAGCTGATCACGTCAGTGTGACCAAGACCAGCACCTGATATTTTAGATGAATCCTGCAAAATCAGTGATAGTTTAAGCTTCAACTCTCACTTGGAAATGGTGAACGTACAGCCTCTATTGAGGGACATCATGATTGTTTTGAGATTGAAGATCCCGGGCAATAAAAATAATGATTCAGGGAATCCAACCTGGGCAACCAAAGCACGTAGTCTCATACGTTTCCTGTTGCCTCCTCTCAAGTCATGTCACTAATAATGTACATGGTCTCCTCCCTGCTGTGTTGGGACAGGAGCCCCAGTTCTGGCCCTTATTTTGGGTTGGGTCACCCAATACAGAGATTGTGTCCACCAGTGCTCTCGTGCATCACCCATCACCCAGCCCATGACCAGGGCTTGGTTATGCACCAGGCGTTTCCCTGGTGCCTTATTTAACACACTGCACTTTAGTATTATGTTTTTTAAGCCCTTAGTTCCTCCCCTACCTCTGCAGGGCTATTGATGCTAGAGATTAAATGCCCTATTTATCTGCCTGCTGCGGGACAGGTGAGCACCCAGGCTGCAGGGACGACGGGTAAAATCCCACACACCGGCACCATCAGCATCAACAAATCCCTGTCCCCACCACGCAACCCACAGCTCTGGCCAAAGTGTGAAGCTGAGACAGGGGTTTCAGCCAAACATGAGGTTTGCCCGTGTGTATTGGGTCTGGCTGCAATGGAGTTAATTCTCCCCATCGCAGCCCTCACAGCGCTGTGCTGTGTATCAGTGAGGTGTTGATAACACACCGGTGTTTTGGCTGCTGATGAGCAGTGCCAGCACACATCCAGGCTGTCTCTCCATTTCTTTCACCCCCTCAGCAGTAGGCTGGGGGTGGGCAAGATCTTGGGAGGGGACACAGCCAGGAGAGCTGACCCCAATGACCCAAGGGATATTCCATACTGTGTGACGTCTGCTCAGCAATAGGAAGCTGAGAGACAGGGGGTGAGGGCATTCATTTTTTTTATGATGTTTGCCTTCCAGAGTAGCAAATATGCGTACTGAATCCCTGCTTCCCAGGAAGTGGCCGGACATTGCCTACTGATGGGAAGTAGACAATGATCTTTTGCTTTTTTGCTACATTAAGCCGCCTTTATCTTGAACCCATGAGTTTGGGGTTGTTTTCTCCATCTTAACTTTCTCCCCTCCCTGCCTTGCTGAGGAGGGGAGTGATGATAGAGCAGCTTGGTGGGTGCCTGGCCTCCAGCTGAGGTTAAACCACCACACCATGGCCCATAGAGGGAGCCCGGAGGTGCTGCCAGTCGAGCTGCGGTGGCTGTTGTGCTGGAGCAATGCATGCTGACAGCTCCGTGCAGAGGTTTCTGCTGCCGGTATCGGTGGCATGCTCAGCCAGCCATGTTTCCCCTCAAAATCTAGTCTTTCCAGTTGATGTCTCTCCGCTGTGGTCTGCAACTTGGTCATGAGTCTTGTCGGTGTGAAGAAAGCTCTGTCAGCAAACCCCACCGGGGGTCAGCCCTCTACATCAGAAGGTAGGTGATTTTATGGTGTCACGCATCTTGAAGTGAAAAACCTGCCGTGGCCAGTGAGGCAGGAGTAAGCTGCTGGAGGTACGAGCCCTGCCCTGTGCTTGTGCTTCATCTAACCTCAGCTCCAATATATTTATTTGGGCCAGGCATCTGGAGTTTCAGGGATTACGATTTCAACCCCATTATCTCCTTTGCTGCTGCAGGCTACGGAAGGTCCTCTGATGCTCTTCAGCTGAGCTGGCTGAGATGCTGCTGCCTGTTCTCATAACAGAAATCACGGTGGCTTGCTGGGATGCAGGCACCAATACTGGATCGAATGGACCCCGTCCATAGGAAAGCATGATGGGGCAGAGGGTGCTAGAGTAATGTTGCTTCAAGATAAATCCTGTTAATTTGTTACAATTACAGCCATATCTAGTCTCCTTACTCCATCCTGCACGGCAGGGCACCCTCATTTAAAGCAGAAGATGATCATGTCATTGAATCCTGACTACCAGCTACGAATATTTGCAGAGACACAGCTGGGAAATGGTGCTTGCTTTGCCTAGTAGTAAAGTCAGTGAAATGCAGGTCACTGTTCTTTTAGGTTCAGAGGCATTTGAGAAGTTTTTGTTTCTGTCTGCTCCAGAGTTTTAATTCCATGTTTCCTTGGAGGTGGTACAGGCGGCTCGTGTAAGGTGTGGGAGCTGAAATGTTCAGAGGAGCTTAGAAGGATGTGGCATCCAAGCCCAACCTGAAATCAGGCATGTCTTATGTTATGAAAACCTGCAGTGTCATGAAAGCCTTAACCTGAGTATGTAATGAATCCTGCAGTGCAAACAGTGGTTTTCTTTGTAGTAACTCAAATGTAGAAGAGTTCTTGATTAAATTAAAAATCTCTGCTTGATTTCCAAGTCCTGCTCCAAACCCTTGCAATGTGGGAGTGAACAGCTTTTTGAGATAATGAGTATTTTCCTCCCGTATAATGATTCATATTAGGTGACCTCTTTTTGATCAACTTTTCAGTGAACTCAAGACAAGTTCAGTTGTAGGAAATTTCAGGTCAAAGAGGGAATCCCTTCTGAAGTTATAAGCTGCTGAAGACAGCAGATGTGAGTGGAAAGTGGTGATGAAGGCTAATAACCCAGTATTTGGCGTGAGGATGTCATTGCTTCATTGCACATAACAGTTTCCACTTAACCCCGTACCTGCAAAATCCGTTGCCGTTTTCATGGCAATGTTCTTTTCCTTTCACTGTGAGCACTCAGGGGAAAAAAAAAGGGGTCACTTTCTGGGCTATAAAAATGGATTTCTGGTAATTCTACCCTCTCTTGGTCTTCTACACTCTATCTCAGTAGGTGCATTTGTGGATATATTGCTAGTCAGAATAGGAACATGTGTCACAAAATTCATATTACCTCAGGCGAACTTAGTAACCTGATATATGAAAAATTGACGTGAGATGAGTGGCTGGTCTCTGAACTGCCAGTTGAATGAGACCACAAAATCCTGATAGCACCCTGCAGTGACATAAAACATGAGTCCGTGGAGATTTCTGCCAGTATTATTCAAGAGAAATGACCAGATTAGTACCTTCTCATTTGAAAATGCCACAAATCTGTAGAGGTTTCTGGTTTTCTGGAGGACTGAAAATGCCATGAATCTGTTGATTTGCTGGAGGACTGAAGACGAATTTGTCTGAAGAGTCCTAGGCTCCTATCGTCCTCTTCCAGCTTGGCGACGTGGCTTTGGAAGAGGCTTCTCTAGGGGCTTTTCTCACAGAGAAGCTGATCAAACTGGTTACATGGTCTTTTTCTAGGGAAAAAAAAAAAACCAACCAAACAAAACAACAACAACCCCCCCCCCCAAAAAAAACCAACAACAAGAAAAAAAAACCTTTTAGTCTCAAAGAGAGCTACTGGTGCTTTTGGGGAAACAGCACATGCACTGGTCTTTCCCCTCTGGTTTGTGGCTGATCCTTGTTGGACTACAAACAGCAGAGTCCTTGCTCCTGCTTCCCCTTTTGTTTTCTTGCCTCTCTCCCATAATGATAAAATGGGGATTGTTAGCTTGTGTGATTAACAACCATTATTTCCCACAAACACAAAGGAGCAGAAACAGGTGGAGGAACCCAAATAATGTATTTCCCCTGACCTGGCTCTTTCAGGGCTGTCCAAGGAGGATGGTCATCCCAAGTCTAGATGTGAGACCCACCAGATAAGTCAATGGGAGAGGTTTTCCCTGCATCACCTCACTGGCTACAGGGATATGGGACTCATTACGGCATGCTGGGAAGAGAATTTTGGGATTGTGCAAGAGTTATGGGATGTTTAGGGGAAGGGGCAAAGTTGGGGAAAGGAAAGGATCGTGATGGATCAGTGAGGAACACACGTAGGAAAATGACAGGAGGGATGATAAGGGCTGATCACACATAAGTGGGATGGTGGTCAGTGTGCTTGTCTGACTGAGTTCTGTGTCTGATCACTCCCGGTGTGCCCTGTCGTCTTATTAAATCCTTTTCTTAGTTTTTTCCCTTTTTTGTAGTATAATTTCACTCTCTATCATACATGCAAGTGCTGCGAGGTCTAAGGGCCAGAAACCAGGGGTCTGGTGTGTGTGAGTGTGTATGTCAGCATGGAAATGCTAAAGACATCAAACTGAACTAGCTCCAGGTATTGGAGCAACCGTTAAGTCTGGGCAGGATGCTGGAGAGACCAGAGGGTCTGCAAATTGGCTGCTGGAGATCCTGGGAGGTCTAGACCAGCTCCTGGAGAGACTGTGAGAGTTATGGGTTGGCTACTAGTAAGGTCATAAGTCTGGAGCAGCTGTTGGGGAGACCCACTGATGGGTGTTTGTGTCTGTGCATGAAGCAGTGGGGAGACTGGGGAATCTGGGGGCAGCTATTAGAGAGATGGTCTAAGGCCAGTAACTGGAGACATCCATCTTATATGCATGAATGTATATAATATATGTATGAAAATATATATGTACCTATTTTCCATTAACAGGCATACATCCTGGTCAGCCAGAGAACTGACCAAGATGAGGTCATTGGTCCTGTTTCTGTTTTCTTGAGTGATGTTTCTTGCCTGTGTTGATCCATGTGGCTGGACATCTGCATATGTATGCGTGTTGTACACACGTTGCATACATGTGTGTATGTGCTTATTGGGAATCCATGCTCATCTCCACTGCTGGAGGGGCATGGGAGCATAGAGCTGTCTCAGGCTCACCTCTACCGGGTTTAAATTTAGGGCTACTGCATTTAGCAACGCTGAACAAGGACAGAATTACCTGCTCAGCACTCTAAGGGCTTAAACGTCTATTTTACTGAACAGCTATCATACACTGACACAGTAGAGGAAAAAGGACATTGGTAAAATCCTTAAGGAGCAATTAATCCTATCCAGACTTTAGCTGCTAAATTCTTCCAAGCCCTTACACTGTACATGCTGAAGCTTTATAAACATTTGTGATTTAATCAAGTTTGGGGGTATTTTCACAGGATCATCAAAAGACACTCCCAGTTGCTTGCCAGGACACTGACTCCATGTGAGTTTGCTCCAATGCTCCTACGCCTCCTGGTGCCCCCACACCTCATCCCAGAATATAACACGTTGCTGTGCCATCACCAGCCGTCTGTGGTGGTGGTGGTGATATAGCCCTTTCAGGCACTTGAAACTGAGAAACAAACTGTTTAACAATAATTCATATTTTCTCCAGCCCCCCGGCACTCAGAGGAGACCTAGGCAAAATGCAGTACAATACGGCCATGGAGGTGGTCTGCCACCTGTGTCCAAGGAGTCCATCCAGGAGACATACTACTTAAAGATCCATCCAGTACACAAGGCCAGAGAAGGGGCAGGAAACCAGCACTTCTATGGTGTAGCTCAGGCAGGGACTGAGGGTCCAAAGCTGAACTAAAATGAGTCTCCTGGTGATGGGCTGTGAAGGGAAACCCATGGTGATGCTGGTCAAGGCCAATAAGGCCAGTTAGTGCCATCACGGCCCTTACAGGGCATGTACGAGTTTTTCAAAGAGTTCTCCAGAACGTGTCAACACAGGATCTGAACAATGAGTGGGGAAGGCATCCCAGCTCCAAGTTCACTGATGCCCCTCAGGAAGACTTAATGATCAGAGGGCTGGAGCACCTCTCCTATGAAGACAGGCTGAGAGAGTTGGGCTTGTTCAGCCTGGAGGAGAAAAGGCTCCAAGGAGATCTTACAGCCCCTTCCAGTCCCTGAAGGGGCTCCAGGAAAGCTGGAGAGGGACTGGTGACAAGGGCATGGGGTGACAGGACAAGGGGAAATGGCTTAACTGAAAGAGGGGAGATTTAGATTAGACATTCGGAAGAAATTAGGTTAGATATTAGAAAGGTGCTGAGGCCCTGGCACAGGGTGCCCAGAGAAGCTGTGGCTGCCCCTGGCTCCCTGACAGTGTTCAAGGCCAGGTTGGATGGGGCTTTGGGCAACCTGGGCGAGTGGAGGGTGTCCCTGCCCATGGCAGGGGGTTGGGACTAGATGGGCTTTGAGGTCCCTTCCAACCCAAACCATTCTATGATTCTATGACTTCCCCTGGGCATCTACTCTTCCCCTACCTGGTCACCGCATGACACAGGGATCCCCGAGATGAGGTGGGGGTGCATTTGAAGCAAAGGGAGCTTAAACTGTGAAGTCCTGTCCTCATTTTGAAACTGTGGTTGGGCGCTTGACTTTGCAGCTTGCTGATCTCTGCCATTTGGTTTCTGTGAGGCATGTGGAAGTGCATCCACAGACATGGTTTTGGTGAGAAAAAATTAGTATTAGAAAGAGGGGGGACGAAGGGGAAAATAAAAGCTGTCTGCACAACTTTTTTCTCTCCTTTTCTTCCATTATCTCTTCATCCGCCTGAATAAACTGTATTGGTTGATTTGGGATTCTGATGACATAGTATCTGCTCTCCCCCTCTGGGGGCAGATGGAAGGAAGTGGGCTAGAAAACCAAGTATCAGTTACTAATCTCAGGTCAGGTAAACAAGCCATACGATGCAATGGAAAGGATGGTAGTGCTTGAACTTCACAATAAAAAGGAAACAGACCACAACTGGCTTTGAGACACACACAGAGTGGAGGAGTTCTCAGAGAAGGCGAACTCTTGTGCTCTGTCACTGTGTGTGCCTGCCTAAAGCACCTGAGAGTTTGCCATGGCTTTTTCCAGCTATGCTGCAGTGGTAAGTACTTACATTTGGTATAAGCCTTAAGATATATTTGCTGCAAGAGAAAAAGCAGAATGCAGATTATAGAATTATAGGATCATAGAATTATAGAGTGGTTTGGGTTGGAAGGGACTCAAAGTCCATCTAGTTCCACCCCCTGCCATGGGCAGGGACACCCTCCACTAGCCCAGGTTGCCCAAAGCCCCATCCAACCTGGCCTTGAACACTGCCAGGGAGCCAGGGGCAGCCACAGCTTCTCTGGGCACCCTGGGCCAGGGCCTCAGCACCCTCACAGGGAAGGATTTCTGCCTCAAATCTCATCTCCATCTCCCCTCCTGCAGCTTCAGGCCATTCCCCTTGGCCTGTCCCTCCCTGCCCTTGTCACCAGCCCCTCTCCAGCTTTCCTGGAGCCCCTTCAGGGACTGGGAGGTGCTCTAAGGTCTCCCTGGAGCCTTCTCTTCTCCAGGCTGAACCAGCCCAACTCTCTCAGCCTGTCTCCATAGCAGAGGTGCTCCAGCCTTCAGATCATCTTTGTGGCCCTCTGATAATTATGCTGTTATCCAGGAGGAACCATTTCTGGTCTTAGTGGGAGCTGAATGGAATGCTAACTCTGTCTGATATAGCTTTCTGTCCTGAGCTTTTGCAAATGGGTTTGGTGGTTGAGTGACAAAGAGGCAATGGACTATCCAATATTTATCTGTAAGGGCAGCACTGCTGATGTGGGATTGGGAGAGACAGTCCTTTTCTCAGATAACATGCTATCAAAACTGCTGAAATGTCATTGCAAATGTCTGTGTATTTACATTTCAACCTTGGTAGTATTTGCAGCACTGTCAACTCTTCTGATTTTCTTAACAGCTTTGCATTTATCTGCCTTCTTTTCCTAAAATCCTAGCTCCTAGAAATGGCCCAAGAATCTCAGATTTCATTGAGAAAAGGGTTATTTCCAGGAGATGGTTGCTGTGTGGCCAACCTTTCCTGTTCTGAGAAAGCATATGACTTACTAGGTTTCTAAGTTTACTCGTTGATTGTCCAGTCTGGTCAAGACTTGGCTCTCTGTCCTCTTTCTCTTTCTTGACTGAACTGAGCCAACGGCACCTTTTTCTCTCCCAGTTCAGATCACTTCTTTTGGTGCTGGTTCTAGCACTCACTGTAAGGAGCTCACCCCATGGGAGGGTAGTTCATCCTCGACTCAGCAAGGATGGTGGCTCTGTGAGGCTTCGTGAAGCTTGTCTGAACCAAAAGGATCTCAAATTCCCTACAACAGTGAAAGTTGATGTTCATATCAGCAATTCAGATCATGCCTTTACGATGGCCCATGATGTCAGGAACCGGTCTCTTGCCCCTTGGGATTACAGGTAACTGTTTAGTTGTTATCTAAATTGCAATGGCAGTGCTACACAGATGTTTTTGGTGATGAACAATGGCTGGTTCTCAGCATATGCCTGGAGTTCTGTGAATATTGCAAATACTTCTTGACACACACTTTCATTTTGATGTTAGGTGAGATTTCTCCAAGAGAAACTGTTTGCAGTGCAAGTAGACATCATAGGAATGGTTTCTAATCATCTAGTCAATCTTTGTCAAATAATTATTCCTCTAGCAAAAGAAAAATGTCAATACATTGTAATTTTACATTTTCCTGACTGAAAGCAATTTTTGAATGCTGAAATTAAAAGAAAACCAAACAAAAATGAATAGTTTACCTGCACTCAGCTCTGCATTTCACCCAGCTCCATTCCATTGATCAACTCCTAAAGCATGATATGGCAGTATTACCCTCCCAAAATTGATTCCATTTCTAGGAAATCATTCAAATAACATTGAGGAAAGGGAAATTCTTTGGCCATGTGTCACAGTGAGGATACTCAGGTAAATAGTATGGTGCTTCCATGGAGATCAACAAGAAGATCCTGCCAAACCACATTGTGCATGTGTATAAAACACTTTTGTGTCCTCATCCCCAGGCTCGATGAAGACCCCAACCGCTTCCCCCAGTTGATCGCTGACGCCAAGTGCCGCTTCTCCGGCTGTGTGGACCCACTTGGGCAAGAGGACCACAGCCTCAACTCCGTCCCCATCCAACAGGAGATCCTTGTCCTCCGACGGGAGAAGCGGGGCTGCCTGACAACCTACCGATTGGAGAAGAAAGTCATCACCGTGGGCTGCACGTGTGCTGCTCCAGTTGTCTACCACCAGTCTTAGGAGGGATTAGCAGGAGATACAACATTGGGAAGAAGAAATGAACACTACCAACATCCCTTTGGAGACATCCCACAGTCACCCACCTTGCATCCAAGGAATTCAACGTGATATTTCCTTTCCAAATCTGAGCAAATTACCTCCTGAAAGTCCTGATTCTTGCTGTTGTTCATTTATGGATTTTAGAATGGGAATCACCGGTAGCTGGTGATGGAGGGGAGAGAGGAGGTTGGAGGAAAAGTTTTGTTAGTGACTCCAAGCAGAGAGGGAGTAAAGCAGTGCTTTTTTTTTTTTTTTTCATTGAGGTTTATGTCAGTTTGGTGAATCAAATGAATTATAGTTTCAAAAGTTGTCCTTGGCAGTAAGCTGCCCTAATGTATACATGCCAACTAGCACTGCCACAAAAAATTCCTCCTCCTGCACCTCCTCCCTCCCTTCTTCATCACCTAGCCCCTTTTCCTTCCCTGGCCATCACTGGTCACTAGTGTATTTCTAATGTAAATCTGACATCTGATTCTCTTTGCACTCTGGTTTTGTGTCACTGCTGCTCCGTGGGAAGCAGTAGCTGACTTACTCCAGAGCAATTTGGGAGAGAATTGAACCCACTCACATTGAGCGTTAAACCAGCAAAGAACTAATGAGTGGTTATATTTCTATTTATATATTCTATTTATGACTATATTTATGGATTTATATGTGTTCAGAGAAACAAAAAAATGATAAATGTTTACCTGTATTTATTAACTAACTTATCAGCTGAATAAAAGTTGTATTTTATTTAAAAGAATGTTGTTTTATGGTAGCTCAAAATGAAAACAGACACAGAGAATGGGTTTGTGCTGCAGTAGCACTGAGACATTTCAGCAAAGATCAGGCTTTTACCCAGCGCAGTGATGTAAGTTAGAGGGAGTGTGAGAGAACTTGCAGCCTAAATAGATGAAAAGATGCAAAAAAAAAAAAAAAAAGGCTGAAAGTGGTGAAGTGAGGTTATACAGGCAGCACTGGGGGAGTTGGCAATGGATCCAGGTTCTCTAGACCTTGGGGATGGTCACTAGGGATGGTGGGAAAAGACATGGGAGACATCACATTGCAAGGCTGCAGCTGAAATTTGGGATGGGGGTCTAGCCTGGTTCCTGTGAGCTGGGAAAGGCCTGTCCTATCCTCTTCCAGACAAGATGTCATCCTTATAAGCAACCTTCTCCTCCACCAGCTGGATGGTTGGCTAGGCAGGAATGTGGGGAAATGTGCAAAGATGTCTTCATCTCACTGCTTGTTAACCAGCCAAATATTAGGTGCTGGGCTCTAAGTGGTGGATGAGGATCTCTCCACATCAAGGGAACAAGGGATAAACACCTCCAGGACAGGGTTACCTGCTGAGCTGGGGTGTCCTAACTTGGGAAAGGAGGAATTGCCCTTTCTCTCACTTAGCTACCAAAGGAGCACAGTCTGGCAAGACTCACTATTTATTATTTATCAGATTGCTGCACTGTTGGGTTTTTTTTGACGCTACTCATATTTCATCCAGACCTGAGCCAATTCTCAGACCTCTGACTTTGGTTTCTGCTGGTGGGTGTTTTAAGCCTATATTTCCTTGTTCACCTGCATTTAAACCATGGTAAACCTGTGTGCAAGCATTCTTGTATTTCACTTTGGCTGCACAGAAGCGACTTTAAATTAGGTACACTTGGTGCAGGTAGACCCTGGGTTTCCTCCCCTGCGTAGGTGAGATGAGTTGTTGGGTCTAAATGACTCCTTTGGTGCTTGTTTGTCAAGTTGGGTATATTCCCTGCCCTGCAGGTCACTGAGAGCCAGCTCCATGAGCCACAGGTAACCAGGTGGGGAAACTGTCTCATTCTGTTACAAGCATTTGTACTCATTTGTGGCAGCAGCAGTTTCATTACGACCACTGAGTCTTTCTTGTGGTGGAGAGAAAACCCATGGAGGCGTCTTCTGTGCGCTCTTGTGTAACACCAGCCCTCCTCTTACAGTAACCGCTGACCAGGAAATTGCACACTGCACCCCGGTTCTTACTCCTGACCTATTTCTCTCTGTCTCGATAAACTTAGCTCATGGGGTTGTCCTCAGTTGTTTCATGGGGAGAAAACTAGTCTACATGTCTCTCTCTGGACATAATCACTTGGGCATTCGGTTCATGGTGGCTAAATGGGTGTAAGATCCTGTGCCAATGCTCTTAAACATCCTTCAGCTTAGATAAAGGGTTGTTTTAACTGGATGAATTATGAAGTAGCTAATAAAGAAAATGAAAAGGTAGCTAATTAAGGAAGTCTCACCAATGGGGTTTTGCAGCCAGTACTATCAACAGCAACCACACACCTCTCAGTAAGGCATGCACTTGTATGTGGGGATTGTTTCTAAATAAAATGAGCAACAAGGGTTATTTCCTTCTAATGACATCATTCTTAGAGTGTAATTGGTTGTAAATATGAATCTGGTTATTTTTTAAGTGCTGTCTTTTGTGATGAGGTAGGTGGTTGGCTTTCATTCCCAGCAATCTAAGAACACAGCAAATGAGTTTATGCTTCTTGTAAACAGCACAGTCATATTGACACCAAGAGCAAGCACAGTTCACAGCTGAGGATCAGCCTTTGCTTTTTTTTTCTTCCTCTTGCAGCAACAGACCCAGTTCCTGGGTGTCCAGCTGGGCACCTCTGTCTCTGCAATGCAACTTAGAGCAGCCCTCAGGAACTTGGTTGTTTTACCAGGAGGAGAAGACACAGGTGTAGCAGCAGTCCCACAGTGTCTTCTCTTAACCCACTGGGCTAAGCAGCCTATGGTCACAGGTTGGTATCTGAGTCTCGTGGTCTTTCCTATTCCTTTCCTCTTCTGCTTGCCTCTCATTATCCTCCTTTCCCTCTGCCCTTGCGCTCTCCTCCCCTTGGCTGTGCCTGTTCTGGCAGCTCAGGCAGGGATCCCGTTATGTAGCAGCTCTCATGGGATGCTGGAGGGAGCATGCTGCATTAGCACGGGCTGGGAGGCACAGTAGTGATGTGAACCTGGGTAGATGCCTCCTCCCAGACCAGTGCTTTGACCTGCGGATGTGTTGGCCCGCAGGTGTGAGTCAGGCTTCTTTGGACCCTTGACAACAGGCAGATGCTCTTGGGGTTGTTCAAAGGGACTACAGACCAGGTCAGCCTGATCCACAGAATCATTGCCTGTGCACAGAAATTAAATATATAAAGAATGCAAAGGCTGAAACCTAAAAGGTTGAAACAACTCAAGAACTGTTTGTGTTTGGTAAGCCAAAGGAGCAATGGCTTGAAAATCCAAGAGATGAGATGGCTTGTTGAGAGTTAGACCCAACAAACAAAATTTTAAGGGGTTGAGTAATTTGCTGGTCAGTCTTGTGGCGATCTGTGGTTTGGTGCCAGTATGATGGGTATAGATGATGGAGTGGGTTTCCATATCAGCTATGAGTTCTGGCTGTTCTGGGAGATGACCTGACAGGTCATACCAGAAACCTTCTCCCATGCCCTCATCACAGGGTAAAATGTGATACTTGCCTTGATCTCCTTCCCTTGCTTCCTTCCCCTTCTTCCTTTTACTTGCTCTCTGATGTTATTTTTAACCTTGTCCTTAAGAAGAGTCTAGGGGCGTGGGCCTAGTCTGCATCTTCTACAGCACTGTTGCAATGCAGTGACAAAAAAACATCTGCATAAATTGTCTGTGATTGCCAGGTACTGCTTGGCAGGCCCAGAGCTGTTGATGGGAATGGGACCATGTGCTGGGGTTGGCTTTCAGGAGCTGAGACTCCTGAGACCAGCCAGACTCAGCAGCAGAAACACACCACGTTTTCTGTCTTTGCTACTCACACAAATATTTTCCATCTTCCAGGACTGGAGAGTAGTATCAGCTTCAAGTCCTCAGCTCTTTAGATAAACCTGTTCCTGCTTTTTGTGTAACTTTTCTTTTTCCATTTATTTATTTATTTATTTATTTTTCCTTCGGAAAGCTAGTTTAGTTTTTCCACCTATTTCTGTAACTTCAACAAAAGATTAAAAATATGTCTGATGCTCTTTGGGGGTCACGGACTGAGTAAGCTCTACCCAAAATACTGGGTTTTGGGCCTAGATTTCTATGAGTGAGTTCAGTGGTTTTACTAATACAAAGTGTTGCGTTTCTGTTTTATCTGTGTTCTTTGTAAGCATGATATATTTGCATCATGATCGAGGTTCCCTCTTCCAATAAATGCATAGAGTTGGTTTATCTTCTCTCTAACTTACCCCTACAATTTTTTTGAGTTTGCTTTTTATTTCAGACATCTGAATTCTGTACTTCACCTCGTAAGGATTGCCAGACAGTTGAATCCATATCACCTTTTACAAGCATCCAGTATCTGTCCAGCTTGCTTGGGTAACTGGCAGTGATGAACATGGTTATCCGACCATTTGCCACACAAATCCATTCTCAGGCTTCCCTTTCTGCTGGGTTTTATGCACAGGTTGCCACACAATCTGGCTGCTGCGCCACTGCTGCTCAGATTTTGCAAACTGAACATGAAATTGAGACAAGGACCATTGCTGGACTGGAAATTTTTGTGTTGAAGAGGGTTTTGTGGCAATTCCTTCCCTCCCCATCATGATGATATCTTTAAAGGACATCAGATAAGCAGGAATTTGTACTGAAACTTTCCAAAATAAGAAAGAGTAAGCTTTACCTGTTGAACCTCAAACTGATAAGAGATGTGCATGGGTGGAAGAGGACTCCTACTCTCATAGGTCTCCTATCGTGGTCAGTATTGCCTGAAGTCACTGATTTGGTGACCTCATGGCAGGATGCACTGATTTGGAATTATTCTGCGCCTTATCAACTGAACACAGCAACGCGAAGGAAGACCTTTTAGCTCATGATGCCAGGAGTTACAACAGAACTTGCAGTAGGAAAGAAAATAGTCCTCAGGCCAAATGAATCCAGGCAGTCACACCATTAAACACTTCTGCAGGAGCATGTGCACCACCCCAGCAGCTTGCAGAGGTAAGCATGAAGTTTGCACGAGGCCAAGTAAATAAAAAAAGCTTCTGCCCTAAGGCATGGATTTCATAGGGATGGTAAATGGTCCAAGGGAGAATGACGCTCATGAAAGGACTGGAGTATCTTTGCAGCCCGTCAGCAGAAAGCTGTCAGTGGTTTTGGTGCTTCAGCTGCGTCATCTCTTGCTGACCTGGTTCTGACTTTTTCCACACAGTAGCTCTCTCTCAGCATTGCTAACTAGTCTACATTGCTTGTGTGTCAACTGCAGCTAACTGCACATCACCACCAGGTAATAAAAGATGGGACTTACTGTAATTTTAACCTTAGAGATTACTTGGGCTGCTGCAGACAGTTTAACAAAGCTCCTTCTATAGACAGTTGTAGGACATTGAGAGATTATCTAATGGACAAGGCAGTCAGTTCTATTTCAATCTTCCTGAACTGGTATTTGTTTGACTCCTTGAAAACCTCAAAGGATGAGTGTTCCTTGATGGTTGGTTGTTGTTTTTTTTTTTCTGACAGTCTGTTCCCATGCTTAATATTCTTAGGACAGCCAGGTGAACGTCAGGACCTACAGGAGACCTTAAAGAGACCTAAGTGGAGACAAGGTAGGAAACAGGCTAAGTTAGGCTTACGTATACTGCTAGATACCTACATATGGTCAAAGTTCTGTCAGTGTTTGAAGGTAACTAAAGGTGTGGACAGGAATTCACTGTTGTAATTGCAGATACTGTGATTGCTCAGAGTTAATTAATGTTTCCTTGCACCAGTGTATATCTGCTAGGTCAAGGGACGGTATGAAACCTGTGGCTGTGCTGTGATCTTAGGATACAAGCTGACCCACCTGAATTTCCCTGGGGTAGATTAGGGAGGGATTAGGCTCATTGGCACAGCTGAAGGGAATAACACCCAGCATCAAAAGTTGGGATAATCACATCTCCAGTTAGCACAGCTGGATCTGGAGAAGATGCTTTCACTCGAGAGGACCTTGCCTCTTATTAGGTACTTCCATCCTTGACCTCTGCATCTCTAGAGATTCTGTATTTGCTGCTGCATTTGCCAATGACATTTTGCCAGTGCTTTCTGGTCACGCCTCCCTGAGACGGCAGCAAACAAAACATCCGCATCTTTGCAAACCAGCCTGCCTTTTGAAACACGGAACATTTTCATCTGAGCACTTTTCACTCAAGAGTGCTTTAAATAAACCCACCTGAAATGCTAGATATCCACCTACACAAGTCCCTTCGCAACCGTGGTAAAAGTGCTATGTCAGTGTGCTCTACATTTGAAGCACAAACTGCTGACGGCGAACATATTGGAAGGATACGAGCATGGAGAAAATTACTATTGCAGTTAGCAATATGTGGTTAATTGCTTCAATTATCCACCTGACTTAGTCACGTGCTTTTCCTTGTGTACCCAGGTAGTGACCCCGCTTCACAGAAAATGTGTTGAAATGGGTTGCACTGAAATTCACAGATAGCGTCGGATCAGAGTTAAAACTCAGCAGTGGAAATACATTCACCATTTTAGAGGAGGGAGTTTCTTTCTTCCCAAAGAAGCATTCAAAGTGTTGTGTTGAACCTATCTTTACCTTGATGGTTCCAATCAGATAATTAGGTGGATAACTGGGTAGTTACCCACTGCTTTTTTTTTTTTTTTTTTTGCCAGCCTGTCTTTAATGTGAATTTATTTGGTATCATTTGGTAAATCATTTTCCTCCAGGTATCTTAGTTTCTCTATCGGTAAAATGGTGTTAATGATACAAGCCCTTACTTTTCTATGGACTTTGTGTTCATTGCAGCAGAACTAGGTGTTACCAGGAGAATTTTAGCTTTTAGCATCATACAAATCTCTTATATAGTCATAATTGAATTGAGTGATTTCTTTTCTTATCAAAAAGGCTTCTTTAGAAAGAAAGGAGAATACCACAGAATTATTTATTTTTTTTTATTAGACAAAGATAAATAAACAGAAACATTATTACTGACTTTTCCACCAGCATAAATAGAATTACATAAATAGAGAATTTAAAGTGTAAACTAAAGACTTGTAAAGCATTCCCATTACTTTTTCAGCCGACACATGAAGATGTCCAGATTCTGAATTCACAGAGTTTGAGATTTTGGGGGAAAATATTTTTAAAAAAAACCCCTGACACTTCTTCATTTCACATATATTCTGATACATTCTAGCTAATCATTACGGCTTGATTCAGTCAAGCCTTACAGTTAGGCAAGGAAGCTCTCCTCCATGGCTCCCTGCTCTTACACTTCTGGCTCCCTTTAAGCCTGATGTCGAATCAAGGGGGTGACACATGTGCAGCCCACAGTGATTATTTTCTTCTCCAACCGGTATGACTGCTGGCAGCCTTTCTGCTCCCTTCGGAGAACAAGGATCTCCTGTTTGATGGGGACGGAGTTGACGCTGTGGTCCAGCTGCCCATCCAAATTCACACATCTGGAGTGGCGGCACTTGGCATCAGCGATCACCTGGGGGAAACGGTTGTGGTCCTCGTCGATCCTATAAGTTGACATGCAAGGAAGTATTTGAAATGGAAATGCTGCTCCATCACTGGAGGCATTATAGGTTGACTCACTATGGGCTCCCAGCTTGGGAACCTGTACCTCCTGGGAGATTGCCTGTGAAGAGGCAGTAGACCCTCAACTAATGCAGGTTTTTAAGAAATAAAGTCTAAGTAAGTAAATACTGCAGGTTCTTAAGTGTAAAACAAACATGCCAGGACTGCATGCAACTGCCTTTCAAAGGACTTGCTTTAAATAGGTACTGACTTGGAAAGACCGATTAGAAATTATTTGAGCTTCCCAACATGTCAGACTGGCTAACTACCTTCATCTCCTCTCCAAAACATGAAACATTCTTAGGGCCTGATGCTGATATTATTAAACCACCATTGAATTTGGGGCAATATTAGCTTTCCAAGGTATTTTTTATGATGTCTTAGGTAAAGAATGCTTTTGAAGATAAAGCTTGCCCCAATATACAAATACATTAATTGAATTTCAAAAATAATTTACTTTTCCTTCTCTATGTTGGCCTCGTCCATGTTTTTGCTCTGTGCTCCTTTCTGAATTGGTTGTCTTTCAAAGAAGATTATATGGACTGTGGATACCCTCACTTTTCCAAAACCTCTCAACAACGAAGAGCTGATAATAAAGATGTGGACATAACCTCTGCATTATTCTTGACCATTGCAGCCAGCGTATTTCTAGATCAGAGATTGTACCTGTAATCCCACGGAGCCAGAGAGCGTCTGCTGACATCAAGAGATGTTTTGGTGTCCTGGTTCATGTTGCTGATGCTTATGTTGACTCTCACAGTTTGAGGGAATTTTGAATCTTTTTGGGTCAGGCATCCAGCATACGCTTGCTTGAAGAGGCTCTCCGGCTTGAATCCAGGCTGTATCACCTTCCCGTAGGCAGAACTGCTGGCCGACAGCACGGCCAGCAGCATTAAGAGCAGTGATCTGAACTGGAGAAAATTGATGCATTTAGGACACAACGCAGGTACAGGTGTTGTAACAAAGCCCACCTAATGACTCCTCTGCGGGGCTGGGAAATTCATCCACAGTCAGCCTAGCTGGCAGTTATAGTCTATACTGCAGGTTGGAGTAATTATGGAAAAATGTGCCATATATCACATCCATGCTTGCTTTCACTTTCTAATTCTACAGTGCTGACAGGTATGGTATACACTCAGTTGTAATATGGTGATAAAAAAAATCAATTATACAAAATAATATAATACAGGAGATAGCAGAAAGGATATAACAACAAAAAGACCCTTTAAGGTTGAGTTTTCAATGTATTTCTGACTTCAGATTTTGTGGCAGTAGCTCTGTTCGCTAATATCCCCACACAGTCTCATTGCTGCCCCATGCTGGTGTTATTCAGCAGTCTCCTATTTTAGTTATTTTCAATTCATATTTTAAACAACCATTTTAAAGGTGGCTGCAGATCCCCATTCCTGACAGTCATCTATTAGAATTTAAATATATAACTGTCAAACTGGGAGGGAAAAAACCCACAAAGCAAGTTCTTACCAGAGAAGCATGAAGGATCGGAGACATCTTTCTTTCTTCTCTAACTGCGGGTGATGCTTGTGCTGGGCTCTGTCGAACTGAAGGTGTCTGGGCATGTTTGCTGGTGCACTTTTTATAAGGGCTTCTGCGCTGTCCTAGTTAACTGCCGTAGGTGGTTTTTCCCAGCCCTAACTGGTTTCTGACCATAACGTAAATTTAAAAGTCTATATCTTCCATTAACGCTCATGGAAGACAGGATATGGCTTACCTTCTGTTAAATCTATAAATGGTATTATTTAGTCCTGTCAAATGGTAAGAGAACTCAATGATAATATGTGATGGGTTGACCCTAGGTGGAGGTCAGGTGTCCTCCTTAACTAGACAGGGCAGAAAAGGTATAACGAAAGGACAACGAAATGATAATGAAAGGATAACGAAAGGCTCGTGGGTCGAGATAAGGACAGGGAGAAATCACTCACCAATTATCCTCACGGGCAAAACAGACTGAACTTAGATGAATAAAGTAATTTAATTTATTACCAAGCAAGACAGAATAGAGGAATGAGAAATAAAATCAAATCCTAAAACACCTTCCCCCATCCCTCTCTTCTTCCCAGGCTCAACTTCACTCCCAGCTTCAAGCTCTTCCCCCCACAGCGGCACAGGGGGACAGGGAATGGGGGTTGTGGTCAGTTCATCACACGGTGTTTCTGCTGCTTCTTCCTCCTCAGGGGGAGGACTCCTCACACTCTCCCCCTGTTCCAGCCTGGGGTCCCTGCCATGGGACACAGTCCTCCACCAACTCCTCCAGCATGAGTCCTTCCCATGGGCTGCAGTTCTTCATGAACTGCTCCAGCGTGGGTCCCTCTCTCCCAGGGGTGCAGACCTTCAGGAGAAGACTGCTCCAGCGTGGGTCCCCCCCAGGGTCACAAGTCCTGCCAGCAAACCTGCTCTGGGGTGGGCTTCTCTCTCCATGGGGCCACAGGTCCTGCCAGGAGCTTGCTCCAGCGTGGGCTTCCCACAGGACCACAGCCTCCTTCAGGTGCCTCCACCTGCTCTGGTGTGGGGTCCTCCACGGGCTGCAGGTGGAATCTCTACACCCCTCATCCTTCCTCCATGGGCTGCAGGGGGACAGCCTGCTTCACCATGGTCTTCACCAGGGGCTGCAGGGGGATCTCTGCTCCGGTGCTTGGAGCACCTCCTGCCCCTCCTTCTGCACTGACCTGGGTGTTTGCAGAGTTTCTTACATCTTCTCACTCCTCTCGCTGGCTGGAAAAGCTCTCTCTAACTCTTTTTTTTCCTTCTTAAATATGTTATCACAGAGGTGCCGATGCGCTCAGCCTTGGCCAGCGGTGGGTCTGTCTTGGAGCTGGCTGGCGTGGGCTCTGTCAGACACAGGGGAAGCTTGTGGCAGCTTCTCGCAGAAGCCACCCCTGTAGCCCCTCCGCTACCAAAAACCTCGCCACTCAAACCCAATACATAATATTACAAAACCACCAAAATATGGCACTGTGGCAAGCGGATGCAAAGTATGTGATTTTGAATTAGGACTAGAGTCGTCATCTAGTCAAACTTAAATTGATGAGCTTCATGATATTGACTTGGGATGCTGTATTAAAAACACTAATGTCTCTGGCACTGCCAGAGTTGATCCCTTTGCTCCTAGGTTGGGCTGATGTCTTTTCATCCTGAATTGGGCATCAGTCTGGATCAGGCTATTTTTATTAATCTATACACCTCAGATGCGATATGTCTGTTTTGAGCAGAATACTTTGTGATAGATAGTTCACATATTTGCTCATTCTCCATTCCTCAAAATCATGAACATTGATTTTAAGCTTGCCACCTTTTCATTTCACTTCAGGCTCTTGTGCTATGAGACAGGGCTGCGATCCTAAGGAAAGGGGTCTGGGAAGCGTGATGGAAGTAGTTAAGCCTTCTATTCCTAAGTTAGGGAGACGACAGAGGGATTAAAGAGAAACTTTGTGAAGTCTGAGGGATCCAAAATGACTCCTCTTCTAGGCAGGAAAACTGGAAGGAACGGCAGGCACCTCATCTATTCTATATAGGTGATGGCACGCAGCTCTTGAAAGTATAGGGAGCTAGAATACCTTGCATTGTGTAGCCCCAAGACATTATGACTCCTTGTGTCCCAGACCTGTGTCCTGGGTGACAGTGATCAATGATTATATGATAGAATCATGGAATCATAGAATATCCTGAGTTGGAAGGGACCCATAAGGATCATTGAGTCCAACTCCTGGCTCCACACAGAACCAGCCGAATCAGAGCCTATGACTGAGAGTGTTATCCAGACGCTTCTTGAACTCAGTCAAGCTCAGTGCTGTGACCACTTCCCTGGGGAGCATGTTCCAGTGCCCAACCACCCTCTCAGTGAAGAACATTTTCCTGATATCCAACTTAAACCTCCCCTGTCACAGCTTCATTCTGTTCCCATGGGTTCTATCACTGATCACCAGAGGGAGGAGATCAGCGCCTGCCCCTTCGCTCCCCCTCGTGAGGAAGCTGTAGGCCGCGATGAGGTCTCCCCTCAGTCTTCTCTTCTCCAGGTTGAACAAACCAAGGGATTTCAGCCTCTCCTCATACATCTTCCCCTCTAGACACTTCACCATCTTTGGTGCCCTCCTTTGGACACTCTCCAACAGTTTTATGTCCTTTTTGTACTGTGGCGCCCAAAACTGCACGCAGTACTCCAGGTGAGGCCGCACCAGTGCAGTGTAGAGTGGGACAATCACTTCCCTAGACTGGCTAGCAATGCCATGCTTCATGCACCCTAGGACACGGTTGGCTATGTAGCTCCTAATCCCAACCTGCTGTCTCTCCATCCTTGTAAGACCAATATGTCGCAGTTGTGATGTATTAATGTTAGTATTTAAATGTGCAATATTTAAATCCATGTGTTCAGCCAGACAGACTCCATTTGACATGGTGCCAGTCAGAATGTCTTTCTCCCATTGAGTTGCTATTTTTCTAGATTTTCACTAAGATATTGTAACAGGGTTGCAGACCTGGAGAGGTTGGGCTGCTTCAAGGCAGTGCCCCCTTTTGACTTTGGGTCATCGTTGTTGCTCTGGCTGGTAGCAACTGCCTCAATGTTTGTTCTTAGGCAGATGTCTTGATGAACCCTGAATGCTAATTAAAAGCTATGGGCTTGACCCTGAAAGAGACCTTACCTACAAGGAGGGATGACTGTATTCAGTCCTCTGCTTTCGGGGATTTAAATCAACAGCACTCTATTAAGAATTTTGGACACTGGGATGGATGGGATTCTCTTGGACAGGATACTTCTGAGGCATCATTCAATATCCTTTGCTGAGAGCTCAGAGCTCTACAGTTACACCTGTCAGCAGCAAAGTAGGGATGTGAAAATTTTGGATAAAACAGGTACTGGATTAGGAACTAGAGACTTGAGGTCTCCTCCCAGGCAAATTTCCCAACCAATATCCTGTGGAGACTTCTTACTGCTCTCCAGCAAATACTTCATGGCATAGCTAATTAGGACAATTAAACATTTCCCAAGGAAAGACTCTCCATCCAGAGTGCTACAAAACTTGGCACATAGAGAGAGGACTAGGCTCAAATCTCTCGGGCTGTTGCTTCTCAGGCGTAATGCTGCTGATCGTAACAAACTATGAGATATAATAAACTAGCTATGACATCTTTCTAATGAGGTTCCTGAGGAGTTGTTTGGAGAGTAGGTGGGTGATGGACAGACACTAGAGTGTTGATGCTTCTCATAGGCTGAATTTGAGAGATTCTTGAAGAGGGGGCTTACCATTTAGGAAGGAGGGGGTGAACATTGAATCTATCCTTCTCTTTAACGTGTCTTTCTTAGGAAATTACTCTTATCATTTTGCCCTGACAGTGGGTTACAAGTAGCTAGGATATGCACTGTAAAGTAACACCCAGTGTAACAGCCTTGATCCACTGACAAGTGCCTTTTCTCAGGTCTAATTCTGGTGTTATTTTCAGATGAAATTATGCAAAAAAGGTATGTTCTTTACATTTGCTTAATATTTATGTGTAAGTCCAAATTTTACTCGCCTTGTACCATCCAAAGGAAAATGTAAATAAAGGTATAATTTAGTTTGCGGTCTCTGGGATAGCCATGACCTATATCAGGTTGTTTAAAAGATGCTGATGCTTGAAAAGTTAAATGTATAATTCAGTTTCCCTCTTAGAGGTACAGGTTAAAGGAAATGGTTCCCTCAGAAGGGGTTTTCTCTAACACCATTTACTGAAATATCCATTCAAAGTGGGTCAGTTAAATTTCCAATTTTAGAATCAAGAAAGATTTCAAAAGCCTGCAAGGTAGCAGAACGTCAGGTTCAACCAGTCTGACCCTAAATCCAGGCTCATCTACTCTAAATGTGTCAGCAGTTTGGGTTTCCTCAGTACTTGAAAGGTGAATAGTTACGCATTCAAGCACGGCCAACGTAATGCAACATTGCGATGGTGAAAAAACAAACACAAAGCACTTTTCCATGGCTTATTTTGACTTATGAATGCATTTGTTTGCAATTGTCACAGGCAAGATGAGAGAGTCTCAGAAGAAAATATACCTCCTGGAATGCTTCTACCAGCTCTGAATTATACAAAAAAACCTCTCAGATTTCTGATTCCCAGATTTTCCAAGTTCCAGATACTTATTTTCCACTTCTTCCTGGTCTTAAGTTGCTATTTAAGTACTTGACCCAGCTGAGACCCTTCAGGCACCTAAATCTGAGTATGTTGTCCTTGACACTTCCTTCCCTCAAAGTCACAGCATTATTCAGTGGCAGAGCTCTGACGTCCTGATTGAGCTTGCAGTAAATTAAAAGTGAAAGGGCAGATATTTTCAAATACTTCAAACAGGTTTTTTCAATCACTATCAGTTAAATTTATGCTACTTTTGGAAAATAAGGAGCTTTTCTTTTTACATGTAGGAAGATATTTACTTATTTTTTCTTGTGGGAGAAGATGCATTTTCTTCCTCTTGAGTACATATTCTTATAAATCCCTATAAATAAGGCAACACTCTTCCTCCTACATACAAACATTGCATGACCCACTGTGCATTGTGGGGTAATTTCTAGGAGATCAATGGTTAGGCTGAGCCTGAGACCAGTGGTTATCTGAAAGAAACTCAGAACTTGATGGGGCAAGGCTCTGAACACCCTGATTAAACACTGAAGTTTAATTTCAGTTTAATTTAATTTAATCCTGCTCTGAGTGGATGGTTGGATCAGAGACATCCAGAGGTCTGCTTCAGACTGGTTAAATCACTGCACTGATCTCCCACCTCTTGATCTTTGTACAGGAGACATGGAGACATGGCAGAAAAAGTAACCTTTTTCCTGTATTAAACACCTCTACTTTTCCTCCTCAGCAGCTGAGGTAGAAATTATCGCCTCCTACTGCATGTCTAAATTTTCCAAATACAGCTAAATCAATATCATGGTTGACACGTCTGTTGCATGACTAATATCTGATAGATGCTCAGTAACTGGGAAATCAAAGGGGAGGAAAAGGGCAAAGAGAGGGCTTCCAGATGTGTGAACTGGACTTAAAGAGATGCAGGAATTTTATGCCTGCTCTGTAGTAATTAATAGATGATTAATATGTAACTGTTACGTAGTCCAGGTTAGTGGAGGAGGGCTTTATGTCACCATGAGGTGAGTGCAGGACATGAGTGCTCAGATTTACAGCTGGACCCTGATCAGCAGTGGTATTACTACCTGTGTTAGTGTAGTGCCCAAAGGTTTGTTGTAAAGCTGGGCCAAATTAGCACCTAACACCTAATGGAAGGGACCTATCTCCTGGCCAACACAAGGTACTTGTCTGCATATAAAGTTCGAGAAATGCAATGACTGATGAGAGGGGATCTAGGCTGAAACCAGACCACCAGAGGTGGTAAAGATCTCCCTTGAGCAAAAATGATTTAGTGTGTATCCTCATTTATTTGTTTTTGTGGTTATCAGTGATGTTAATGACCTAATAGTTCTGTTATCAATTAAAGATCTTTCTGATCAATGCTTTATTTTCATGGCTTCAAAGACATCCTGTGGCAATGCATTTCACAGCCAGTTATAAACTGTGCAAGAAGAAACTGTTTATGCATAAAGTTGGCTCATATTCAAGCTGGTAGAATGGTTTATACAATTAACTAATTTTGAAATTCTCTGTTTGCTATCTGCTTGCATCCTGTGTCTCGCCCACATTTTGGCCCCAGCGCATGGCAAGAAGCAGAGGGAGAAGAGCTTGGGGTCACTACTGTTGCCCTGCACCCCAGCAGCTCCTGCCTGCAATGCTTTTCAAATGTGTATCTGAAATTTCCATTGCTGCAGGTTGAGTCATTTATTTCCCATCCCCAGTGGGTACAGGGACAAGTTGTTCCTGTCCCTCTTCCCTCTTAAGTTGGGCTTTTAAGACCTTTGCTAATTTATTTTTTCCTTGCTTTGTTTGGAAGGATCTCTACTTGACCCATCCACCCCTTGCAGAGTGGTCCTCCAAGATGAAGACAAATTGTCTGCATAGCTCTTCAATGTCCTGATGCTCACAGACCCTCCAAGAGGCAGGGAGCTGGTATATGCCACCTCTTCACAATCGCAGCACTGAGAAACTCCTGTTTGCACAAAATTAGTGTCAGATTTCCAGGCAATCTGTGCCCTATCCTTTCAAAAATCTTTATTCTTCCTTTTTGGGACCAATTTAATTAAAATTCATCTGAAATCAAGTAAATTCTAAAGGTTGCCAGGAAGTCCTTGGTGTATTTGTCCTTATCTCAAAACCAGTTGCCAGCTGCAGATTTGTCAGCCTCTTTCACCTCCAGCTACAGATAGATACCTTTATGACTATTTCTGCAGTAAAATAAGAGTAGCTGCACTAGAGTGCTCCTAATTTCCGAAACTGAAAATATATGGCAAACAGGGAGAAAAACATGTCACAGACTTGTCTGGAAAACATTTGAAAGTCAGTTCTTTGCAGCATCCATTGGGGGAAATAATAATCATTAAAAAAAGGATAAATTTTCCTTGTGTAGTTTTATCCATTCTAGCTGTTAAAATTTGCAAATACAAGTTGCTCATACATGTGCATAGCTTGTGGTTTTGTTTGTGTATCAACCCTGGCTTCAACAGGGTGACAAAACAAGGAATGCAGCAGTGCATGACGTTATTTATAGCTGTGTGTAGTCTCCTGGCAAAAGAGGAGAGATACTGGAATATGGGATGCTGAAATTCCTGATTTCATGCTCTCATATGCCTCACGAGGATGAAATTTAGTCCCTGGTGTGATGAGGCATACTTCTTTGGGAAGGCTTACAGAAATCATGGTACAAATGAGAATCTGACCTTGAAATCTTCAACCGTATCTGGACAGGGACCGAAGCAGAGGGAAGATGAGGCAGCATTGTTAAGGAATAACAACATCCTTGCAATCTCTGTTGTCATCTGCAAGGGCACTCCATTCTGCCCTGGGCTGCAATGATGCCCACGAGGTTTGGGATCTGCCTCTTTGAGCTGCTTGGTGGAGGGTAAGCAGTCCTCACCATGCAGGGCACCACACAGAGCCCGTGAAACTGGCTCGTAGTTTTGGTAGTGGTGCAAGGCGACATTGTAGGAAAGAAACTTGTGTGGAGCTTTGAGAGGTTGGTGCTACGTGCCGAAACGCCAGTCCTTAGCCGGCGGTTGCTCAGCCACCAGTTTGTGCTCCACCGCCTACTGCTTTCATACCAAATTAGGTTCAGAAAATTAGTTTTATCGTTGATGAACTCAATGTTCCTCTATCCCAGGGCTTATACTCAGGGCTGCCAGGTGGGTTTGATAAGGCAGACTGCAGTAATAAAGTAATTTCCACTACGGCCATTTGCCTGCTGCTGGGTAAAATCTGAAAAACTCAGACATTCATCATTGTGTTTTAAGAGGTCAAGCTCCAGTTTTGGTTGGGTTTTTTTTTGTGTTTTTTTTTTAACCTCAGAGAAGTCAGTCCTGGCCACATTTTGTGTGCAAGAAAGTGTCACAATTCAAAAGTATTAGAGAATAAATGACTCAGAATGGTTTTGATGAGAGTTGCAGATGTGCAATGGGGATCCTAATTTTTGAGCCCTATCACCTAGCTGGAGCTTGAGTTGACTATAAATAAGAGTGGCTTTAAATAAGAAAAGGAAATTAATCATTTTTCCAAACATATGCAAATTGTGACCGCAGTGCAATGCAGTTTCCAGAACTATCCCAGGCAGAGATTTCAGAGAATACCACTGCTGACGGTCTCTTCCTCCGAGATGTGCAGACTCACAGTGGTGGGGAGGGAGCAACAGGTGGGCGACAGAAGCCCGCTGTCCTATTTTAACCTGAATCATGCCTTTTAACAAAACCTGATTCTTTCTGTGCTGATGACATGGCTACAAGGGTAAAACGAATAGGTGCATGCCAAACAGAGCTCTTGAGTAACTTCTCTGTTGAAATGGACCATCACTACTCCTTTTAACAGCTCTTTATTCTGGGTGAACTTCCTGTGCTGAGCCCAGCTAGGGCTAGAAGAAGGAACTGTGGTCCTATCTGTATTTCAATGTGCAGTCCTGCACCAGTCGCCAAAGAGTGCAGCTCTGGTGTCGGCCCGACCCACAGCAGAGCAGCAGATCTAGGCGCACTGAGGGTTTTCCTGATTTTCCAGTGGCAGGGAAATGCCAAGGAGGTGGAAGAGACCCGCCATGAGCCGGCTGCTCTCACAGGAACCTCTGACGAGACCTGGACACCACCAAAGACAATGACACCCACCCCTGATGTCTATAAGAAGCAGCCTGGGGAGTGCTAGCGACTCAGAGCATGGCGAACAAAGCGTGGTGTGTCAGCCAGGGTGTGCGAGTAGGGCCTAGTCAGTCTACCTGCTCAAGAGGGGAGTCCATCGGTGGTCATCACTCTCTCACAGAAGGAGTTCAGCCATGGCACCCACCAGGCAGAAAGGCCTAAGCTCTGTGCTCACCAGAAGGCATGTGGCAATGCAGACAGAGCTGCCACAGAAGCATGCGGCCACCCAGCTCTCAGGCTGCAGGGAGTGCCTGAGCTTGGCACTGGCAGAAGATGGCAGCGGTGAGATTGGCTGCATGAGGTGTGACCAGGTGGAGGATCTGCTCAGCCTGGTGGCAGAATTACATGGAGAGGTTACGGAGCACCAGAGAGGCTGAGAGAGAGATCGACGGCCAAGCTCTGCCATCCCTGAGATAGAAGCAGGGACAACTAACAAACCCAAGCCAAGGGGAAGGGGACCCTATATCCTCCCCTTGCCAGGCAGAAGGCAGCAGACTCAAAGACAGGAGTGAATGGAAAGAAGTCCACACTCAGCATGGCAGGCAAACTTTCTCCTCCTCACCCACCTCGCCTTCCCATATACCCCTGTGCAACAGGTACGAGGCTCTGGCTGTGGAAGCCCACTGAAGCGATGACAGTCAAGCTACACCAGCGGTAGCACCTAGGCCCAAAAGGCCCATGCCTCATGTCGTGACCACCCCCACAATGAACAAAATGAGGGAGTTGTAGAGGACTCCCTTCTGAAGGGTACAAAGGGCCTGATATGCAGGGCAGACCCTCCTTTCAGAGACGTCTGCTGTCTCCTCAGGGCTCATGTTAAGGACATCACTAGGAAACTCCCCAGTCTGGGACACCCCTCTGACTATTACCCACTGCTGCTCCTCCATGTGGGTGGGGATGAACCAGAGTCACGTAGCACAAAAGCGATCAAAAGGGACTTCAGGCTCTTGGGACAGTCACTGAAGGATTCAGGAGTGCAGGTAATATTCTCCTCCCTCCTTCCAGTTGAGGGCAGAAACTTTGGGAGGAACAGGTGGATACAGCCCATAAATGCATGGCTTCATGGCTGGTTTCAATGCCACAACTTTGGGTTCTTTGACAATGGGACGGCCGACACGGCACCAGGCCTGATGAACTCTGGACGTCAGGAGAGCAGACTTTGGCCTCTTCAGGGATCTGCTTGGTGGAGTACCATGGGACAAAGCCCTGGAAGGAAGAGGGGCCCAAGACAGCTGGCTAATATTCCAGCATCACCTCCTCCAAGCTCAGGAGCGATGCATCCCAACAAAGAGGAAGTCAAGCAAAAATGCCAAGACACCCCCATGGTTGAACATGGAGCTCCTGGACACAAAAATGCCAAGACGCCCCCATGGTTGAACATGTAGCTCCTGGGCAAAGTCAAACAAAAAAATGAAGCCTACAGAGGGTGGAAGCAAGGGCAGGTAGCCTGGGAGAAATACAGACAAACTGTCCGAGCAGCCAGGGATCAGGTTAGGAAAGCCAAAGCCCTGATAGAAATTAACCTGGCCAGGGATGTTAAGGACAACAAGAAAAGCTTCT